>CM074441.1:30209130-30754130 GCA_037101425.1 Elopichthys bambusa | reverse complement strand
GTTTAGGTTGTTTGCAAGTGTTCCCGTAATCAGTTTAATTTATTTCAAGATAGACACTATTATAACATGGTATGTTCGTATTTTATATCAGCTTGTTATTACCTGAATTTCATGAGACACATATAGTACCAACTTGTACAGTATTTTCAGGACAGAATTTAATGACAATTTTACAAAAGAAAATTAGTTATGTTATCAAGAATAACAACCAAACCGGGAAAACTATATCACTCATTAAATCCAAACACACATAGTAAGTAAATCACCGTATTATTCAAAGTGCATTCTGTACAAACACAAAGAACTGATGATAATATATTTTAACTGCATGTCTCAGTAGTATTTAAACTGAGGAAGTAATAGAGGACCAAAAAAACAACAACAAAAAAAAAAAACAGTTATGCCCTCTCTGAATATAGAAAATACAATGACCTCTCTCTGTTACATTCTGTCTTCAACATTTAGAAGTGGAAAGACCAATAGAGTTTTGAACTTGAAATTGAACGAAGCCCTAGCTAATCTCAATCAGGAAGTCTGTAAAGTGCTTTTTTCCACTGATTTACAAAATGAGATATTTTTTTTAATCATAATCAATTTAATATACTGTGCTATGAGATGTAGAGCTGCACAATTCTAGATAAAATGAGAATCATGATTTTTGGATTTCAAATAGAAATCACAATTCTCCCACAATTCTGAATATAAAAGCTAAACAAAATAACATGTAATTAACTAGAGGTTGTAACAAAATATGGAAAAATGTTTAATTAATTTGAATGAATTATAAAAGAAATGGTTTGAATGAATTCAATGACTCATTAATAAATACTTGTTTCATTACTGGAGGAATCAGTGTTTTTGAACGAATCTTTTGAATGAATGATACATTTTTAACAGTCACTTGTCGCCACCTAGTGTCGTAAGATGTAATTACAACACCGTTATTTAAAGCGCCAAGTTAGTTTCAAAAGGCGTTTTGTTCTATTTTGATCGCTGTCGTAGACATCAGTGTTTATATCCTAACTTTAAACGTTTATCTCAGTACTTCTATGGTAATTTGAATATTTGTAGCCACATTAATAACTACTGTGTGGTTCAAAACGGCTTTCTCTGGCTCAGCGCGGCAGCACAAACATGATTTAAATGTTCCAGTATGATTTTGTCAAAGGTTTAATAGATACGGGTGAATCATTGTCATAAAATAAGATCGCGTGGGTGCTTGAATCGCGATCTTTTTACGATTAATCGTACAGCTCTAATTAGATGAGCTCTCAAACGCCTATTCACACCAAGAACGAAAACTATAACTATAACTATTAGTGTCCACACCAGCAGAAGATATTATGTTTATTCTAAGCGCTTTAAATTCTCAAGCTCTTTAAAGCAGGATGGATTCTGATTGGCTGTCAATAGGCACTTTTCCACCGTTGGGCCAAACGATTCTAAGAACGGTAAAGAATGGTTCCAGTTATATTTTCACTTGGGATTCCATCACAATAATAACTTTTAATCAGGCATTACCACCTGGGTCCTAAAGTTGACCCGATTAGGACCCAGGTGGTAATGCCTGATCAAAAGTTATTGTGATGTCTTGACTAATTATAACCTATTTCACTATTGTATGATGTTTATTACATTATATGCACAAACAACAGGCTTGAAATATAAAATGAATGCATATATATTGCATAATAAAACAAACTGCCTAAAAATGTATTTTTCCTAAAAGGATAAGGATTGTTGCAGCATACTATGTTCTGTAAAAGTAATTTAATATTAATTTTACACAGTAATAGCAATGTGGTACAGTATATAATAAATCTGTAATAAATTAATTGTCATGCTAAGTACACACAAACATAAATTTGAAACGTAATTGGCAACTATATTGGAAGCAAAAAACATACCTAATATAGTATAAGACAAGCTAGCAGGCTAATCGGGTAGATGTATGCTATGCTAGTAAATAAGCTAACTAAAGAACTAAAAAAAACAGTAAGAACGAGAAATGCTTGATTTCACAACCTACAGCTTCAGTTACAGTATATACTAGTTTATGAACCATGTCATTTAAAAGACCTTAATGGTCATTATAATGCATTTTAAACTATATAAATCATAATGTCATTTTGCAGAAATTATTATCAGATGCTAAAAATGCTACCCATTAAAAGTCTGTTGAAATAATGTGATCACTCGGGGTCCTAAAGGAGACCTAATTCCTGAGGGGGACTCGATTTCTCACCACACGGATTGGCACGGAATGGAACGGTTAAGCAAAGAGAATGGTGTGACCCAACGTTGGAAACGCAGCTAAAGTTTTTATCATTCACCAACTGGAAAAGTGATTCCAATGATATCTTTCTCTGTGCCCTTATTGCTATTTTTATATTTAGAATGATTTTTAGAACTATATCTTTATCTTTATCATTATAATTATCGTGTTTTGTGTGAACAGGTGAACCTTAGATGATCAGTTTAGTCATAAATTTAGGTACAACCTGAATACCTTTCTCAAAAATGACAAAAAAATAACGGCACATTATTGGCTACGAACCCTAATGGTGCCAAACCTAAGGTCTCTTCTCACACTTCATGATAACCAGAGGTTTTGTGCGATGACCCACCCTACAGCGGGAGAAACTAGACCCTTTGCTGGTGCAAAGGAACTTGTGCTGAATCGAGCCAGGAAATTAATGAAGTTAGGCTTATGTTCCAACCGATAGAGCTGTGTCCCGTTAACACAAAACAAACACAACATTCCACCATTTATCTGGAAACAATGTCCTATTACCTCTGGTTTCGAGAATGTGGCTGTGATTAAAGGGAGTATTTCTGGAGCTTGAGCTGGACAGAATCTGCCTGTTTGACATATCAAGAATGAAGTGGACCAAACCTGGTACTTCACTGGCTAATATAGAATGGCTCTCACCCTATCTGGATCTATTTGCTGAGCTCTTCGGCTGAGTAAGAATTGTACTCCCTGCAAAATGTCCCACATTAGATGGGTGGGAAGCACTCGTTCTTTTAATGTTTTATTATGTCTCTGTATTCTGCTTCATCTTGACTGAATTGTTTAAGCCTAGAGCATATGAACTGATGCCAGCGATGTCTTCTTAAGCCTTACCAAAAGCTTGTCCTGCTCAGGTATTTAATTTAAATAATTCAAATAAGAAGATGAGTGCAATTTCGCTATTTTATCTAATAATATTTTCATATGTGGAGCAGTTTTTCTGCTGTGACTTTAATTACACAAAGCATATTTAGATATTTATCCCTTATTTAGAAGGCTTAAAGGGACAGTTCACCGAAAACTCGCTCTCTTACTCACTCTCATTCTAAATCTGTATGACTTTCTTTCTTCAATGGAATACAAAAAAATGTAACTGTTTTTGCCCATACAATGAGAGTTAGTGGGGTCCAAAACAACACTGGACCTCAGTAGCCGGGTTTCCATTACAGATCTGTGTAAAACTTTTGCGATATTTTCTAAATGTCGATAAAAGAACTATTGCGAAATGATTTCCAGTAACTGATGTTATGTGACTAAAACGTCATTTTTTCCTCTTACGATAAGTCATTCCAAAAAACATGGCAATGGATGTTAGTAGGTTCATCACAGCCACTGCACTAGCCATTATTTTTAATCAAAGGAGACGGAGATGTGTTATCCAAGCTTTAATGGCAAGGAAAGCCCCTTATACTTGGAAGCAGCCAAGGTGTTTCTCCCAACTATCTGCTTTATGGTCTTGATAAATTGTGGCATTTCTTTGTTTAGAATCTAGTATTCCCATAAATGTGTCTTTTATGAGTTTAATAAAGAACTCTGTCTCGTCTTTGTGTCCATCTTTAAAGAATGATCGACTTTTACAAACGCCAGGAGACCTGTAAATGCGGAAAAACAGTTTCCATTGCAGTTTTGCGAAATATTTCTTTTTCGAATTGCCTGAAAAACCACCTCATGTGAGCGTAAAAACTTTTTTGTGATATATGGGAGTTTTTTTGTGTGAAATTGACGCATTTCCGTTGGGTGTATTTTCACCCAATTTGAAGGGTAATGGAAACGCAGCTAGTGACTTTCTGTGTTTCACAGAATAAAAAATAATACAGGTTTGGAACAAAATGAGAGTATACAAAAATTTCAGTTTTTTTTGTTTTTGTTTGAACTATCCCTTTAAGATTCAAAACTGGTAGCATTTGATCCATAATATCTTGTAAAAACATATTTTGTTCAAAATTTTGGGGTCAGTAAGATTTTCAAAAGAAATGAATACTTTTATTCAGCAAGCATCCATTAAAAGTGACAGTAAATACTTTTTCTCTGTTACAAAAATGAAATAAATGCTGTTCTTTTGAATTTTCTATTCATCAAAGAATCCTGAAAAAAAATAAAAATATATTATAATGGTTTCTAATAAGCAGCATTACTATTTTCAGCATTGATAATTAGAATGATTTCTGAAGGATCATGTGACACTAAAGATGAGTAATGATGCTGAAAATTCAGCTTTGATCACAGGAATAAATTTCATTTTAAAATATATTAAAATAGAAAACAATTATTTTCTAATTATTAATACAAATATTACCAATTTAAATCGTAATAATATTTTACAATATTACTGTTTTACTGTATTTTTGATTAAATAAATGCACTTTTGGTGGTCATAAACATAAAAAATAAAACATTTCATCATACCGACCCCAAACTTTTGAATGGTAATGTATATGTCTGGTAACTGATAGGACAAAATAGTGCATACTGATTTTTTTTTCTCTCAATGCTAATACATGGGAAGTCAGTATATTAATAAATCAGTCTCTATTTTGAAACTGGCCCATCGGATTCCACACATTCAAGCTCCCACTGCACAATCCACTTCCTCTAGAAAACTTCAAAATTTAATCTCCAAGTGTTTTAAAGCTTCGAGCCTCCATTTCTTATGTTCATATTGGCTCCAGATGGCATTAACTTTCACCTCATTAGTGCTGACAGCTTAGGGCTGAGGTTGTCTGGTCTTCTGTGTCCCAGATGAAGGCATCATGTGGCCCATGTGATTGCGGCGCTGTGCTCCTTCGCCTTCATGCGCAGGCTGGCGATGCTGGAGGATTTGCGATCTGGTTCAACGCTGAGATCAAAACCATTAATGGTTCCACCCACTCCAGAGTTGCCAAAAAGGCTGCCCATGTGTGTCTGTCCCATGTTCCCACCGGGGCTTGGCATACCGAGGAAATCAGACACGCCACTAGCGGAGTGAGGGTGAGGGGTCATGCAGGAAGCCACAGTATCACAAGGTACCACACAGCCAGGCACTGGTGAGGCTGCACTGCTACCACTGAGCCAAGATGGGTTCTGAATCTAACGAAAAATACAAAAGAAAACACTTGTAATCCCGGTCCCACTTTATACCATGTACTAACATTTAAATTCATCATTTGATACAATGAACATGTATTGTGTACATACATGTTTTACATTGTACTAATTTTCAAAAAATACCTGCATGTAATTACAGCAGTAATTAACGAGATGAGATTTTTACACAGTATTTTTAAGAAATACTCAAGGATGAAATACATAGCTATAAAAATAGTCTGCAGGTGCATTTGAAATGTTTTAACTAATCATCTTGTAATGAATGTCATTTCGGTTCTACCTTCTGAGTATGAATTATCATATGCAGTAAAAGACAACAATACTCAAGCACTGTAAAAGGTTTTGCCACATACTTAACTGACTGGCTTCTCTTCTGTATGATTTCACACGAGTCTCTTCAGACCTTAGAACTGTATATGATTTATGAACTACAAATTTTGACCTCCTAACTGAACTCCTTTCCACAAATTGATCATAGAAATACAAACAGTATAAATAAAAAAAGAATAACACAGTTTTCTCTTAGTCTTATTAGTGCAAACAATAAGTGCGAACATAATCAAAATACTCAATATTCAAATAGAGACCAATTTTTTCTTAAATAAGAGATTAGAGATGGTTACAACTACACAGCCCAGCCTAAGATAAATTTCATATTGGGAGATATTTGCATGCATCAAGGAGCCGCGGGTATTGAAATCATGTTTGAATGCGCTCACGTTCTACTTTCGCTTTCTATTTCGCGATCGTGCGTACTCTATGAATAGGGAGTGGTGGTTCTGAGCGTGCATTCTACAAGATCAGACATTTGTCAGATGTTTAGGCTCTGTTGTGCAACGAATCCTCCACCATGGTCTTGTCAGTCATCTCGTCGCTTACTCTCGTCACGTGATCAGTAAACTCTGATTCCTTCTGCACTATGTATGACTCTGCAGCTTGTGTTTGATGAGCTGAATGGGACTGATGCAACCGTTATCCAACTGAATTAAATGGTTTTTATTTCTATAAAAGGCAAAATAACAGTCGAGGCATATTGTAAACGTTGCGGTGGCATATTCTATCCTAATTTCACCCTCACACTCTCATGGCAATACCAGGAGACAGCTTTTCGCTTATCTCGCCCCTACTTATTAGTATGGTTTAATTGGATCATCAAAGGTCAGCAAAGGCAGTGGTTAATAAAGTGAGATTAAATACATAAAGGCCCGGTTTCACAGACAGGGCTTAGATTAAGCCAGGATTAGGCCTTAGTTCAATTAGGGCATTTAAGTAGCTTTTGTAAACGTGCCTTAGAAAAAAACATTAGTGGAGTGCATCTTGAGGCAAAACAATGTCTTTTAAGATATGTCAGTGCAAGTTGCTTTCAGTTAAAAAAGCTTAGTCTGGGACTAGGCTTAAGCCTTGTCTTTGAAAACGATAGACAAGATAAACGATACCAAACTTGGACTATTGAGGAAGTTGCTATGGTCAAGTGAGCTGAGAAAAACAGCATTTTTCATGGAAAAAGGAAAGGGACTCCTCCCAGAAAACATACAAATAAAGATACTTTTAGATGTTTAATTGCTGTTTGAAGCATTTGGATTGCTAGATGAGGGCTTAATGAACTAATTTTTGTGAAAACCTCAAATTTGTCCAAAACATTTTTGACTTGTTTTGCTTGTAGATCGTACAGCACAGGTCACATATAGTAAGCAAAAAACACTGTGTGAAAGTATGTAGAATGAGTAGTATGTCTGAATTCACAGTATTGAATCAGTAGGCAAAAAGTACTGGGATGATCCCCAACTTCCATCGAGATTCTGAAGTGCGCATCCAATGGATGCTTTACTATCTATCCCATGAGGCCACGGGAGAGGATTTGTGATAAGAAACTGATGCTGGTAGTTAGTAAACTTAATAGCCAAATAGCATCTTGGTATACAAGTATGATCGGTAGTACAGATTTTCCTTTTACCTGTGCATAATTTTCTGGTCGTGTAAGAAGAGGAAGCTCATAGGCTGTAGAGAAGTGTGTCCGAACCTGCTGCATCTGACCAAAGCGTTCTCTCTTTCTCCATTTGGCCCGGCGATTCTGAAACCACACCTGCAGGAAATGAACCAAATATCTGATTACTTGAAATATCTATCTGCAAAATATCAAGATTTGGAGTGAATACATATATAGTATATTCTTCTGTAAAATCTTCATGCTGTTTCTATTTTGGTACTAGAAATACAAACTCTCAATGCTGTTTGTACACTGAACAATATTACTTAAATCTACAGAGAAATGGATTTTCCCTGTAGTGAAAAACTGAGCCCATGTGAAGCCATAAATCGTGAGGCACATGAAAGCACTGCCAGCTGATGTCTTTAATGTGCTGTCCACACTGCACTATTTATGTATGGATTTGAACTCCAGCACAGGTTGGAGCTCTACACTTTGATAGCTGCTCCTCTGTCTGTCTCCCCTCAGCCAGCGGGTCCAGCCTCGCTCATGTCTGGAGCAGGTCCGCCTCATCAATCACAATGAGGCCAGTTCTGATCTGCTGTTAGTGCACCATGACACAAACCAACAACCCCGAACCACAGCTGCGTGCTGTCAGACCTCAACATATGTTTTGATATTTTATGATTTGTAAATACATGTAATTGTTTTAGAATCCAGTTTGTTACTTTCAAATTTTACCAGATGCAATGTTTTATTTTGCGGTTGCTATATTTCAGTGGAACAAAGTCATTTTTTGACATTTACATTATCTCATTCATTATTTACTTACTCGTTATTGACTTGTAATCTGCAAAGTAAAGTCTGCAACAGACATGCACATGTTCAGATTCCATGTATTTATATTATAGATGTTTGTTTTTCAGTATGATTCTGTCAAGTTTCTTCCTCAGCCATTTCCATCACAATATGACAGAGAGAGGTCTGTTTCTTTTCTACCCAAAAAACAAGTTTTTCAGAACAATTCTCACTTTTAACTAGTTTCTTATTAGTTTGCATATTGGCTGTTTATTAGTACTTATAAAGCACATATTAATGCCTTATTCTGCATGAGGGTCAATGGACAATGGGGTCAATGGGGAGGGTCACTGTTTTGTCCAAAGGCCTTAATAATAATAAAAAACAAAGATATGACATCCACAGTATGTAAGGTAGTACAACTAGATCTCTTTTAATGATTCTAAAAGGTTTTAATTATATTTTGCTACATATAAAGGTATTTTAAAGATTTTGAAGTGTCAAAAGGTAATTCGGTTTAATTGCCCAAAGGCCAATACAGCCATTGTGATTAAAATATCTTAAAATGTAATAAATGTATATATTTTTTTATTCTGACATGATTTTATAACATCATATATCAACATAGTGAAAAATGGTATTAAAATTACGTGTAAAAGTCGTTGCTTTGTAATGACAAAGAATGTCCAGAAAAATTAATTTCATTGATGTCATTCGGAGTAACCAATATAAAGGGACCATTTTGGATCAAGTCATGTGGTCAGTATCATGTGACAGGATGTGACATCATTTAGACACCTGCAAAGGACCACATGGTCGTGAAGCAAAGTAACTAACTCTCTCTTAACTATTTGAAAAAATCATGTTTTCACTTGTTCATACGCATGTCCTGAAACAGGTCATTCGGTACAACCGCTTTAAAACATGAAAAATGTTGTAATATTTTAAAAACTTGTACTAAATATAAATTGTTTGATTGTCCTTTTGCTAGCTAGCTAGATATCAGCCTGTTAGCATTGTTTGAAAATATCATCATTCAGTATAACCAAAAGTGTCATTCGGTAAAACCGATATTTTTGGTATTTTTGGTTAAATTTTGTCAATCTTGTAAAAAATTACAAAAGCAGTGTTAATTGATTATAAATACCACATATTTTCATTGTTAACACTTAATAAAACTTCAGAATTAATTATATCTCCATTATCTTAAATGACTTTTAAAATCCTTATTCGTCAATGACCCGTGACCATATTCTACATCCCTAAATCCTACCCTATACTTAAACTGCTACAACAACTACCTTACTAACTATTAATAAGCAGTAAATTAAGAGTTTATTGAGGCAAAAGTCATAGTTAATAGTGAATATGTGTTTTCCATTACCACAAATACTCATGGATTGTCTCTGGTGTGTAATTTTAGAAGGAAGATGACTCCCAATTTTAAGTTCTTATGCATTTATAAATGCATAGGCTTTTATTGACTGTTTCAAAGGGCAGTGTCAATTTGTCCATACCACTGAGCTAAACTTGGATTGTGAGAAGTAGAGCCCTGTCCAATCACATGTATGTTTCCATACATTTCACATATTATGGAAGGGTAATGGAATATGGCACACTGAGTTCACATGAATGGGGAACCATAAAAGGTACAAAAGATACAACACATTTCAACTTATCTTTATTTGAGTTACAAAATATATTGCTTGAATTAGCTCAAGTTGTCCTATAGGGGCCAATTGTATACAAAGTAATTTGATCATTGCCGATGTCATGGCCTGCTCCTGACCTCCAAGTGCCATTATGATCATGTCATCTGTTTTGAGAATCTTTGTAATTTAATTCCTGTCTCTTTGGACATTTATGTTGTTTTTCCTTGGTCTACGAAATTAAGAGTAATCAGAGATAATGACCAATGATCAATGAGCTGAGCAGCATCTGTATTCTTAGTTTATGTTGTTCCTCTTTCCTCTACATGGGTGGAAATGTTTTCAAGATGAATTGAAGGACAATGTACAATGTAAATGCTTTTTTACATGAACTCTTTCAAGCTTTCACATTCTAACTTCATGCATTCTTTTTTATCAATACTTAAATGTGGGAAAGTTTCATTATAAAAGCAACATTTTGAGCAAAAAAATCGCGTTTTTTATTTAAAAGACTAAAATGTGCATAAGCAATGCTTTTATTGCTTGTTTCTGCTTCTTTTTTGCATGTGTTTTGATCGGGAGATTCTGTACTCTTTCAGAAGATGAGTAATAGCGCCCCCCTACCGCATAACACTTAAAACACGGAAAGCCGGAAAATTTCGTCAATGGCGGGGAAATAGTTAAACATTTAGTTCAATAACTAATCTAACCCAGCTGAGCAGACTGCAAGGCATTACATTAGGGGCTGTTTACATGACACCATTTTCAACTAAAAATGTAAAGCTTTTTATGCATTTTGTCCATTCATTTACACAACAGTGGTGTTTTGATGGTCTGCAAAAATGCTAACTTTCAAAAACAGGTTTCAAAGTGCACATTTTTAAAAAACAATAACGTTATCATCTCTGTGTCAACTATAAAAACGTGAATTTGTGAAATGGTGTTTGTGAAATCGTTTTTACAATGGTGTTTTCTGTACGCGAAAAAGGCAAAGGAAAAACTTTTCCATTTTTAGTACATTGTTGTCCTGTTAACGTACCTTTAGACAGAAATAATTATGGAAGCCCAAAATCATTTCATGGCAATTCATAACTGTTTTACATTTTGGCGAATTGATGGCTAATTCATATAAATCATACATTTTCGTACAATCTACTTACACCCCATTCATTGATGGTTATGTTTAGGGGTGGACTTTCTCACTTACTTTTTTCTAAATTCACATCGTACAAATTCATACGAAATCGGTACCTTGTAAAAGAGTTACATTTTCCCTTAGAGATGTGATTGGGAAGCATCTTTTCTGCCACAGATTAGAAAAATAAAAAAGTAATTGTGACTTTTTATCTCACAATTTAGCCTTTATTTTTTACAATTCCAAGTTTATATATTTTTTTTTTTTCAAAATTGCGCATTTACATCTTGCAATTCGGGCTTTACTTCTAGTTTATTTCTTGCAATTTTGAGCTAACATCTCACAATTCAGACTTTTCCCCACAATCACAAGTTTATAACACAATTCTGATATTTTTCTTGCATTCACAAGTTTATATCTTACATGGTGGGAATATAAGATGAGAGGAAAAAAATATTTAGCAATGCTTTTGCGTTCTCTCACAAAATGTTTGCATTCCCCTGAGAAACTCTGTGTTCACTCACAAAACTTTTGCGTTCCCTGGCAAAACCTTTTGCGTTCGCTCAAAAAACTTTTGTGTACTTTGCGAGTGAATGCAAAGTTTATCAGGGGAACGCAAACATTTGCGAGAGAACGCAAAAGCGCTGCCAAGAAAATGTCCCTTTAGAAATTACAAATTACAATTTCTTACAATTTTGAGTAAACATCTCAATTAAGATTTTTTTCTCAGAACTGTGAGTTTATGTCTTCTGCTTCTTTCTGTTTTTTTTTCTTCATCATTCTCTGATACAAACTTTCTCCTTTGCGCTTTTTCTTCAAACTCAAATTCTAAAGGGAAATAAGGATGTTAGAAAGTGAAAGGGGAGAATGTTCAGGCTGGAGTTTGTTTACATTTCATGTTTAATTTCCTGACGCCTAAGCCCCCGGCTTTCCAGAGCTGCCCCCTCTGACCTCTCAGAGACCCACAGACTAGAGCAGTGGACCTTTTGTGCAGATCCACAGACACACACATACACATACTCTCATTGTATAAGGACACTTATAATGCATAAGTGCATCACTACACATATGCGCTCACATAACACAGGGTTTTAAGCATGAAAAGATACCAAATTATATCCCAAAATGTATGTTCCAAGTATGTCCCAAGGACTAAAACTATGAAATCATCCAAAACATCCTCTATTATAGTGTGTTGAGGGAAAAAGTCCTGTTTGATAGAGAGAGCGAGCAGGACAGAGCAACAGCCAGCACTAAACAACAGCGCTGGGGAGGAAAGCGGGAGGGGCCCATCACAATTGCGTATGTCTGTAGGTATGTTTTTGAAAAACGGGTCAAACCCTGTAGTCACTCAGAGTCTGCACTGTGTTGTCAGCCTACAAGGTAATTAGACTCATGTGTGTGCGATAGTTGGTTCTGTTTGGACTCGGAACGAATGCAGTTACTGCACTGTACCTTCAAAAACATGGCCAGGTTCCTGACAATGCCTCATTCTCTGCATGGAAATTGATTATGGCATCTCAAACTGTGTTTTCTTCAACTGCCAGAGAGCATGTGTTTTTTCCTCCCTAACTCTTCTTAACATCCTTAAACACTGTGGTGTAGAGAGGTACATTAAACATGGACTAGAAGTTTGGAGTCCAACTTCTGTGTCATGATGTGAGAATTGAGATCTGTGTTATGTACAGCAGAGACTATTGTTCTTTTTAGCAGAGCAGATTCTGTAGACTTGTGAGGGAAACCTGTAGAATTCTGAGGAATAGATTTAAATGGAGCTACTAGAAAATACACGCTATTGATTTACTGAAAATAATACCAAATAATATTAATAATGATTTTTTATTATTAATAGTAATAATAATAATATTGCTGTTTTACAAACTGAAGAATGAGGGTACGTTTACATTATAACAATGTACTAAAAAACGATCCAGTTCACAGATCAGCGAAAAATGACTAAAAATGCTGTATTATTCATGCCAGGCCAGTAGGTGGCGATGTCACTTTGTAAAGAAACATTATACGCCTATAGACTGAAGTAGCATGAAGTCACCACTTTCACAAACTTCACAAACGAGATGTTAACGGTATCATTTTCAAAAACTTGCACTTGCGGTTGCTCAACAACAACAAAGCTGAAGAATCTCACGCAGCCAAAATGAGGATTGTCAGTAACTTCAGCCTTACATTGTTCAAACCGGAGTCGACACTGATGGAGAGACTCAGGAAGAAGTTACAACTTTTAGAATGAAACTGGACATTTCTGAATGGTTAGTGGATAAATGTATGCAGTTGCTGTGGAGTTGATTCAACTCATCGACTAGCATGTGCCGTCATGTTAATCTTTTGTGCAAATCCAGTGTTGAATTGATCCTCGTTTGTGAAGCAGTCCAGCATAAATGACGCATGGCAACAACACTACTACAACTAGGGCTGGGTATCGTTCAAACATTTTCGATATCAATACTGATACCGATACCTTGACTTCGATACTGATTCCGAATACCTTTTTGGATACCAATTTTATAAAATCTGTTTTTACAAGATTACATTACCTCAAAAAATCTTTGGTTTTATATTTTAAGTTTGTTGACTTTTTTTTTTTTTTACAGACTCAAAGACTCATCTCCTGAGTCACTGCACAAAGGAATAAAAAAAGGCTGCTTATAAATTCTCATTTATTTAAAATTAAAGTTTTTATTTGGCTAAATTACATTTCCTTAACAGCCTTTAAACACAGGCTTTACTCCCTTCAAACTTATATTTTGCCACTGTTTCCCTACATTGTTGGATATATAATTATATATAATATATAATTATATAATTTCTGTTAGTTAAGCTTGTGTACATTTTTAGTTAAAGCTGTTAAGTTATAAAGCAATATCTCATGTAGGGTTTTCATTTCTGTTTTATATATAGCCACTAGGAGGTGCTCTAGGCACATGCTTTCCTTGATTGGTTTTCTCTAAAGAAAATTAGTTTGTTGCGTCTTGCCATGAAATGAGAGTTCTGTGTCTTTATTAAAATCAACAGATTAATGATTTATCACTCATCCACCCGCAATTAATTAGAATGTTATTTTTTATTACCTGGCCCGACCCGCGGATTATCTATATATATATATGCTTTTTCAGGAGACAACCGTTTGAAAATGTCCGCTCTGAGGGTGTGGTTGATGCTTGCACACAGTGGCAGTATCAGGAGGACACTGATACCCCTTTTCCACCAGAATTGTTCGCGTTCTGGAGCCAGAGCCTGTGCTCGAGCAGGCGAACTAGAGCCTGACTAGACTTGAGGAACGAACGCTGATGTAACGCTGCTGTGTGTTGTACCTGCCCATAACAAGTCTAAAAACATTGCACATCCCACTGTTTGTGCAGGCAGTGCGGCACTTCTGTCTTGCTGTTCACAGTATCTGGAGTGACTGACGTTATTACATTGCTCAACGAGACCGCGGCAGCATTTCTCCGCCCACTGTCCCCGGCTCCATTCGGAGGTATCAAAATTTGGTACTGAATGACAAGACACTTTTCGATACACGATAGTATCGAGGCAATTCAGTCGGTACCAAAAAACTATAGAATTTGATACCTAGCCCTAACTCTTCCTCTTCTCTAAAGCAGCCCAACATGGCCTCACCCCCTTTGTTGTGTGTTCTCGGAGGCAGGGTTTACGTAAATTTTAAGTTTTGTGATGTCACCAACCCAGGAATAAGCTTGTTGTAGTCCCTACCAGTCGTTTGTTGTAGTCCTTAAAAAGCGATTTCTGTAAAAGAAAATATCTTCCTTTGCATTGAACTTTAAGTGTTGTAACTTTGCAGATTGCAGTTGTTTATGTTCCAACAGCAACATTACACACTAACTAAAGTTAAACGAGTGAAATAATAATCAAGCCCCATTTTAAAACTATACCGCAGCTCTACTGAAGTGTGTATGAATCTCAAATATAGGCCTATTCTATTGTAAGTTTTTTCAAAAATGGGACGACCAGTTCTACCTGCACCCTTGCCTCTGTGAGATCCGTCCTGAGCGCTAGTTGTTCGCGGGCGTAGACATCAGGGTAGTGCGTCTTCTGGAAAACCTTCTCCAGTTCCTCCAGCTGATAGCTGGTGAAGGTGGTGCGGTTCCGTCTCTTCTTGCCTTTATTGCTCTCAGCCTCACTCTTGTCTAGAGGACTGCCAAGTTCAGAGACCGGGCGTTCTGCTTGACCTTTGACCCCAGGGTCTTTCAAGCTGATGTAACTACCATCCATACCTGTAGGATCAGCAGATTGAGGCATCTCTGTGTCTGTCAGTCCAGTGCCATCTTTACCTGGGAACAGACATATTTCAATGGATTAATTGTGGTTTTTGTGTCTATAAGCAAAATATTGAGGAGAAAGAGGGTTTATGTTTACCCGCTTCTTAACCCATTACCGTCCGTACAGACAAATAAGTCTGAAAACTCTCATTGTCACAGACAAGGAAAATGAATTTACACACTTTTTTTATCTAAGCATATCAACAACACTCTGGAAATCAATATGGGAACTAAGCAAACCAACTTTCACACAGACCAGGACTGACAAAACTGGAAACACAGGCTTAAATAGACTAATTAACAGGACACAGGTGAATAACTAATCAAAAACCATGGCAACAAATGATGAGTGGGAAAACAGGGAACACAACATGAGTCCCAAAGAGAACATTTTCTACTCCTATACAAATATTCTTTACTTCAACATAAAGAGGGTTCTGTTGTCACCTTACATTTCAAGGACCTCTAATGTACAACAAGCCTTTCTTTATCTTAGTTGAAAATATGTTTTCCATGTTGGATGCCTGAATCAGTATCTTGATGAAAGCACAAACATGCCCAGATTGTAAGTAAATAATCAAATCATGCCTGTTCAAAGCACACAACACGAGGTTCTCGGTTCTCAGGAGGCTCAGTTTTAGTAACTTTTTCCAGCTCACGTTTGAGCAAATCAACCAAACAAGCAGTGTATTGTTCGTTCATTTTATTTCTTGATGTACTTTGCAGGATGCTGGACTTGGATTTCATCCATAAGTGAAATAATGTTTAATAGTATTGTATGTTGAAATTCTAAAAAAATAAAAAGTGTGATAAAATGGCAGATTCCTTTGTATTGCTGACTAATTTCATAGCTGGCATTTTATGCATTCCAAATTAACACAGTTATTGTTTTCACAATTTTTAAAATTACAGCTTGATTGGAAATGATGTACAATAAAACATTCAGAGCCACTTTATATACTTAAATGTCTTAAAAAAAAAAAAAATAGGCCTGAATTTAAGAATTATGTATTTGAATTGCATATACAATTTCCATCTATTAGGATTACACAGTCTTAAAATAACAACAACAACAACAAAAACTTATTGTGATATTGTCAGTCATACAAAAATGAAACAGGTACTCAAAAAAGCATGGCATAGTTTATAATTAGCAATTTAATTTTATTTGAATAATTATATTTTTTAAAATGCATTATTTTCAAATTGCTTAAAATCAGCATAAACATTGTCCCTGTGAAAATTACATTTATTCAGTTAAAAAGTACGAAGATAGTTAAGATATAGTTAGTTGTAGGACAAGCAATATTCAGTTAGTTAAAATGTATGAAACTGAAACAAATTGGATTTACTTGTTATGATAAATATATAAACCTGGTTATTGTGTATTTAAAACACATTAGTTTATTAGTACTATTACAGAAAATATGCTTAATTTATGTGTGACTGACAAATATGCATCACATTAGGTTTATTAGTTTGTGTTAAAACTGTATAATCCAAATTGATGAAAATTGTATATTTTATATTCAAATACATAAATCTTAAATATAGGTCAAAATATATATGTTTTTAATCTATGTACTACCATTTCAATTAATTATTTTATACAATGCACTTATTTTGTCCATACATATTTTTTAAATCGTACATGTATTTAAAAAATACCTGCATGTCATGATTTATGTATCTATAATTACAGTATTGACCCTTTTCCTACCACCTTAAAACCTAACCATACCATGAAACCTTTCCCTATCCTTACCTGTATCCCATCTTAAATGTGTTTTACAATACATCATGAACAAAATAAATACACTACACCAAAACAAATTATTAAAAAATATATATAATAATAATAAATAAATAAGTGCATAGTAGTTAAAGACACCTGATATAAAGTAGGATCAAATATTCTGTTCACAGGTGATATTTACCTTGATTTTTCTTTGTTTTCTTCTCACGTTTAAAATGTTATCTCATGCTCCTTGTTAACCAGGCACTCTAACGCTAACCTAAAACTTTATTAGAGGAAAATTGTTGATTGTGGTGTATGTGACACAACTAAGGGGTAGTCATCATTTGTATAACAAAGTATATAAACAATTTTCACACAACTATTCAAACGGTTTATTCAATACTTTGTTTAGAGTATCATATTGTTTTAAATGTAATAATATTTTGTGATAACAGTTCCTCTGTCTCTCTGTGTTTGGCAGTGAAATAATCATAATTGCTGTGGTGAGCACTTTCAGTCCCACCCTACTGTCTTTCCTTGGCTTTGTAGCCCATGTTATGCTGAATCTGCGTACCACCAAATTTTTTAAACAGTGCCATTGCATGTTTTGCATCTTGGAGCCAAAGCTCCTTGGTTTTGGCTGCAATTTTTGCATTGACAGCAATAGTCTGGGTTTGATAACTGTCCAAATGTTTGGCAATTTTAGCAATGCTCTGTGTTTTTTTTTTTTTTTTTTTTTTGCTTGTCATTTAGAACGCAGAATCTAATCAATGGAATTTCATCAGATACAGTTCTTAAAAAGAAAGCACTGCTAGAAACATTGCAGAATTTTGTGCCATTTACACTTGATATATAACAGCACTTTTTGACGCAATACCCCACCTCATGACTAAGCTTCATTGCACAATAGTTTCTCGTCATTTACCAGATGCCTTTAGCCACAGTGACTTACAGCACATTTAGTCAGAGACAGTCCACTTGTAGTAGCTTGGGGTAAAATATTTTGCTCAAGGGCTCACTAAAGTTCATGATCACCTCCTATGAAGATTCAATCTGTTACTTTTTTTAAGCATCAAGTCCAGATCCACTTATTACATTACATTTATGCATTTAGCAGATGCTTTTATCCAAAGCAACTTATTGCATTTAAAGTGTAACTTCGCCGATTTTCAACCCACTTTGTATTGTTACAGTGTTGGTGGTATATGTAAATAAACAAAGTTTACTCGTTCTCCGTGTTACCTGAAGTGAGAAATTTAACAGCTCAAGGGCTTTCGTGAAAACTACAGATTATGCTTCCGCTTTTTTGTATCCCCACCCACAGACAGTCAGATCGACAGAGGGTTATTAACAGAACAGTTATTGTAGGGGTAAATAATTGTATCGTACTATGTCTACTCTTTAAACAGCATTATGGCAAAAATGGAACACTTTTTTATCTGTACGTGAGCATTTTGAGACGAGCGGTTGGGCGGAACTGACAGAACGGCAGTTTCTTTTAGTTTTTCCCCTCCGTTTTGGCCGAAAACACTGTGTTCGTGGTCATCCAGTTTGAAATGTTGACTACAAACACAAAGGTTTTTCAGATTGTCTGTCACGTCGTTCTCTCCATATTTATGATTCTTTGCAGCCTTTATCCACTGCCTACAATGCACTGGATCCTTCACTGGAAACAGAAAGTAACTCACTCCTGCTAAACGTTTACTCTTTAAATTCTTACACCCGAGAACAATACAAGTCAACACCATTATGACTAAAAGTTTGCTAAGGAGTATTTCCTACTAAAGCAAGGCGCTCTTTGACTCTGGTAAGCGTATCCAATAGCAGACTGGTGGGAGTGACCAACATCCCCACTGCATTATGGGTGTTGTAGTTTTCCTACCTATTAGGCAAAAGGGAAAACAACAGCCATTTTTGTCTGTTTGCTCTAGTCAGGTAGTGGAGATTTCAATTTTTTCGCCTTTCTACTGTATAGGCAGACAAGTTTTATTGAAAGCTCATTTTGCCAGCTGTGAAGTAGATATACCCTTTAAGATATACAATTCAACAAGTTCATGCATTCCCTGGGAATCAAACCCATGATCTTGCATGGCTTTGTTGGCACAATGCTCTACTATTTAAGCTACAGGAATAACTACTACCAAAACTACATGCTCACAACCTAACTATAAACTCATTTTTTGTAGCGATGCAATAGAAGAACTTTCCAACATTTTGGGTCCCCCCAAGAACCTTTCTTTCAACAGTTCTTAAAATAACCTTTTTTTTTTTTTTTCAGTGTAAAGAATTCCCATCTAGAACGTATTGTGCAATGGAAAGGTTCCATGGTTGGTAAAGGTTCTTCACGGAACAATCAATCCCAATAAGAACCTTTATTTTTAGCATACAATCTTAAAAATAAAGGTTCCAAAAGGGTGTTTATGCAATAGAAGAACCATATTTTGTTCCCCAAAGAACCTTTCAGTGACAAGTTACCAGTGAAAAGAACCATTTTTTTCTAAAAATTTAAAGAACGCTTTTCCACTATAAAGTGGAATGGAAAGGTTCCATGAATGTCAAATGTTCTCCATGGAACCAAATATGCCAATAAAGAACATTTATTTTTAAAGATTCTCATTTTCTTGAGGGAATACGATAAAATGTCCCCTCTGAAAGATATCTAATAATGTAAAAATCACATATTTTATACAGGTGTACTATAGCACTGATGTTGGCATTGCAAAAGCCCTCCAGCCTAGAAACATATTCTGGTATTTTCCTTTCTGTAAACCGCTGTTTACAGTAATACCTTTTTTGAAAATCAATTTACACCAAGGCAAAATGTATAATTGGAGTCCATGCTTGAAGCAGTCACTCCCCTGAGAACACTGACTCCATCCTGAAGGAATTGGCTGTGTCTTTGAATTAGCAGAGGTCAGATGCTTACTAGGAATGGCTATTTAATCACTGCAGGAAACAGGCAGAAAAACATCAAAGTGTAATTTAACTGGCTGTAAAGCAGCAGGGCACCCGTTAGCTTTTATAGTATGTGATGGTTTGGGTCAGCTCCAGGTAAGACACACTGTAAATCAATAAAAACAGTGTCATTCAGTGACATTCATGTCATTTAATAATGAATAATGCCATTTTGCAGCAATGCCATGGAAAAAACATTCTAGATTCCCCAATAAACCTTTCAGTAAACAGTTCTTAAAAGACCAGTTCCATGGTCCTTCATGGAACCATAGATGTCAATAAATAACCTTTATTTTTAATAGTGAAATGTTGTCATCTAAGTTCTAGCATTTGGCCTCCAACTGCCAATTTACACTACTGTACGTTGAAGATACAGGTATCTGTGCAGAAGCAAAACTTCCAGATGTTCCTGTGAGAAGATCAATGCCTGTAAGCCGCACAGGAATGTGGATTCTGTGGGAAACCAGGACAGTATTTCCGTTAAATCTGAGCTCCTGATAAATGACCTCACACATGACTTATATACTGCAGAACTGAGCCAGTTTTCTGTTTCCAAGATTTCACTCCCATATGCTCACTATAATTTAAATTAGCTCATGAAGAGGATGTAAATATTCTCTCCATTGCAAGCTTTGAAGAATAGAGTATTTTACACATTGACTGTATTTTACGAGTTGTCATTTTCTAAAAAAAAGAAAGAAAAATAATATACTTTTTAACCACAAATGCTCGTCTTGCACTGCTCTGCGATGCTCCACGCATTGCGTAATCACATTGGAAAGGTCACGCGAGACTTGGGTGGAAGTACCGATCCAGTGTCTACAAAGCAAACGTGCAAAGACTAAGTCAAACGGCCTTTACAAAAAAAGGAAAAATAATGATTTTGGACGTTGGAGTAGAAAATGAGATGAGTTTTTCGCCCTACTTCACTCCACCTACGTCACGCATGACTTTTCCAACATGATTACTTAATGAGTAAATTATCAGGAAATTTTAATTCTGAAGTGAACTAATCCTTTAACTACCAAACCAGGAAATAATGTCCAGAATTAATCATATGTGTAAAACCTTCAAGCTCTACAGAGATACTTTCTCGCTACATACTTAATAGCTGACTTAATATCCCATCAATTGTTGAATGCTGATTTATTTGCACATGTCATTTTGTAGGGAAAGGTTATGTAAACCAGTCAGGGCTTGTCATTTTAGGCCTCCCAGTAGTACTGATCGTGCCGAGCATAAAAGCATGAATGATATCTCTGGGAGTCCATACCACACATCTGCCTCTGAATAATGCCCTATACTCCCTACTGCTGCAAGTCATGAATTACTCAGGTTTTTGGAGAGGTTTCATTCATTAACATTTCCAATAATGTATCCAAATTTAAACTGATTCTAAATACACTGTCAGATTACAGCATTAGTTGAGGATTAACCCTGGTATTCCCATTTTTTGGAAGTAGTATATCAATACAATTAGACTGGTGAGTTTAAATAACTAAATACTCAAGTCAAGTGAAAGGTTCAAATTTCAGAAATTTTCTAAAAAAGTTGCGCAAAAAAGTTATTGTTTTTAACATTTCAAACCAGCGAATAACCCACTTTGTTACCGACTCTGTAGATTTGCATGGTTCTGATTGGCTGGAAAGAGCTAACCACCCTCTTATATTTTGGATCTAATCGCATGACAAGTTTACAACCCACACTTGAAAAACTGTTAACTTGAGTCAGAGCACATACATCTTCCCTTCTCTCTGTGTTGAATAGTGGATGAAATGCAATTTTCGGCTTCCTTATATTGACCAACTGGTCAATCAGGCTGTCCTTGAGGCTAGATCTTACCCTTGACATCTACAGCGCAGACCACAAACGCTGCTAGAACGGTGTGGGAATCGCACAGTGTTCCTTCTCTTCAAACCGCAGACAGGAAAAAAAACGCTCTATAAGTACAGCACTGTCTGTGCCTGTGCATCATAATATGTCCATGAAAGGGATCCTTAGTGATTATCTCATATCTTCATGCCTGTTTACATGGACTTTTTTCTGTAAATATGTATTATATGTCCAGTTGGACTGCAGTGATCTCTTTACAAAATAATTTTCATTTACAAATAGCCATAAATATCACCTGATTGATAGCATTAATTAAAAACATATGTTTTTTATTGACTATAATCTTTATTTTTAATGAATCCTTTCATTTAAACAAAATACAGTGAACTACAAGCTGCAAAGATCTGATAATTGTTTTAGCCTGTCCCATGTATATTATTGTCTCTTGATTATTAATACAGAAGACAATAAACATTTTATATATGTAAAAAGAGCTCTTGAATACTATAAATTGATTTATTTAAAGTATAGATGCATTTCTAATAATAATTTGGATGCATGCTAATTTCCCAATGACTTGCTTTGGATGTTAAGACTATTTTCGATAGAATTAATCACAGTGTAATTCTTTTAAAAGCATTTTTTTAAATGTAACCAAATATAAGTAACGTTAGACAACTGGTATATACAGCCTTTTGCTAGGCTAATTGTTTATGTATGTATTTATTTATTAACTCGCGTCAAAACAGCCCGTTAATATATATATATTTTTGGCACAACTTTGTCTTAGGTCGACGTCATAAACTGACATTTCAGACTAAATAGTAAAAAAAATATCTAAATTGATCAAATATCAAGTAGGTTAACTGAAGCAAAGAAATAATTGAATGAATGTAATAGGTTTTTCTAACGACACTGAAGATACAGTCGGTGTCTATTTTCACTGGCCCGCGATCAACACATCGTAAATTGCCCATGTGTGATTTACAACCACAAAGATGGATTTTCATGCCACTGTTTTTAAGTCAGAAGACGATGATAATCTTTTTTATTCATTGTGTTCATATTGCAACATCTCTAGGTCTGTTCATGTCTTATGCTTTGATTGTTTATGAGACCACCAGACGAATTGTTTATATATTTATTTTTTATGAGTAAGAAATTTAAAATTTTAGGCAAAGTCCGTGTGGTGAACGTAAAAATGTTAGATCTGACAAATAACAGGCGAGAATGAGTGTGGATTTGGATGGGGTACAGCCTTCAGAAAGTGCATGAACGAGCTGTAATGATCCGGTAAATCACTCTGTTGATACTATAAGGCAAAGTAAGCCTAATATACGTGAATGAATAAATAAAACTGGCCTAATTATGTTTAATATTTATTTAGTGAATTTATACTTCCTCGTTTGCAGTGCATTAAACATAAAAGTCGTATTTCTTCAATCCTAAAATGAGCCCGATAAAAAAAAAACAAAAAAAAAACTTTTATTCGATTTAATAAATGCAAAGATAATAATCATGTGGATGATTATTTATAAAAAAAAATATTATTATTAGCCTATTTACCAAAAAAAAAAAAAAAAAAAAAGCTTATACAAAAAATAGGCCTACCGTTTTACGATTAGCCTAGCTAACGTTTTATATTTTTGCAGATAGGCTAGTTTTAGTTTAGGCTTAAAATTTTATCTGACAGACATTCTGACTAAATAACTAAAGCAATTAAGTAAAATATTATAGTCATTCAAAGTTTCAACTTAACTTTATTTGTCCGTAATTAAAAAAACTTACGTTGACTGATTTTACTTACTAATTTAAAGCACGTAAATCGTAGTTAATTTTAATATCGAAGTGAGAAATGCAAATTAATATGTTAATTATAGAACAAATATGAGAACAAATCGAAGCTTATAAAGCTACTCATTAAAGGCCTCCTTTTAGCCTCAACCTGAATATGTGATACATCCTAAACATAAGGTGGACATTTTCTGGACATACAGGTTTCTGATAAATGAACACACAAACACATGATGCCACTCACCATAGCACGAGATGAGCCCGCCGTCCTCCAGTTTGCTGTCTTCAGAGGGAGTTTTGCATGTGGGTCTCTGCATAAAAAGATGATACTTGCTGTACGCGCTCTCGGGTGAGCTATCATCCAGTGACGGACACTCCTGGTGGAATGGACTGCGCGGCTTGTCCCCGTAAGGTTGACCTTTTGCGGGCAGAAAAGTGGGACTGTATTTGGCGTCACTCGGCTGGAACGTCCTGTAAGGATTGGCCTGCTGGACTCTTCCTTGTCCTGATGATGGGGAATAATATGAATCCATGGAGGTCATATCGCAGTATGAGACGCACGTATCTGCGTTCATACCGACAAAAAACAGACGCAAAATATCCTAACCTTTTTTTTTTTTTTTTTTTTTTTTTTGGTAAATCTAAACGTCACCCTTGCTCGAGTCTCCTCTCATTCACAGGCGGCCATGCACTTTCTCACACACCCACACCAGGGCGACAGCTGGAGTTGGTTAAAATGATTCAGATGTTTTCCAGAGACTAGGCAAAAGCAAATGCTAAAGCGTCTTTACGGTTAAGAGGAGAGAGAGAAATGCATGAACGGAGGATGATGTCCTGGTGTCCACTAGAGTCTTCATGTTAAGAGGTCAGATCGTGGAGCACAGGAGCCGTTCCCTCTAACTAACACGTGAGAAACACAACGCATGACATTAATGTAATTTAAAACGCAACTGGCAGAATAGCGGGCAAATGGAGCAAGCAAACGTCATAGGCCTATATCAGTGATGTTTTAAAATGAGGAGCCAAAGGAGTCAATTTTTTTTATAGATCAAATGTAAATATGTCCCTGTTATACATAATTTCCCTGGTTAAATAAACATTACAGACCAAAGAGAGATCAAATACAACTCTTATTTTGTATTTTTACACTATGTAATGTTCTATTTATTAAAACCAAGTATACATCTCATCAAATAGTGTTTTTATGCATTTTTACAATAACTAAAGGCAGTAACAATTTAAACAATACATATTATTTGTGAAGTAATGTTGAGATTTGCTTTTTATTTGCTGTCATCAAGCTTGTATACACTGGTCACAGACATGAACATGTCTTTTTAATTAGTCTTCCCATTACCGCCATCATTGTCTTTATTCAGGCCGATTCGCTAAAGTGAAACGAAAACAAGAGTCGGGATTTATCGCACGAACCAATCATATCCAATCATACCTGATCATATCCAATCATAGCACGATGGAGGCATTGCCTCCTCTCACGTGACTTTCCCCCATTCATTCTTAATTACCCTACACTAAACCAACGCTATCTCACAACCAATTTGTACGTATTTTACAAGGTGGCTAATTTGTACAATTTGTCTAAACCCCAGTGATGGGTAGGTTTAGGGGTAGGTCATTCGTAGGAATTCATACAAATATGGCAACTCGTAAAATACATACGAGATTGGGTTGACTAAACCCACTGCATGCTTTAGGGGGTCTGTTATAAGTCAATGGGCTCAGGGGAGGCAAGCCTCCTGCTGTAACTTCACCTGCGGGTGTCGCTGTTGGACAGTGTATAAAAACGAGTGACTTTTTATGTCACATCTTGTAATATTTGCGTTGTTATGTTTTAGTAATATCGATTATTTTCTCATCCAGTTTTTATTTATTTATTTACCTATTTTGAGGATACACTGCCTCCCTTGCTTCCTTGGAAGAAATGTCCCTGGCCTATAGACACAAACGTATTATTTTAAACGAAAATATTTGGGGAAACAACGTCATTATTCAGTCAAAATGGTTCAGTTTTTTATTAAAGGATGTTGAAAAATGTTAGTGTAAAATAGTGTTTACTTAATGATAATCTAGAAAACAGAGATTGTTAGGCCTATAAAAACAAAAGTAAAAAGTCTTATTTTTGTCATTGTTACATATGTTACATGTAGTTACTATAGTAATAACTAGGCTATAAATTATGCATAATTACATGCAACTAACCCTAATCCTAAACCTATAGTAAGTACATATAGTTAATTAATAGTACTCAGTACTTAAATGTATAATTACAGTGTAACAAAGACAACTTAAATTAAAGTATAACCAAAACATCTAATGTTTTGTAATTATGCAAGTTTACTAATTATGCAATATGGACACTGTCAGTGATCTAAATTGAATCAACGTTGAACTGATTCAAGCTAAATAATGACACTAGAGCTGCTGCTTAAAGATGAATTTAACTAAAGAAGAACATTACACAGTATTGAACTGAATCAACACTGAACTGACTTGAGATGAATAATGACACTATTTGCATCATTGATCAATGTTTTCCTGTTAATTACTGCTTTGTGCTGTATTGTAGAAAGTGCTATATATAAAGGTGACTTGACTATTTCTATTTCTGTTGTGATCTTCACTAGGCTACTGGCGGCTATTCAGGCGCAACCAGCTTAACCAATTACAAATGAGTTACAAGGGTAAAAACACTGTCATACATAACTACCACTTGAGGTCACAGACGTTTTATTTATTTATTTATTTTTTTACATGTTTTTATTAAAGTTTTTTTATGTTTTAATCAATATATTTTAATCATATATATCACAAGCATCCAAATATCTGACACAATAGTGTATGCAGATCTGACAGCTACAGCTGAATAACAACATCCATTTGCATCTCACCAAAACTGCTCAGCAGCTCTACGAACAGTTTAATGATACAGAGCTGTGATTTTTCTGCAAAACATATAGCTACCAATTTCATTTTCTCACAAAGATAGTACAATATCCACTGGCAATAAAATATAATGCAGTATATTTGTTGTCACACATATGTGGCTATATGTGACAAGTGTGTGTGTTTTTTAAGTGGCATATTTTAGAAAAAAGGAAGCTATATGTGTGGTCTCTCTTTTGGAAGGAGGAGGGATATGAACGATGAGTAATTTCTTGGCAAACTCAACTCTCTTGACAGTTTTTGAAATGCAAAACAAGTCCCAAGACCATTTATAATAGTAAAATTATAAGAGTAAGATCTTTTTAAATTGGGTTTACCATAAAATGCACATCAACAAAAAAAGATTATTTCATCAAATCTTTCCCATTTAGAAAATGATTTGCAAGAAGAGAAGCCAAAGTTAGCCTAATGGTTTGATGACCAAGTATCCATCAGCAAAAATTTGTTTTGTGTATCAAATTACATCTGTGACCTTCCTGTCTAGTTCAAGAAGTGACAGGGGGGAATATAAAAAGACCAGATCAGATTTGGACCTGCATCCCTAGAAGCCTGGCCAGCCTATATAAGAATTTGTGAAAGCAACAGAGGGGAAAAACACCTACATTTTGTGCTAATATCAAAGATGGCACCCCAGCCAAATCCCTACTTCAAAAGTATTCCTCTATCATGTTTCTGGAAGGAGGGATATGAACAACCTCTTCTATACTTATTTCAGTTACTGAGCTCCTTAACACACCAGATTTATTGCTATAATATATATTAAAATGTCCAAATTTAAGTTAAAAGAGTTAAAGTTAAAAGACTTTTCAGTGAATATTTTTGCATATATACAGTGCTGCTTGAAAGTTTGTGAACCACTTGCAGAACCAGTCCACAAAACAAAAAAATAGCTGAATTTATAAATATGACCCCTTTCAAAAGTTTATGAACCCTAGATCATCCAGGTAAACACACACAGTATTAAGAATCAAGGGGTCCCAAACTTTTGAGTGGGTCGTTTTTATAAATTCAGCTATTTTTTTTGTCTTACTCAGGACAGTACTAAATAAAAAATAACACGCATATTGTATGATCCCTCTTATTTTGTTAAAATTATTCACATTTTCACAGATTCTGCAATGGGTTCACAAACTTTCAAGCAGCAATGTATTTACAAAATAGCACTAAAGTGATCCACATGAATAATAATAATGCTGGAAACAAATGGCCACATTACAAAATATATCCTTGTCATTCTGATGTTGTCTAGGAGTATGGAGGTGTCTGATAGGGAGTCTCATTGAGATCTGTAATTGAATTCACATGAGATGGGTAGGAACTCTGTCATCTGATGAGCTGATTCAATTAAGCTCTAGAACTAGTAGTTCTACTGATCTCTAATTGAATAAGAGCACCAAAAGAGACAAAAATGGGTACTATTCTTCCACTTTCTGAATGCTGATGCTCCATCTAAACATTCCACCGCAAACCTTTGAATGCATTATAGAATCGGTTTCTTTGCTTTGAAAGGTTTTAGCCTACTATGAATCTGCTAGCTACTGTACATAACAGTGAAGAACACAGCTATTAATAATAGAACGCCAAAATAAAAATAAAAAATAGAATCTATTACTTTTCTTAATTTCATATTAAACTGGGGGAAAAAAACCCCTCTTTAATCATGAATTATTTATGTGATACTTTTTGGTTGGTTGGTTGGATGGATGGATGGATTGATTCACCCCAACATTATGGGGTACTGGTTAACAATAATCAATCTAATTTGTCATTTAGACACTTGTGCTTAGGTCATTTCCCCACAGACCAAGCACCATAACACAAACATAACCAATAGAGCCAATCAAAAAAAAGTATATGATGTAATTATACTGCATGCACTTTGCGGTTTTCTTTGGCTCTTGAGATCACAGAATGATGGAGATCTCAGTTACTAAGACACAGACAAGAAATATGGAATCAAACATAGTGCTGATTGGGTCTGTCAGCAAGAATTGGTTAGTTAACTTTATCTTCAGGCTGAAACAGGAGTGATGACATCATGATGTGTTTCGAGAGAGCGCCTGATTGCTCTCTTTAGATTGGCTTTAGTCTGTTTTCAAGAGATTCCTCAATGGAATATCTATTCACATGGCATGTGTATTAGGTTTCAGCTGGGTAAAAAGTGGAACATTTTGAAAACAAACTAAAATTTGACTATGGAATTTAGAATGAGTTTGACAGAGGCTTGATATTCCTCCCCAGCAACAAGTGCAGAGGTCAACCTCAATTTTCTGCGTCTTAAAAGTGATTTTTAAATCCATCTTTATCAAAAACAGTCCTATGGATCATTTTACTGCTGCAGTTGTTTAAATAAGGTATTCTACTGTATATCTTAACAAAGGAGCAGTTAAAGGTGCTGTATGTATTTTTTATCTATTTGTTTGTTTGTTATAGTAAGTACATGTAGTAACACTGCCACCTTAAAATAGAGCATTACCAAAGTGTTTATGAAAAACATTGCCTACCACTTCAGTGTAAAGTTTTTAATTCTCAAACTCCTGAAAATGAATCTTGTACATCTGCGCTAAGTTATCAATCAGGTCCATATCAAATAGCCAATAGGCATCAGTATAATAGAGTGCAACAGCGAACACTCACTCTTCAAGTACTGTAGATTTCCCATTAATTTCCTTTATAAATTTTTTTAAAATACTGCAATAAAGAGGTCTAAAGTTTAAACACTGAACCAAACCTTATCAGAATCAAATCGAATTGAAACATCATGAAGCAAAAATTAAATGTATGAAACATAACATTAAATGTTATGTAATGAGAAACAACATTACAATATAACTGACTATCTTTGCACACTGAGTCTGAAATTTTCGCATGTGTTTTTTCATGGTATCTATCAAATACCCACAAATAAAAAATCAAAACCTGACCACTTCTGCTAGAAATCCAATAATGGGCCGTAGTTGGATCTTCCATCAGGACAATGATCCAAATCAAACATCAAAAACCAACACAAAAATGTGTCACTGAGCACAAAATGAAGCTTCTGCCATGGCCGTCCCAGTCCCCTGACCTGAACCCTATAGAAGTGTGGAGTGAACTGAAGAGAAGAAGCACCAACATGGAGCTGTGTTTAAAGTTTAAACACAGAACCAAACCAAATCATTTCCAAAATGAATCGAATTGAAACATCATGAAGCAAAGATATATTCAAAAATTGAGAAAAAAATTAAATGTATGAAACATAACATTAAATGTTATGTAATGAGAAACAACATTACAATATAAAACTATTGACTATCTTTGCACACTGAGAAATTTTCGCATGTGTTTTTTCACGTTCGTCATCCTAAAAATTCGCCACGCACAGAAACCTTGCACACTGAGTCCGATACGTATTAATTAATCGGTTGCGAAAAAATTCGCAAACAATACAAAATGGAGTCTTCAAGCAGTGAGGATTTTGTTGTCCTCTCTCTTCTTAAAAAGATTGCATAGAGAGGAAAGAGAGAGACTGTGGGATTATCCAGAGTGATTCAAAGTTTACTTCAGGATGTCAGTGGCTCAGTTTGATGCTTTGCTAGCGATACTGGAGCCACATATTAAAAAGAACACCACCAATATATATGTATTTCCATATTTTGTTTGTCATACAGTGCTTTGTGCTGCCAGATGAAGTGGATCAACTTGTTAGATGCCAATGGCCTTGTACCAAATGGCACCGTAAACACTCGCGGTCTTCCTACGAGTCCGCACTTTTGTGGCATAACGCCGCTTTGACTGTCGGGAAGATATCTGCTGTGGAGCTCGCACCAGTGCGGGCTCAGCAAAAGCGTGCATCGAGAACGCATATCGGCCGCAAAGAGGGCCCTCGCGAGCACCCTTCTGAAGACTAAAATTGACAAATGGGACACCCTATGGTCTTAACGGACACGCGTATGCAGCAGTCCACAAGACTGAAAGTGCATAGAAGCGTGCCATTTGGGACAGGGCCATTTTGGATTTTGCCGTTTGCTTGTACGGTAGCTCTGAATTATCAAAACACCTCTCAAAATGTTTCCTACGGATGCGAAAAATGCAGAAAATTGAACCCGATCTGAATTTTTTTATGGCGGACGAAAGTTTCAGAGGCAGTGTGTAAACGCGATTGACACAACATGAGTTCGTATTTGTTTTAACGTGCAAAAATTTCGGACGAAAGTGTGCAAAGACCTTACTAAAAAATATTATTATAATTATACTATATTATTATATTTATTTTATGTATTAAAATATTTCAAAAGACAAACTTTTTTTGAGGGTTCCTTAAAATATAAAATGTTCCTATAACAGTTTTACAAGAACAACATCATATTTTAAATATCACAACACCAGTGCAGTTTTTCCAGGTTGTTCTTCTGGTCGTAGTTTGACTCTCAGCATATTTTTGATATAATGCCATTTTAAGCACTGTGTTTCTCACAGCACTTTTACAGGTGGTTCTGCAGCACTGACCGCTGGGTCTGAGGTCATACTGAAGTAGGAACAGAAGACCTTCTCAGCCAGTAATTATCTGGAATGTCCTGACAGAGACAAGACTGAGGCTCTTTCATACTCTAATGAAAGTCATACTCCCTGTCTTAACATGGAAAGGACACTTGTTAAACTAGTGCCATGTCTCTATTCGACTATTCGAGGATGAAGAGGGCAAGACAGTGAGGGTGACACATAGGGTCCAACCTATCTCTCGCTATTAATCAGCACATGATGTCCAATTTATTTATACATTTAATGACTTAGGTTATTTATATATAATTTATTCACTTTTCAGTGGATTCATTTTTATATTACGTCACTTTTACAGATTTTTACATTCATGCTGATATTAATTGGGATTTTATTGTGCGTGTGTGTATATATATATATATATATATATATATATATACACACACCTTTATAATATATATATTATATTATATATATATATATTATAGATATTAATTAAACCATTAGAATATTATTGGTTTGTAAGAATTATGTGTGTTTATTATATAGATGCACAGATACTAAATTTCTCAGTTGATACCGATAGCCATTTAGTCAGAATTATATCTGCCGATACCGATTAAAGAGTTTCATCTCTCCCAACTAAACTATACCAGGAACCCTCTTATTTGGTATATTACAATAATATTAGAGGTTAAAATGAACAACAAAGCCCAAACTATTATATAATTATTAAAACAAAGAACAATTTTGGTCTATGACTCGTAGAGCCACATAAGTCAGGTTTTTAGGTAGGCTACTGGTTAAAGCTAAGTGTTGCAGACAAAAGACCCTCACATTCACTTTTTCACTTTACGCCTTAGGCTCACGCGCCCTGCCCACTGACAGCTTATTGAATTACAGCTAATATTTCAATTGATATCACATGGAACGAAAACGTTTTTCAGTCACCCCTCTTGCTCTCAAATGCCTAGAGTTCAGTTTAGATGATAATAACTAACTTTAGTCTTGATTCCCAGCTGTTCTGCTAAGTCTGATACATACAGGCCTTGACTGTACAGGACAGTGACTGGCTTATTGTATATGGGAGAAGTTCAATAACGTGATTATCATATGTAATTATACAAGCTGTACAGACTTTTACTGTAGAGTCTAAAGAAGGTTCTGTCCTTTTTACAAAAGAGAAAGGTTTTCACTGTGGCACAACTAAACAGAGGAGAGAAGGATTATGGGATATAGCAGCACTTGTTGTTACCATGAACCCATAAGACCAAAGATATATAGCAGTTCATTTTTCTAAAACATTCTGTACATGTACAATATCTCTTCCTTTGTATTTATAAAAGCTAACAAAGCTATATGGGTTTGTATTGTGTGGAGGAATATGAACAATTTCAAATCAGGCTTCAAACCCCTAGATCTATGTGGCTGTCTCAGGAACTTGTATTATGAATACTAACAGGTCTAAATTCATCTCTGCCTTTATTTGAAGGAATAACAGAGATGGAATCTATTATGTCAGAATAGGATTTTCAGAGTCGAAGCAAACAATATGATTTCACACACACATAGTTCTGTTCAAAATTCAAAACGTCAAAGTTTTAAGTTATTAATCATTTTAGTCTTCGTAATCTAAAATTATTCATATTTTATATATATTTAAAAAAAGATATCCTTATCTTTGCAGTGTGTTGGAGTAGAAAACATAAGTTAGATGCTTTTTGTTTACATTTATTACCAATTTCTTGGTAACACTTTACAATAAGGTTAACTTTTTACAACACTGGTTAACTACATTAGTTAACATGAACTAACAATCAACAATACTCAATCAAGATTTACATTTACTACATTTTTAAAATCAAAAGTTGTATCTCTTAATATCAGTTAATGCACTGTGAACTAACATTAAAGGTTAATAAATACTGTAAAAAAAAATTGCTTGTTAGTTCATGTTATTCCATTAAAGGCACAATATGTAAGATTTTTGGATTCAAATATACAAAAACCACTAGAACAATGTTATATATTTTGTTGAATTGTGCACTTACATTATCCCAAATGTTTCCAAGAATGTTTAAATCCAGAGAAATAAGCAATTTTAACCAGGACACGGACCGTTCCTGTGCGTCGCCTATTAATGACATCATACCTGCGTTACCCTCGGTTTCCGCTTTTATTTTGTAGAAACCATGGAAACACCAAAGACGCTTTAATATATTATGTTTTTATAGACAGGTAAGCAACTGTTTGGACACAATCATCTACAGAAAATGAATCATGTTATACAGCTCAAGTTTTATTGTTTCAATCAAAATTTTTTGATTAAGAGCGAGTACTGTGTTTTACCATGCCTAATATCGATCTAGCTTACTGCAGCGTGCAACAAGTAGCTGCCAAGCGAACGCAGAGTAACACTATAACAACTTTCAGCACAAAAATGTATCTATTATGATAAAACAGCGCCGTGTTGACGTGAAGACAACACCTCCCATGATTCCGCGAAATCAAGGCATCATCAAGCTACGCCTTTGTTTTGAATAAGCGACCTCTAGCGGCAAAAATCTACATGTTGTGCCTTTAAGTAATGTTAACAAATGAGATCTTATTGTGAAGTATTACTTTTTTTTTTTCTTTTTTTTTCAAATAATGAAATGCTTAACCTTTAAAGCATCAAATAAATATCTGAAATATAGTTGCGTGCAATAATGCAAAATGGAGCACTTCTCACTGCAATATGGAGCCACCACTGAAAATGACACATACTTCTCAACTTTTGGTTTAGATTTATATTATGGGCTAGTCTGTTAACTGTAAATCATCATAGATGAAGGGGTGAAAGCTGTGAAGTCTAGAGTAATGTTTCTGTAAACAATTACATATTGTGCAGCTTAGAAGAAAACACAGAGGAACACAATCCATGCAGATTCTGGTATCACACAGAAATGGGCTATGGAGATAAAGTGGAGTTAGAAAGTTAGAGGGAAAGATGCAGATGGAATAAATATTAGATCGTAGAAAATTCCCTAGATAATGAAAAACATATCTTCCCTGTTTTGGATGGGGTTTGGTTTAGTGATGTTTTATCACCCGTCTGTTTATCATATTTTTCTAAACATACTGACCTGAGCCAGTTTTCTCGCAGAACATTTACCCTGTCATTATAGGCTTTGTCAAATAATTTCATAGTCACGTAAAAAAAAAAATTCTTTCCTAATCCACATGTAAAAAAAAAATGATACCCGAGAGGTTGCCAGCCAAAAATAATTGCTGCAAATAACAAATCTACGGGACACAATGGGCACATCAATATGGAGTTTCAAAAGACTATATGACAGCACCTTTGAACAAAGCACAGTCAGATATAATGAACTGCAGATGCACATGTGGATGTTCTATAGCTCCAGATTTAGGGTTTTTAAAGAGAGTACCAATGCAATCTATGCTATCTTATAGATACTTTAGATGTAGATTTTAGTTTTGAAATTTCAAAAGAACATTCATGCTTTATATGTTATATATTATGTCTATTTACAGAATCTGACTGAAATCCACATCACATTCACATGTATGAGACCAGATATACTTTTAAGTTCAAGTTCCTCATCATATTGGAACTATTTTAGTCTTCAGTTTTATAATTATCCCATAGTTGTATTGTATCTTCAGTCAGCAGCTGAGATCTGATAGAGCCTTCAATCTTTAGACAGCTGGCCTCCAGACCGAGTGTTCTTCTTCAAATTTTTTTTTGATCATCTGCCATCACACTAAATGCAAACCTTTTAGATGATGCACCCAAGATTCAAATTCTTAGGTTAAGTCCAACAGGAATTCTGTGGCTCAAATGTTCATGTGGGCCTTTAAAACCTTTAATCTTCACCGTCAGGCAGGGACTTGCAGAAGAAGCTCCAGTTGTTGGGTCAGTCCAATCCAGAAACACTTACATATGGGAAGCATTTCGGAATAACTTACAACTTCAGAAACATGTGTAAAAGCCATTGATGGAATGGAAGAAGATTTATGTTCCACAGTAGAGCTGCATCAGCATCTCAACTAATAATTTCTCATGCAGTAGTTTCATGTAAAGAGTACTCTGTGGATGTGTGGATATCTTGATGAAGGTTTAAAGTAATGAAGACTATGTTGTGTTATTGTCAAAGAAAATAATATAAGTTTGATCATGGTTCACATCTTGCAACAGTGAAGAGATATAGAAGAGAGCGGGGCTAGCTGTCAAAAAGTTGCCTCAGGGGATATATCTATGTCTACCACTTCTGGGGCATGTTGTATATTAAATCTATAGATTGTTAATGGGCAATAATGATGAAAATATCTTTAATGCCAAAAATGAATCAACCCTGAGAAATATCAACTGAACTAAATGTGACAAAAAGCCACAGTCTTCCCTATATTAAAATTCAGTTTTTAAAAATACAAAAAATAAAACATTTACTGAAGTGTGTTTGTGTGTGTGTGTGTATGTTCAAAATAGTGGAGGATACAAAAATATGTTGAAATCATTAGATTCTAAAATAATAAATATAAATTTACATATACTATTGTAAATTACACATTTTAGACCACTAAAATAATAACAAATATGTAATGTGACATGTTTTACTGCTGAAAACAAAATTACAGTATGACTATACAAGAACAAAATAGGGGGGCCAAAGAAAAGAGCAGAACTAGGCTAAGAGTAAAGGGGCTATATGTAATAATTTTTTATGTATGAATCGCTTTTTGTTTTGCCAATGTGTGAACAGCTTTTATACTTAAAAAACGAGACCTTCCCCAACTTCCTAGGTTGTCAATGAAAACCTGTAGACTGATTCATTTTAATGTGAAGGACTCGGGCCGGTTTCGCCGGGAAAATACAAAAGGATGTGACGGTTAAGCGCGCTCCCGAGAGCCTCTCTTCCGTTTAATGACACATGAAAGGAATGCTATAATGCCAAAAGAGCCATTCTGTGCTGTAATGTTAATGTGTAATGCAAAGAAAAGGGATTAATTCAAACTACTCACATAGCCAGATATAGTCTCATATCACAACAGTGTCATTTTCATACCTCATCTGTCAACATGATGAATCGCAGAGCTGGTGCAAACATATTGCTATGATCAGATGCTTTCTTAACTGTTTTCTCACCGCTATCATCTTTGTTGTATTTATTTTTTTACTGAAGAAAGCGCGCGGAACAAATGTAGATATTCTAAACTTGAACGTGCTTTTTTCTTCTAAGCAAAGAACGAAAAATGACCACCGGAAGACTCTCTTCAGTGCACTTCACAAGCTAGCACGAGCAATAAGTTGCTGATTGCAATAGTTTCTGAATTATACATATAGCCCCTTTAACACAAAATAACGGATGAAAACAACAGCTTATATATTTATAGGTCTTCTGATAAATTAAAATTCTTAAATAAACCTAATCTTTCACTTTTCATTTTTGTGAAACTTATACAAATGTTTACACAAAACAAAACAAAAAGCAAAAAGGTTGTCTTGAGCAGTGGTGTAATGTAACTAAGTAGTAATACTTCGTTACAGTACTTAAGTATTTTTTGGGAGAATCTGTACTTTACTTGAGTTTTTATATTTCTGTCAACTTTTACTTTGACTCCACTACATTTCCTAAATAAAATGTATACTTTTACTCCGATACATTTCCCCAAAGCATTTTCGCACAAAAACGGTTGATTTCATTTTCCGGGTTGCGTCCGTTGCTGGAGCGGCTGAGAAGAGTGCGCTGTCATTATACAGTATAATGTATATAATGTATATATAATTATACAGCGGCCTCTAGAGGCGAAATAACAACTATCACTGATTCCTCGTAGGGTTTGTTTTGACACGTGACGTGAAGCTGCGCGCTACACAGACCGGGGCACTTCAAAAATGGATTTAAAACGGGCAACAAAACGGTATGTTATATAGTGTACAGTACATGTTTTCATATCATTATAAAGTAATTAGTTTGTTGACTAGATGCTCCATTAGTGGAGAACAGTAGTATGTTTGCCGTCGAGGCTGAGAGGATGCTAACATTAGTAGTACCTCAAGCGGTTAAAACAATGTGACAAAAACAGTACTGTTTAATGTCACGATTGTTACCATTCATTTGCATTAGTTTATATCCATTTGTTCGCTGTTATGCATTAATTAACCAGCGAAGTTGCATATTTAAACTGTATTCTCATCATGCAGCGACAGAAACATAACAAATCAGAAATGTATTCGATTTCAGTTATTTTTATCGGCACTGTAACACATATTTTGATTAGATAATCATCAGGTTTTCTAAAATAGAGGCAAATAATGTGTGAAAGTATACATATAATAGACCCATGCTATGCCTTTGTGTGTAAAGATGGCCATTTTTAAGCATGAATGTTTGGATTTATATGAAATGGTAATGAATAAAGAGTCCATTTGTAACATTAAATAAGGTTAATAAAAGTATTGTTCATTTTTAATTTTAACATTTACATTTTAAAGTTGCCTCTTACATTAGTTATAATGCATGAATTAACATGAACGATCAATGTATAATTAATATATTAGTATTTTTTATATTTAAAAATTACAATAAACATTTTGCCATTTTTAATTCAAAGAAACAAAATGTAAGAAAGTTAAAACTGAACACAATCTTGCTGCTCAAACTGTGTAGAGAACAATTTTTAATAATTGTTTTTGCTCCTTTTGTATTTTACTTTCCATACTTGAGTATGTTTAATATATTAAAAAAATACTTTTTGTACTTAAGTACAAAAAATATCACATACTTTAAAACTTTTACTCAAGTAACATTCTAAACAGTGACTTTAAAGTCATTTTCTAGTAAGATACCTATACTTTTACTCAAGTATGGTTTTCGAGTACTTTATACACCACTGGTCTTGAGGCACTTACTTTTAAGAATAAAATCAATCCTAAAATAAAATGAAAAAATATTGGATAAATAGGCCTATGTGTACATGTGTGTACATCTTCAATCATTATACCAAAGGTTATGCAATTTCTAGTAAACTCAAGATAAAAACCTAATGGAAACTGCCCATTTGTTTGGATATTTGGCGCCCCCCTCTGTTTATAGCGAGAACACCAAAGCCCAGGATCAAGAGCTCCATAAGCAACACAACTTCCACAGACTTTATAAAGACAACTGCAACATTGATTGTCTTACAGTTTCCATCAGTGGCATGGTGGTCTCTTTACCTCTTATTTTTGAATGAGTGGAGGCACATAGCAGAGGTGGTACAACTAACAAAAAAAAAAAAAAAAAAGTCTGTGACATGTGGAGCGGATGTAGTCAGTCTACCCAAGGCTCTGTTAAGACCGTCTCAGCACTGGCTTCTGGTCAAGCTCAGCATCATAACTCTTTCAAAGCTGGGCAGTAGGATGGAAAACACGTAATAGCACTCAAACTCTGTTTAGAACCTGTGGCTTTCAGATGTGTTCCTTCGCCAAGACAAGTCTGGTCGCTTCTCCCCCTCATGCAGGTCTCCTGAACCCTGTGACCTCCAGAAAGGTACGAATAGAATGGGCAATACTGCATACCAACATTATATGAGATTTTTCAGTTGCTTGTTTTTTGTGGTGGATTTGTCACTGCTTCACGTCTTTTGAACTGTTACATGACTGGATGTAAATGAGAAGTTTCTCTCTATAGCATCAGGCCTTAAGTTGACTGATGTGATTAGATGGTATCTGACCAGTTGTTCTCATTTCTCACTTCAAACTATGATAGTGGTGTTTACTTAAGCGAAGTGCATAAACATAAGCATTTTCCTAAAAGAAACAGCTCAACTGCTTTCAACATTGATAATTATAATAAATGTTTCTTGAGCAGGAGATCAGCATATTAGAATGATTTCTGAAGGATCATGTGAAGACCTAATGTAATGATGTTGAAAATTCAGCTTTGATCACCGGAATAAATTACATTTGAAATAAAATATATTAAAATAGAGAACCATTATATGAAATTGTAATAATATTTCACAATATTACTGTTTTTACTGTATTTTTGATTAAATAAATGCAGACTTGGTGAGCACAGACACCAAACAGTAGTGTACATATTGATAATTCATTAAAATATGAATAATTGATTGCTTTTAGTATGTATTTTAAATAGCATTTATTACTTATTGCTGTCTTTTAATATGTTGTTATTGGTAAGCGACTCTTTCTCTCTCCTGTGTATACAGAGTCAGTAGTTTTTTTCTGCTTCACATCCATTTGTTTTGGTGGGAAAAATCCAGAGTATGTCCAAAGTATGAGTCATTTTGTTTATTCAGGCTCTAAGAAAGATGTCTTCACATTTTATGGCAGTTGTGTTACAAATAACACTATAATTCAAATCTAACTTTCTGTGAAAGTAGCAAAGGGAATCAGTTTTTATTGCAATTAACATTACAAACTGTATTTATGCTGTTATTAAAAATACACTAATAGAAAAACAAGTTTATGTTGCTGGTGGCAATTTATCTCAAGTTTAAATAAAAAATACAGAGATGATATACATGGCGGTGGCTCCTGGAGCCAGAGAGATCATTCTTCTTCTCTTTCTTTTTCTTTTTAGTAAAGGGTTTGTTTGCAAATGTTGAAAGGATGTTACATTTTGTTTATGATTGAAGCAGAACACTATACTAAGCTGCCGTTAAGTTTGGTCCACTCAAAAATGTCCTGCTCACACACAATGTCTGAATTGATGAGCAGGTAGCGATCTCCGACGCAGAAGTGTTTCTGACAGGCAGCGCATTTGAAGCATTCGAGGTGATAGACTTTGTCACGGACACGCATGGTCATTTCAAAGGCCCGAATCCTCTTTTCACAGGAAGCGCAGAGCCCGTCCTGACCAAACAGTCTGCAGAAAAGAAAACAGACTTATTTATGCACTTGAAAGGTAGCAGGTAGTGACATACCAACTATTCATGGTAAATTAAAGTAATACTGTTTGTATATACAATAAACAGGGCCTGAACAGGGTGAGGGATTGATTTACACACAATTTTCAGCATTCCCCAATGTTTGCCAAGTAAGACATGTTCCTGGATCAACATCTTTTGTTGATCCTGGAACAACATTCCTCTCCAAAAACATAGTCCTAAATCTATCCCTATCCCTAAACCTAATCCTACTCATAACTTATCCCTAAAATCAGAGGGAAATTATAGGTGAATATGAATGGTGTAGAAGCCCCAAACTTTGTTGTAAGCCTAAACTTGACATTATCTGTAAACCTGTCCCTCTAATCTGATTGGTTGATTGGAATGTTGGTCCAGGAACATGTTCTACTTGGTGAAATTACGTTCACCCAATCACAACGCGGTAATTCCCACACACACACACACACACACACATCTTTACTATACCATGTGGGTGAAAATACAACCATGTAATGAATAAAAAATAAAAATCAACCAAAGAATTACACTTTCAACAGTTACACTTGCAGAAAACACAAAATTTGTGCTTAAAATGAGCTGAACATGCAAAATAATAAGCCTAATTAGGGATAGTAAAGATCCACTTCTAAAAGCATCTGAAAAATGTATATTCACAGTTTGTGAAAATGTAAATATTAAGTAAAATTTGAAAATGTTAAAAAATATTTGTTAAATATCTCATATTGTTTTATTGTTATGTTTTTGTAAAGTCATAATTTTGTAATAATGCAATACTAAAAAATAAAATGCTAAAGGGTTAGTTCACTCACCCTCATGGTAATTACTCACCCTCATGTCGTTCTACACCCGTAAGTTCATCTTCAGAACATAAATTAAGATATTGTTGATGAAATCTGATGGCTCAGTGAGGCCTCTATAGACAGCAATGCCATTGAACTTCTCAAGATCCAGAAAGGTACTCAAAACATATTTAAAACAGTTCATGTGAGTTCAGTGGTTCAAGTATTATAAAGCGACGAGAAAACTTTTTCTGTGCCAAAAAAAAACAAAATCAGTGATTCGGAGCGCCAAAGTCATTTCAGCAGTTTGGCATTTTGACACGCGATCCAAATCACTGATTCGAAACTAAAGATTTGAAGCAGTCTTTTGAAATCGGCCATCACTAGATATTGTTGAAAAGTCATTATTTTGTTTTTTTGGCGAACAAAAAGTTCTCTCGTCGCTTTATAATATTAAGGTCCAGAAAGGTACTTAAAACATTTAAATCAGTTCATGTGAGTTCAGTGGTTCAACCTTAATATTATAAAGCGACGAGAGAACTTTTTGTGCGCCAAAAAAACAAAATAATGACTTTTCAACAATATCTAGTGATGGCCGATTTCAAAAGACTGCTTCAAATCTTTAGTTTCGAATCAGTGATTTGGATCGCGTGTCAAAATGCCAAACTGCTGAAATGACTTTGGCGCTCCGAATCACTGATTTTGTTTTTTTTTGGCACAGAAAAAGTTTTCTCGTCGCTTTATAATACTTGAACCACTGAACTCACATGAACTGATTTAAATGTTTTAAGTACCTTTCTGGATCTTGAGAAGTTCAATGGTATTGCTGTCTATAGAGGCCTCACTGAGCCATCGGATTTCATCAACAATATCTTAATTTGTGTTCTGAAGATGAACGAAGGTCTTACAGGTGTAGAACGACATGAGGGTGAGTAATTAATGACATTATTTTAATTTTTGGGTGAACTAACCCTTTAAAAACAACCCATGTTGAGTTAAAAATGGGCAAACCCAGTGACTGGGTTGTTTTAACCCAGCGGTTGGGTTAAATGTTTGCCCAACATGCTGGGCAGTTTTATTTAACCCAACTAAAATAGGTTGGAAATTAAAATAAATAAATAAATCAGACATAATTACTATAGGCAACAATACAATTATAATCAAAAGGTGAACATTTATTAATAAGAAATTTAATAAATGTTTATTGTTTAATTATTGTTTATTAAACTTATTACTAAATGTTCATTTATTAAAGATTAATAAATGTTAATTTCCAACATACTTTGGGTTCATTTTAAGCAAGTAATATAGTCATTTTTAAACAATAGCTGAGTTAAATAAAACTACCCAGCATGTTGGGCAAACATTTAACCCAACCACTGGGTCAAAACAACCCAATTGCATTTTTTTTTAGAGTGTTTTGATCTGTTTGCTATTTGCAATGATTACTATTTTTTATAGTGTAATTTTTGATGAAATGCATTAAAACCAGTTAGTCTGTTTGTAATTATTAATTATAATAGTAGTATACCCACAACACTTAAAAAAACTAAAGTATAAAAAATATTTTTCCCCTTTTTTTCTTTTTTTTTTTGATTCATAGAAAATAGCAAGTGAGATTTCAATGATATTTTGACCACTGAACTAGGCAATGTTCAGTGAAGTCACCTACAGCTTATAACGGTAATGTGCAAATCTTAGATGCTTCACAAGAAAATTCGTTTTAATGACAGGGAATACAGACATATGCGTGCAAGCATGTTTATTTATTTACATATTAGATGTAAATTATGATTAGCTGATAATGAAAGAGTTAAAGTCACCATAAAATCTAAATGGACAATTGCTGTTTTTTAATGGAATATTGCAGTATTTATTATAAATGATTTATCAGTGCATTATTTATTTTAAAATTGATGTTAAAATAAATTTCCTTCCCTCTTGCAACAACATCTCTTCTCTAATGACGTGTTTACTGGCGCGAGGGCGGGGAAACGTGTCACTCACATGAGATCACAGCAATAGCAAACCACAACCATCCAATCAATTTCCGATGTACAAAATCAAGTACCTAAATTTTGTTTTGTTTTTTTTGTTTCAGAAGCCGTTTCACTCAGATATATGTCACAACAGGGAAGAGAAGACTGTCACAACTTCCGTTTTTATGCCGACTTAAACGCTCAACGCACGCCTGCCAGTCTCACCTGAGGTAGTCTCTCCTACACAGCTTCCTGCCAAGTTTGTAGTAAAGCCTGCGGCCCACCTCCCCTAAGCGGCAGCCGCAGAGGTCACAGCTCAGGCAGTCTTCGTGCCAGTACTGCTCTATGGCCTTGAGGAAGAACCGGTCCCCGATGCTTTGCTGACAGCCGCCACAGGTCAACAGCGACGGCGGCATCTGAAGCACCTCGTCGACTGGTTCCCTGTAGATTAGCGATTCCATTAAAACATGCGATGCACCATTATGAACACCAGATGTCACTAGTGCGTAGGCTAAATTATTAAAAAAAACAATAAAACTATATCGTGTTCAATACAGATAAAACTGGCAAACAGATGCTCTACTTTTTTTGTAGACGTACCTACATTTGTTTTTATAAATGTTACATTGTTGTTGTTATAAATTATACATTTTGTTTTATAAATTTACCGCTTGCTTAAGCTGTAACTACTGACACGTGATCCCAAGGGAGAAAAGCAAGTGCAGTAGGCAAATGGGGCGCTTTGGTTCACTGCACACTTAAATTAGCCATATTCCCACTGGTTAACATATGAGACTAAATGTTAAAAAGATTTCCTGATGTATTTTATACAGAATTTTTACGTATAAGCAAAAGTGCAGACTGTTTTGATTTAATGTGAACAGTTTTACTAGTCACATGACCGGAAGTGTTTAACCCCTCTGAGTCTGAAGGATGATGTTTGACAAAGCTTAATTAAAAGAAGCAAACACCTCATGATACAGATATGAGTGCAATATTTGGTAGCCTACATATAATATTTAAAGGGTCTATGAATGCATTAGCCTATATTAAGATATAAATCATTACAATATGTAAACACACACACATATTACTGTCATATAATCATCACAATATTAGTGCCCCATTCTAATAAATTCATAATATAAATATACACAAAAAGAAATGCACAATTTTCCTAGATTATCATTACTTTCCCCCCACAAATACAACAAATAACAGGAAAATGTGGGCTATATACAATTTTTCTTTTTGTTTGCAAATTTATTTTGGGTCTTTTTCCCTATTTTTCCACATTCTAAAAATGCTGGGTTAAAAATAACCCAAGTTGGGTTAAATAAGGACAAACCTAGAAATTGGTTGTTTTGACCCAGCGGTTGGGTTAAATGTTTATATAACTCAACTATTGTTTAAAAATGACTATATTGCTTGCCTAAAATGAACCCAAAATAGGTTGGAAATTAACATTTATTAATGTGTTTAATAAATGAACATTTATTACTAAGTTTATCAATAATAATAAAATAAACATTTATTAAATTGCGTATTCATAAATGTTAACATTTTGATTATTACTGTTTCCTCTAGTAATTATGTCAGTTTTTTCTCTCTCTTTTCTTTCTTTTTTTTTTTTTTAAAATTTCCGACATACTTTGGGTTCATTTTAAGCCAGTCATATAGTAATTTTTCAACAATAGTTGGGTTAAATAAAAGTGCCCAACAGGATGATCAAACATTTAACCCAACCGCTGGGTTAAAACAACCCAATCACGGAGTCTGTCCATATTTAACCCAACATTTTTTTTTTTAGAGTGCACCAGATCCAATTGTGGGGAGGGATAAAACACATACTTTGACTAAACATTTGTGTCAAGTGTCAAAAAAAGGCAAGATTGTGTTGTGTCCGTTTACAGTCATACATTTAGAGACTACTGCGCATAATAACAAATAATGTAGTGCGCTTATTTTAGTTGTCTATATCCAATCAAACTAAATAGCTATAGCCTACATATGAAAACCTAAACAATAAGATTAATTTCTTACTTACTCGTTAGCCTCCAGTGTCTTCCGTTCAATTGTAGATGCCATAATTCAGCAATAATTCAGTACATTTGATATGTACCCTCAAATATGTCCCACACTCGCCGTCTGCGGTCCTGCCTTACAAAACGCTTCAGAGATGCACCTGCTTTGCTGCCTTCTTAGTGCACTAAAGATCACACATTATGTACGCCAAATTCCAAGTGCACCCAGTGTGGCTTCTTTGGCTGTACATCAGATTTCTGTCTCCAAGCTTTCAATCCTCATGCTGTATGTTGTTTTTGAGTAATACGTGGTCAGAAGCAGACGCGTTGCTTATTTACTCCAGGTGATGAATGTAGCGTCGTTTGTGCTGCATTTTGTGCTGCAAGTCACCACAGCACTGTCCCATAAGGCTGCTTGTCTGTGGTCCCGTTATTGTAGTGGAGCAGGTATTTTTAAATGGCCCTGCCCCCTCAGTTTCTGCTTTCTTTTCCGACTTCCTGCTCACGACTGCTCGACAATGAGAGGAAATAGCGCTCCTACATGCCACTAGTCAGTCAATTATAAACCCGTCGACTCGTGACTGAAGGGGTCACGAGCTCAAACAGGCAGACTCCTCGTCAAATGGGCTACCTGTGATAAAAACAATAAAGAGATTTAGGAACAGCTCAGCTGGAAACAAACAAACTAAATAAGAGCGATAATGTTTATGAAAGAGACAAAGCTAGAACATTAAGGGAGTACGGGGCTAGTTGACACAAAGGTTGTATGCATGCATGTCAATAATTAGGCTAGTCAGATGTAAACTATGTTGGTTTTAAAGATTAGAACTAAATTGAGTTTTTTTCTCCAAGGTATTTTAATATTAGGCCTACCGTATTAGCACACATTCAAGCTTAAGACAAGTTATCACATGTTTCGAATGTTATACATTTATAAAAATTAATTTTTGGGGGGGTAAATGTATGTACATTACATTTTAGCTGTTTAATTGCCCAGGTGAAATGAAAGTACACTTCCATAATGTACTTTTTGTGCACTCTTTTTGTACTTAATATACTATAAAATTCTTCTTTAGCACTTCTTAAGATAATGTTAACATCTAAGTTTACTCAACTGTGTTATTTTGAGACACCATGAATATGACCTAAAATGTGCTTTTAACATGCTATCTCTGTATTAATAAATGCATTTAGTTACCACTTGTAGTACACTTGAACCCATCTTTCATACTAGTGTACTACAAGTGGTAACTAAATAAAAAACAATTCACAAGTTAAAAGCACATTTGTGACCCAGGACCACAAAACCAGTCATAAGGGTCAGTTTTTTGAAACTGAGATTTATACATCATCGGGAAGCTGAATAAATAAGCTTTCCATTGATGTATGGTTTGTCCGAATATTTGGCTGAGATACAACTACTTGAAAATCTGGAATCTGAGGGTGCAAAAAAAAAAAAAAAAAAAAAAATCAAAATATTGAGAAAATCGCCTTTAAAGTTGTCCAAATGAAGTCCTTAGCAATGCATATCCAGTCACAAAAATAAATTTTTGATATATTTACGGTAGAAAATTTACAAAATATCTTCATGGAACATGATCTTTAATATCCTAATGATTTTTGTCATAAAAGAAAAATCAATAATTTTGACCCATCCAGTGTATTGTTGGCTATTGCTACAAATATACCTGTGCGACTTATGACTGGTTTTGTGGTCCAGGATCACACAGCTCATATTCACTTACCCTAATAGGCTACACAATGTTAACCTTGATAAAGTATTGTTAAAGTCATAATCGTATGAAAACACAATCATCGGTAATTGCCATGAAGCTAACAGGAACAGCAAATGAGCCGTTTACATCTGATCTCTGCTTGATGTCGTTGGGGAAAACTCCTCTTATCTCCTGCCAGAGCTGCTGGGGTCGTGTCAGCAGCGGTACTGGGCAGGGAGATAAAACACCCTGCACAACACTGTTGGGACACTGAATGGGTCCCAGATATCATCCGTGCTTAGGGCTCTTCAGTGCAGCATCTCAGGCAAAAGATGGCTGTGCCAATTTAGCCCTGAAGTACAATAACCCTGTGAGGTCAGTGATCACACTTTCTCACTTACAACTTAAGCAACCTTCATTTCATCCTAACAAATGTAACAATATTGTGGGAGACAATACTTATTTGAGTGTCCAAAAAAGAGTTTTAGTTAATTACAAATTTAAGTTTGAAGTAAACATTTCTTGTATAGGTTCCAAAAGGGGGGATTTTCACTGTGAAGAACCATTTTAGGTATAAGAACATTTTAAAAGTCTAAAAAACATTTTTCCACTATAAAGAACCTTTATACACATACACATAAAACACACATACATACACGCACTTTGGGTTTTGATGTATTATGGGGACTTTCCATAGACATAATGAGTTTTATACTGTACAGACTGTATATTGTATCCCCTAACCATAACCCTAACCATGTCCCCAAAAGGAGTTTTTGTCAGGTTTAGCTCACGTCTGGGTACAAATTTGTCCCCAAAATAGGGTTAGGGAGGAACACACACACACACACACACGTTTGTTTTTGTGAATTGTGGGGACATTTCATAGGCGTAATGGTTTGTACTGTACAAACCGTATTTTCTTTCGCCCTACGCCAACCCTACCCATCACAGGAAACTGTGCACATTTTTACTTTCTCAAAAAAACTCATTCTGTATGATTTATAAGCCTTTCTGAAAATTAGGACATGGGGTAATGTCCTCATAAGTCACCCTCTCCTTGTAATACCCATCATACCCATGTCATTATACAAATTTGTGTCCTGATATGTCACAAAAACGCACAAACACATACATACAGTGCTGGGTAGATTGCTCACAAATTGTAGTCAGTAGTTACTGATTCCAAATTACATCACAAAAATTTTAGTTAGAAACGTAATCCATTACATTACACATTTAAGGTAATATAATCTGACTACTTTTTGATTACTTTTAGATTACTTTTGACCTAACTCGTTTATCACATTGATTTGAGTAGAATAATCTTGTACCATATTGAAATACAAAGAAAGAAAATATATTCTATTGTTAAACAACATGAAGTGCATTAAATATTACATTACGTCAGGGTTCGTGAGTTTAATGAAAAGCTATTAAGTAATTTAAACATAAAAATTTTAAATTAAAATTTTAAAAACAATCAAAATTACATATATAACCCCTCCTAAGCAGGACTCGAACCCAGGTCCGCCGGCATGGGAGTCAGGTGCCCTAACAAGGAGGTTAAAGATCACAGTCTCTAATGTCAATCACTAGAGCACCTCCTGAGTTTAGGGGAGTGAGGTTTACACGCATGGCTCCTACCGGCCTACGTCTATTACACTCATCCCCCTAAACCTCATTCCCATCTGGATCATGGCACTAATGTAACCCCTCCTGTTTGAACCGCCCGCTCTAAGCGGGACTCAAACCCTGGTCCACCGGCATGTGAGTCGGGCGCTCTAACTAGGAGGCTTGTCTCTAGCGTCAGTCACTAGAGCACCTCTTGAGTTCAGGGGAGTGAGGTTTACATGCACAGCTCTTATCAGCCTACATCCTGCATGTCATATGACCATTAAAAGTTAAATGATTTCAGTAAATCCAGTGATCAAATGCTGTGGGTCTCAGTTTTCAGTGATAGTCACATGACTAGTGGCTGGTCTGTGTGTGCAATTCCACTAACCTGGAAGACGTTCTGAACAGTAGGCGTTTTTAGAAAGGAAAATCAGTGAATTATGAATAATTTACTGCCATTGTGAGAATAATGTAATCACGTATAGTCAATAAAAAAAGTAACTGTATTCTGATTACGAGTATTTTTAAATGTAATATAATCTAATTACAAGTACTTGATTTTTGGAATCTGATTACATAATCCAGATTACATGTAATCAGTTACCCAGCACTGCACACACAGATATATTCTTATTTATAATTATAGTTAATATACAATATTTAGGGAAACAGATTACCCAAGAATGCAGATGTTTTCATATTTGAAGCATTTACTTGTTAGCTTCGACAGTTTTAGTTTTTTTTAATAACTGTTAAACACTGTGTGTAAGGCGTCCACCGTTTCCTGTTGATTGGACACAGCAAACCCAGAGGATGTACAGGAAATGAGCACAGATGAACCATGGCAGGGGGTGGTATAAGCCATGCTGACTTCCTACTCGTTTCACTTGAACACCCTGCTGGACTCTGATTGGTTGGATAACTCCAGATGGCTCCCCTTGATAGGAGAAGGGTTTTTGAGACAGTGCCTCGGAAACCACTGACTGTCAACTCATCTACTTGGCAGGAAAAGCTTTCTTAACTCCGGGTAGGCTTCCAAAAATGGTTAGGGATGTAGTGAACAGATCAACATGGCTAATGGCATCTCTGTATGGTAGATATGTTATTAGCTATTTTCTAAAAATGATGCATGTCATGCATGCAGTATTCCCTCTGTGCAAAGAGAAACATGAAAATCTGAAGCCACAGCAAAATATTCTAAAATAAAGTGAGACCATGACTGACATAAATTTAAAATGAGTTACAATGCAATTCAAAAACAATTCAATTCAATTAAACATCCATTTTTTTTTTTTTTTTAAATATTTGTGTTTGAATTGCATTGTAACTCATTTTAAATTTATGTCAGTCATGGTCTCACTTTATTTTGAAATCAAATGACCAAAATTTAGCTTTCACTAAAAAAAAAAAAAAAAATCAAAATAGCATAAAATTTGAAATGGAAAAATAATGTGGTGGGACAAAGGGATATTTTCTATTTAAGGCCATTTTGTACTGACCTTTATCCTTGTTACATTCAACTTAGAATTAAAATTTCCTGATAATTTACCCCCATGTCATCCTTTTTAAAGGAAATATCTCTATTACAGATAAGCACACTGAGGGTTACCAGAAGTCACTTAGTCATCCATTAAAAGTTTGACACGGATTCTAAACCTACTGTGACGGTGTTGAAATAATGTAGCTATAGTGTTAGTATTGATAAAGGACTTGATATTTTGCAAGGCTAAGATTTAGAAACCAGCCACAGAAACTTCATACCGATTAACCAGAAATCTGAATATTAGGGGACATCAGTTCCCTATTCCTAGTATGATTTACAGATTTAAATGAGTACACCCACTTTGAAAGGTAACATTTTAAACAATATCAATGAACACAAAAACAATTTCCAAAATGTGTACAAGACTAAGTTTAATATAACATCTGTTTAACTTATAACATGAAAGTAAGGTTAATAATATAAATTTGATTACACATTTTTCAGTTTTACTCAGTACACCCCTCAACAAAAACTACTACATCTAGTACTTTGTATGGCCTCCATGATTTTTAACAACAGTAAGTCTTCTAGGCATGGAATGAATAAGTTGGCGACATTTTGCAACATCTATCTTTTTCCATTCTTCAAGAATGACCTCTTTTAGAGACTGGATGGAGAGTGATGCTCAACTGGTCTCTTCAGAATTCCCCATAGGTGTTCGATTGGGTTCAGATCAGGAGCCAATGAATCACTTTCACCCTGTTCTTCTTCAGAAATCCAACAGTGGCCTTAGATGTATGTTTAGGATCATTGTCATGTTGGAAAAGTGCATGACGACCAAGGGCACGGAGTGATGATAGCATCTTCTCTTTCAGTATAGAGCAGTACATCTGTGAATTCATGATGCCATCAATGAAATGCAGCTCCCCGACACCAGCAGCACTCATGCAGCCCCACATAAGGACACTGCCACCACCATGTTTCACTGTAGGAACCATACATTTTTCTTTGTATTCCTCACCTTTGCGACGCCATACAGTTTTGAAGCCATCGGTTCCAAAAACATTTATCTTGGTCTCATCACTCCAGAGTATAGAGTCCCAGTAGTCTTCATCTTTGTCAGGATGGGCCCTGGCAAACTCTAGGTGGGCTTTTTTGTGCCTGTTGCTTTAGGAGAGGCTTCTTTTGTGGACGGCACCCATGCATGCCATTCCTCTGCAGTGTACGCCGTATTGTGTCACGAGAAATAGTCACCCCAGTTTGGCTTTCTACTGCTTTAGATAACTGCAGTGAACTTGCATGCCGATTTTCGTCAACCCTTCTCATCAGAAGACGCTCCTGTCGAGGTGTTAACTTCCGTGGACGACCTGGACGTCTCTGTGAGATGGTTGCAGTTCCATCTTTTTTAAATTTTTGTACTACTTTTGCTACAGTATTCTGACTGATAAGTAAAGCTTTGCTGATCTTCTTGTAGCTTTCATCTTTCTGGTATAAAGAATTTTTTTTTTTTTTTTTTTAGGTCTTGTGACATTTCTTTTCCATGTGATGCCATTGCTGACAGCATGAAATGGGAAGGGGTTTTAACACCCTTTTATAGTCAGCTGTCTGCTGGACACCTGTGTAATGAATAATTAGACTCACCTGTGGTTGAATTCTTGTTAAATTAGACATTTGTAATCTAAAATTTAGCTTTGCTCCAGAGACTTTCAGTGGGGTGTACTCATTTTTGCATCACCATAATTTGAGTAAAACTGAAAATGTTGTTCTTTAAGTTATATTATTAATCTTACTTTCATGTTATAAGTTAAACAGATGTTATATAAAACTTAGTCTTGTCAACATTTTGGAAATTGTTTTTGTGTTCATTGAGATATTGTTTAAAACTGTTTCTTTTCAAAGGGGGTGTACTCATTTACGCTGAGCACTGTATTTATACAAGTCCAGCCCTAGTAGGAAATGCCATTGGACTGACTGATCATTGCCATGTAATATACCTTGTCTCAATAACAAAAAACTGAAACATATTCTCTTACCGCAAGTGTTTGACATGTTCTGTTTTAATTAGGGTCCATGCTGCCTTTGGCATACTGGAGAAATGATCCATCACAGGCTGAGTAATCACAGTAAGGCGTATTTCCTGTAAGGAGAGAGCCTGGATGTGTTGTTGACTCTTTGATAGCATATACTCTGGAAAAGCAATAGCCAGGCTACTGCTTCCTGACCAATCTCAGCTTTAACTATTGTTGGAAGCTTGTGAACACTCTTATTTGGACACTGTTGTGACTACAAGTTGGTGACTTGTTGTAAACTTAGATTGACCACTGATCAAAGAAGATGCCCATGTGATACTGATAGAGATATTAAAGGCCTTTAAATGTTTAAGTTGAGGACTGCTGTCGCTGTTACTAAACACAACAGAGAGCGGAAATGAGTCACTCGTTGAAAGGGAGCTTCATTTTCCCATGAGATCTTCCTCTAATCAGTATTATTCCTGAAAGAAAACACCCTTTCAATAGAGCAGTGCTATCAAAGAGCAGAGCAACCATGTTAACTGCTTCCTGTATTTGCCAAACAAAACCTCACGCCACTGCATTCACATGGAAACCAGAAAAAAGCTTGCTTATAAATTATGAAATAAATTGCACTGAAAAAAGGCTGACGAAAACATACATAGTTCTGCAATATTAATTTCTTGTAAAGAAATAAGGATTAAAGATGCTTCATAAGCTTAAAAAGATATCTTACTTACAATTATTACATATCCTTAACCTAAATAATAAGGGAAAATGTAAATGATTAAATATTAATTATTTTATTTATTTTTGTAATTTATTGCATTTATTTTTGCAGGTTTGGTCTTCCTGTTTACATGGTGGTGGAAAGAAATTTCGAGTAAATATATTTAACTGAATCTATCTGGTGCCATCTGCTGACCGATCGTTTGATTTACATTAAATAAATGCGTTCTTCTAATGATATAACGTAGAATTAGTTTTAGTCGTTTAAGTATCTAGTCGAAAAATAGACGCTTAAAATCAGGGCTAAGATACTAAAACAGTCTCAGAGTTAAGAGTTGCATAATCGTGAAAGGTGTGATGATTTAGCATTATGTTAAAACACCTTGAAATACTTGTCATTTATCAGCGAAATCAAATAAAACACACTCCCACAATAAAATAAAGAATTTAACATTCAATTAATAATCTGTTTTTATTCTCCTTTATATTAGTTTTTACATAAAGTCGGTTCGTTTTCACACGCGTTCAGTGACAAATCCGAATGAGGAGGTAATCGTATGCCTGCTTTCCAACTTAGTAAAATATTAATATTTTCTATCATTTCACGACTGCTTCTCATACGTTACATAAATTACATATATTTTTTAGTTGTATATTGGTCGGATGCGCAGTATTCGTTATAATAAGCTGCATATAAATGTAAGTTTGACACAGGCAAAACCGCGGTCGTCTCAAAAAGGGGCCCTTCTTCATTATAAACCTTTTCCTCGCCTTTCAGTCGCTCTCAGTTGTCGGTGAGGCCGGCGGGGCGGATCCCATAGTAAATTAGAAGAGAAAATAAAAGCAACACAATCAACGCTTCGGCTTATTTGACTTTATACGATTGTTTTTTCCCCCCTTGTGGACATATTGCGCATAAAGGTGAGCACATATATGGGTTTAAATCACTGAGGTGAACGTTATACAGTCTACTCTAGGTCCTGTGATGATATGCTGGACAGTTTCTGTCTGAAATGTGGACAATGGGTTGCTATGACAATGTGTTGGAATTTAGCATCTTTACATTTAATGAGCTTTATTTCTTTATTAAAAAAAAAAAACCGAATATATGAGGTATTTACATAGGGTTTTATTCATCCTACTACACTATTATGACCAGCTGAAAAATATTGACTATATTTTCGTTATATAATGATAAATTGAATATATGATTATCTAAATATTTGGATATATATATGATTTTTTGTTTTTTTTTTACCGTATTGGTATCACAATTGGAAGACTTGGTCAGTCTGATCGAAGGAGAAAGTGAATGTGATATGATCGAAAATGAAACTATCATCGATCACCGCAACCTATATCACACATGTTCTGCTTCAAAATGGCTGTTTTCAGCATTTTAATATTTTATTCCACATTGTTATTGGTTTGTTCAGAAAATAAAACCTGTCTCTTATCCATGATTAGATGCCCTCGGCAACAAATGGCACCAGGACTGTGAAGTCTGCCAGCCCAGACTTGGGATCTGCTCCCGGATCAATGAACCAAATCACAGCCAGCAACCAGCTGACTGGAACCCAATCAGAGGCCATGAAGCAGGTGCTGGTGGTTCTTGAAAAGAAAGTGCGCAATATGGAGAAGAAAAAGGTACCCGTCTCTCTTACAAGTCCCAAGCATAACTGATATTATCGCAGAAATGTGTAGATAAAGTTAGCTTTAATTGTCCCACACTCCTCGGAGTTCATTCCACAAATCCAGGCCATTTGTTGTTTTTCTACTCCGTTATTTATTTCACACAATCTGACGTTAGTTTATGTATATATATTTCTTTTGGATGCTTAATAAAACGCATATTATCCTTGGATACCTCAATGGTGTGAACTATTAGTAACTTAAAATGGGTGTCAATTTACATAATTTTCATGTTATGTTTTAATGTCAATAATGTATTCTATGAACTTTGAACGTTTAAAAGCAGAGAGAAATCGTCTTTAATGCAGTTAACCAGGCACATTGAACGTTTATGAAACCATTAATACGCCACTTATATGTATTTAAGTAGTTTTGTATGAACGAACATCTTAAATGTAAAGGTACGTTTATATAATTGTGCTCCTTTCACTGTTCTTTGTATCGTCGAGCGCAGATGCTAACCGGCTAGTGTTCGTAGTTTCAGCACATGCTATCCGGTCAACTTTTGACGTTATTGCAGTTTTCTCGACAAATGTATACGTGATGTCTTGTTTACCTTTTCTATATAATCCATGATACAACACAAAGTTATTTCCTGAAGGTTTTGTCAGTTGTTTTGATCAGTGCGTTTCGCACGCACATGGAGATAAAGCTAACATGGCGTCCTAAAAGTGGTTCGGCATGTTAAAAAAAATGGGGAAACAGTCGGCGCAAGAAGATATTTGTGTTTTGGATGGTCTCCGGTTTGTGAAGATTAGTGGTTCACAAGCCAGGTGTGTTCTCAGGACATGCAGTAAGCGCCTTTGGGTCCTGCAGGTTTCTGAGCTTCGCAGCAGAGACTTTATTTTTTTTTTAATTTAGTGACATAGTGCAGCAAAATGCGTTTATATTGGTTTACTTGTTAGCTTATTGGTTATTGCTTATAGAAAATGTATTTTAGTTGGTGAGTTTATTTAACTTCATAAGGGTATCAAACTTGTTCAGTGGAACACAAAAGAGAGTCATAATTTGTTTTCCATAAAGTGAATAGTGACTGCGACTTTCATTGTTTTTAGGAATTTATTTAGTTAGCTGCAGTTATGGGACTTGTATGAATTGCATTAGAAGAATCTTTAATTAAATTCCAAAAATTGTGATGTTGTGATTTTGTCCGGTCTGATTCTGACATTGTGCATTTGTTGACCTCTCCCACTGACCTGGTGGAATGGGATAATCCCCTCACAACTCCACCTCATGCTGGAGCTTTATGGAATAAAGTTCTCTGTCTTGATCCATGTTGAATGGAAAGTTGGTTTCATAATCGCAAATGTGCACAACTGTTCAGAAGTTTCAGGTTCCTAGTTGTTTTTTTTGTTTTTTTTTAAATGATTACTTTTATTCTGCAAGGATGCATTAAATTGATCAAAAGACAATAAAGTAGGGTGACCAGATTTCTCATGGTTGAATACGGGACGGGTGGGCAATATGACCATTTTGTTTGCAATATGAGAAATATTTTTTTTATATATATATATATATATATATATATATATATATATATATATATATATATATATATATATATATATATATATATATATATATATTTACAAACAATATGACAAATACAATAGAGATACAAATTAAATCTTTTTTTTTTTTTCAGATAGTTTTGTTTTTTTGTTTTTTACCATGTACTATATATTTATTTAACATATATTGTTGTTTGATTAACATTTATGAGACATAACATTTAATTAGGCTACTCTCCCTTTAAGACTGAATTCATGGATGTAATATCCTGACACTTACTCGGTTTTCACCTACCTGTTTACGTCCACTTGAGACAGTATTTACATGAGATACTTCACACGACCATTCAGGCAAAAGGGGAACTGATTGCGCAAGGAAGGAGAGAGCGTGCGCATTCTGGTGTCATTCAGCGCGATTCCGCCTATCCCACCTTCACCAGAGCTGTTAAAAACGGGAAGTCTGGTCACCCTACTGTAAAGGCATTTATAATGTTACAAAATTGTATTTAAATTAAATGTTGTGACTTTATATTCATCAAAGAATCCTGAAAAAAAGTTTTACATTTTTCTATAAAAATATTAAGCAGCACAACTGTTTTCAACATGAAGAATACATTTATTTTTTTTTAGACACCAAATGAACGTAATAAAATGATTTCTGAATCATGTGACACTAAAGTCTGTAGTAATAATGATAAATTCAGCTTTGCCCTCACAGGAATAAATTAAATTTTAAATTGTTGTCATTTCACAATATTAGTGTTTTTACTGAGTTTTTTGTTTAAAAAAAACGTGGCAAGGAATTCCTTCTTAAACTTAAATTTCACAGACAAGGCTTAAACTAGTCCCAAACTAAAAAGTGTGTTTGAGCTGTCTTAACTGAAATATGTCAGCATGTCAGTGCTATTGTTTTGTCTCAAGATGCACAGCAGGAATGTTTTTGTTTATAACTTAAAATGTTTATAAAAGCTACTTAAATCTCCTAATTTAACGAAGGCCAAATCCTAGCTTAATCTAAGCCTTGTCTGTGAAACCAGGCCAAAATATCTTTCAGACCCTAAACTTGTAACGGTACGGTTTACAAACCTCTACGCACCCCTGCTTTTATGAAAGGCGAGAATTGATTCTGAATGACCTGATCAGATGGTTTTATGAGTACTGTAGTTATTTTCTTTTTTTTTTTTTTACATAAACAAGTTATTTTTCAAGTTTTATATATTCTTCTCACTTGTCTTCTTGCAGAGCAAACTTGATGATTATCAGGCCAGGAACAGCAAAGGGGAACGTCTCAACCAGGACCAGCTGGTAGGTAAACAAGGCATGCATGTTTTGTTGTCCTTCAGTTGTCTTTAAGATTTCCTAAAATCTTTTCCTTAATCAATTTAGGAAGCCCTGTCTAAGTACCAGGAAGTAATCCATAACCTCGAGTTTGCACGGGAGCTGCAGAAGAGCTTTTTGGCATTGGGTCAAGAAGTGAGTACATGAAAATTGAATTTGCTGTCTTCATATCTTGAGGCACCACAGGTTTTTTCTTTTTCTTTTGTGTGCTGAGAATATGCATAGATCCAAAACTCACTGGCATGTTTATAATAATCAGGATTGTCCAAAATTGGTCCTGGAGGGTCACTGTCCTGCAGAGTTTAGCTCCAACTTGCCTTAACACATCCGCTGGCAGTTTCTAGTAAGATCTTGATTAGCTGGATCAGGTGTTTAATTAGGATTTGAGCTAAACTCTGCAGGACCGTGGCCCTCCAGGAACGGGAATAAACACCCCTGGTTTATATGAACTGGTGAGAATGTCTCCAACAATCCATTGCTTTGGATAGATCCAGAAGACCGTTAAGAAAGCGGCACGTCGTGAGCAGCTCCAGCGTGAAGAGGTGGAACAGAAAAGGCTGAAACGGGTTCTGGAGCTGCAGTTCCTCCTTGACCGACTCGGGGATGAAAGCGTGCGACAAGAGCTGCTGCAAGGAGCCGGAGGGCCTTCGCTGCTTACGGAGAGTGACCTTACTTCCCTGGATGAGTTTTACAAGCTTGTGGGGCCTGAACGTGACCAAAACATCAGGTGAAATAGACTGTCCATTCAATCCTGACCACCTTTCTAAAAAAATTGCATGCGAGGACAGGATTTGAGAAACACTAGTTTAAAGAGACCGTTCACCCAAAAGTTAAAATTGTCATCAATTGCAACGACATGAGGATGAGCAAACCTTTCATTTGTTTTTGAAACCCAAGTGAAGATATTTAAATGAAGATATGAAACATGAAAGATTTCTATCCCTATGATGAAAGTCCAGATTTCATCATAACTTTGGTGCTTTAAAAAAATCCATATGAAGTTAGCGGTTTAATCTAAGTCTTATGAAGAGATGTGATTACTTTATATGAACTGATTTAATTTAGGCATTTATTCCTGTATAAACATTGATTCAATGCACATACAAGTTTGAGAATCAATGTGGTTTGTTCTCACGAATCACGCATGGACGCCTGAGCTTCTGCAAGAACAAGTGAGTGTCAAAGCTCTGGTGGTATGGACTTTAAATCGAGGGACAGAATTCTTTCAGATTTCATTAAAAACATGTTTCGAAGATGAACAAAAGCCTTATGGGTTTGGAAAAACCATGAGGGTAAGTAAATGATGGAATGATAATTTTTAGGTGAATTGTTGCTTTTTTAGATTGTTTACCCAAAAGTGAACATTACCATTCTCACAAAATAGGCTTTTTTAAAATTTATTTAAATCTCTTAAATTAATTTTATCTCTTGGATAAAGTATATTCATAATGGAATGCTTTTCTCACGCAGGTTGACTGACCAGTATCAAGAAGCATCACAGCACTTATGGGAACTTTTGGAAGGGAAGGACAAGCCTGTAGCAGGAACAACATGTATGTCAAAATGAATTTTTTTTTTTTTTTTTTTTTTTAATCCTTTTTTAGGTCTATGGAGTCTGATAGCTCAAGGTAACATTTATGCAGAAGAAGTTAAACATTTTCAAAGTAATATGTTTTTATGATTTTGTGATGCTTAAGTTTAAAGGGTGCAGTAATGCAGTCATTGTTTTAAAAATGTGAAGAAGTATGCAGCTGTGTTGGAAACCAACTGTTTCCTCATGATCCAGTAATGTGTTTGGGCATGTTAGTAGAAGGAGATTAATATTTGCATTTTCAGGAAATCTGGTGTAATCTGCTTAAAGGGATAGTTCACCCAAAAATGAAAATTGTCATTTACTCACCCTCATGCTGTTCCACATCTGTAAGACTTTTATTTATCTTCGTGAAATGAAGATATTTTTAATAAAATCTGAGTGATTACTGTCCCTCCATAGACAGCTACTCAACTACCACTTTGATACTCATAAAGAGATCTTAAAACTAATCCATATGAATTGAGCGGTTTAGTCCAAATTTTCTGAAGAGACTCGATCGCTTTATATGATGAACAGATTGAATTTAGGTTTTTATTCGCACATAAATATTGTTCAGTGAACATAAACGAAACATTATAATTAATATAAAGAGATCGTAAAACTAACTTTATGAACTGTCAGTGGAGGGATAGAAAGCTCTCCAATTTCATCAAAAAGATCTTCATTTGTGTTCTGAAGATGAACAAAAGTCTTACGGGTTTGGAATGACATGAGGGTGAGTTATTAAAGGGATGGTTCACCCAGAAATGAAAATTTGATGTTTATCTGCTTACCCCCAGGGCATCCAAGATGAAGACTTTTTCTTCAGTAGAACACAATGATGATTTTTTTTAACTCCAACCGTTGCAGTCTGTCAGTCGTATAATGCATGTCAATGGTAACAAAATCTATGAGAGTAAAAAAAACAAAACATGCAGAGACAAATCCAAATTAAACCCTGCGGCTCATGACGACACACTGATGTCCTAAGACACAAAACAATTGGTTTGTGTGAGAAACCGAACAGTATTTATAGCATTTTTTTTTTTTTTTACCTCTAATACACCAGTGTCCAACTGCCTTGAGCGGTCATGCACGGCATCCGGTGCGTGAGGTGTGTAGTTTAAACATGGTGCCTGTAATACAACAGTTGTTTTTTAGTGGCTTACTTCCATTTGTATAACATGGTTTTATTACATCAAAACCATTTTATTTTGTTACTTTTCATAAGGGCAGCTTTACAAATAAAAAGGTCACATACAAAGATCTTGTTCACATACCTCAGTTGGATTTGGAAAAACCATATTTTGATTAGCCGTCATACCTACGATGTTTGTGTGCTGTGTAAACAATGAGTGACGTATACGCGCAAGAGATTACTTCCAGCGCTTGCGTAAACTACACCAGAGCACGTACACACCTCATGCGCCGGATGCCGTGCGCGCGCTCAAGGCAGTTGGACGTAGTGGTGTATTAGAGGTAAAAAATGATATAAATGCTGTTCAGTTTCTCACACAAACCAATCGTTTTGTATCTTAGGACATCAGTGTGTCGTCACAAGCTGCAGGGTTTAATTTGGATTTGTCTGCATGTTCTTTTTACTCTCATAGATTTTGTTACCATTGACATGCATTATACGACTGACAGACTGCAACGGTTGGAGTTAAAAATCATCATTTGTGTTCTACTAAAGAAACAAAGTCACCTACATCTTGGATGCTCTAGGGGTAAGCAGATAAACATCAAATTAAAATTTTTGGGTGAACTATCCCTTTTAATATTTCGCATGCATTAAGTTCCCAAAACGTGTGTGCTGATTAAAGAATGTTTCAGAAATCGTTGTTAAACAGTTTTTAGAAAGTTTTATCAAAGCAAGTCATGGATACGAGCAAAGGTGGCATCCACTGAAGCATGCGGCCATAATGGCTGTCCTGACTCATGATCCATCTTCTGTCTTCCGTATCAGAGTTGTCCTGCAGCTGTATGTTTGGCAGCTTTCTAAGGACATTCATTCACTAATTGCATGGTTTATTTTGTATTTGTGCGCACAGGACAACTTCTCATAAAAACAAAAACATTTGCCTGATTCACAACGCATGAATTCACTTATGTTAATGAATATGGAGTACTCAAAATGAGCGACTGCATGCTCATGGTTCGTTTCCTTTTTCCTTTCCTTGAGAGCCTTTTGTCACTCCCAGCAAACATGACACGCTCTATGCAGCAAGATCCTCGAGCAATGCCAAATGTGCCATCCTTAAAACAAGTTCAAACACCTTTTATACAGACCCAGAACACAGATGCGTATCTGTTATACAGAGAAATCTTGCAGCTCAAGCTAGAATGTGTATAAATTATGAATTTTATTGTTGAATCATGATTTGTTTGTGAAAACATTTGTATGCAGATTAAGCACGAATGTGTACATGACCCATTGACTGAAAGATCCCTTTATGAATGAAGGAAATCAATAGGTCAAATGTTCACTTAGGCCTATTTATGAGACAGGATATCCACTTTATTTTTAACCTAAGAGCGGGTACAACCATTAGTAAATTGAATGTTCGAGGCTTCCAGTGTCATTTCTTTCCAGTTATTTTACCTGAACAAATAATTTGTTTTGCTGCTTGATATAGCATGCAAACTGGTTAAGAGAAATAAAATCGGGTTATCAATAAAAAGTCTAAAAACTAGAACTGTTGTGTACTAAAACAGTTCAAACTCTCCTCACCAACAATTAAAGGATTAGTTCACTTTCAAATAAAATTTTCCTGATAATTTACTCATCCCCCCATGTCATCCAAGATGTTCATGTCTTTTTCTTCAGTCGAAAAGAAATTAAGGTTTTTGATGAAAACATTCCAGGATTTTTCTCCTTATAATGGACTTCAATGGCCTCCAAGCGGTTGAAGGTCAAAATGATAGTTTCAGTGCAGCTTCAAAGGGCTTTAAACGATACCAGACAAGGAAAAAGGGTCTTATCTAGCGAATGATCTGTCATTTTCAAAAAAAAAAAAAAATGCTTTATGTAAACAAATGATCACCTTCCAAGTGCTTCTGCCAAAACCGTACTTTCGTGTTCTTCCAAAAGCTTGCGCTGTATGTCCTACGCCTTCCCTATTCTACTTACAGAAAAAATGTAACTGCCGCTGCGTTCGTTCCATAAATAGAACGCCACGAAACATAAAAGAAATGAACATCTTGGATGACAGGGGAGTGAGTAAATTATCAGGAAAGTTTTATTTGAAAGTGAACTAATCCTTTAAGGCCAGAGTTTTGTGTGTGTTTAAGCAGCACTTCGATAACCTTGTTCGCCATCTCAAATCCCATGATCTGTCCTTCATTCCTCCCTTCCACTTATGACGGCTGCCTTAAATACATGTACAGTTCCCGCTTGCTAATTGGGACATACCATTTTTGTAAAATTAACTCTTGCCTTACCGTGATTAATAAATAATACTCAAGATGATTAATAACAAGAGTTAAAACTAATCAAATACAATAAATAGGACAGATAAAACCAACACGTACGTTTGCACAAACATTTCCATAAATGGCTAAAATGACCGCTCCCATGCAGTTTGTGCTTTCATTAAGGCCACGCCCACTCAGCTCAAACAAGAAATAAAACTGCAAACCCCACATAAATATTATAAAATGCACAGGAACACAGTAAAAAAGGTGATTAAAGACAACTTCCAGGTCTTTCCATCAGTGGCACGAATAATTTTATCCTTTACTGCACTGTTCTTCTAGTTATTTACCTATAGCGGCTAATGAATTGTAAGTCTTGCACATTCGCAGAAAATGGCTTACTTTCACATTTCAAAATAAGGTGGATAGCTTAATGTTAGTAACATGTTAATGACTATATAAAAAGCACATTACAATATTTCTATATTCATAGGGATGCTTAATTTTAACCAATGTAATGGTATCATAAATATTCTATTACTCTGCCTTAGAAAGCTTCCAGCCTCTAGCACTTTCCTTCAGTGGCAGATCATGTGGCTCATGGCATATAAATACATCCATTTGCTGTGCACCAGCTGGGCTGGAAGTATGCAGTATGATGGTGCTTTACATTGATTTTAGGCTATTTAGTAACTGTCTGCTTTCATATGTAGTGCCTTTTTCTGGCAGAACTTGACTTTGAAACAATTTCATTTTGCAAGGACGCATTAAATTGATCAAAAGACACTTATATTGTTGCTCAAGTCTTGTATTTCCTGTCCTGTTTCCACAGAAATTAAGCAGCACAACTGTTTTCAACATTGATGATAAATGCTTCTTGAGCAGCAAATCAGCATATTAGACTGATTTCTGAAGGATCATGTGACACTGAAGACTGGCATAATGATGCTGAAAATGTAGCTTTACCATCATAGGAATACATTACATTTTCAAATAAACAGTTCAATTTATTACATCTTAAATTGTAATATTTCACTATTACTGTTTTTTTTTTACTACTTTTTTTAATCAAGTGCGTGCAGTCTTGGTGAGCATTGGACTTCTCAAAACCTTCTCAAAATCTTACTGACCCTAAACCTTTGAAAGAGTAAATGCTTTCTTTTCTCTCAGATAAAGCACTGAATGAGATGTTGGAGCGGGTTTTGCAGTGCGGCTACTTTGACAGAGTGCAGTCTCATCAGAACGGAGTTTGCGCGGAGGAAGAGGAGCAAACCGCTGCGGTGGAAGTGTCTGAAGCAGAGGAGCACGCTCCTGATGCGGGTAAATCTCGTTTCACGTTGCTCAGTCGAGTGACATTCATTCTGAAACCACTGCGATCCAGACTTATTTCTGAGAGATTGACCTTTTGTCTCCTAACAGAGGTTGAAGTGACAGAAGAGTATGCAGAACCCATTCCAATTGAGGCAACAGAGGTGAGACAAGTTGCTTAAATGCAGGCCTTGTGAAATGCAAGCTTCACATTTGTGGAATCATTTTACTGGATCTTCTGACAGGGCCGCTCATTGTACTATGAAAATGTAAATGTAGTTTTGAGAACTCAAACCTTCCTCCCCAGTCCAAAAAGCACATTTATTGAAACTGAAGGCCTTTTCACACCAACGCAAATGTTTAGAACTAAAGTTTTCAGACTGATGCGGGGGGGGGGGGGGGGGGGGGGGGCTGGGGGGGGGAAACTGGCAGACGGGCTGAATGAAAAATGCACATTCTCTCTAACAGTAGGTGGGGCTTATAGAAATACCCAATTACCCCATACGCAAAACAGCGCACAAAACAACTTTCCTTTTTTGACTTCTGCAAGACCCAAAACAGCTGTTCAGATTTTTGTATTCACTATGTTGCTTATCAGATACAAAAAGTACAGAGTTACAGGATTTTTCCTCTGATATACAGCGTCTCATAATATCCTGTCGTGACTCATGAGTGCCACCAAGTCATAGTTTTATGTAATTGCATGTTGTGTGGGCATGTTCAAAAGCTCAAATCTTATTGGTTGACAATTTTCTTCACTGTTAAAGAGTTGAGTGCCTCTCCTTCTTTAGAAAAAGTGATGCTTTAACACTTGTTAATTCAAATTAAAATGTTTATTGCACTATTTTTGCTCCGAACATTCATCTTGGTGTGAACCGGTCCCAAGCATGACCCTTGGGTAGGCGATGTACACTGCCACAAAGCTGCTGACAACGAGCCATTTAAAAAAATCCCATGACGCTGCTGTTGGACTAGATAAAATTCACTACCAATTTTTAAAGAATCTACCTCACCTTTTACTAAAAATGCTTTTACTAAAAAATTTTAACTTTATTTGGATATCGGGAAAATTCTGTCCTTATGGCATGAAGCAGAAATAACTATTCCAAAGCCAAGAAAGGACCATAATGATCCCATTAATTATTGCCCTATAGCTTTAACCAGTTGCTAATGCAAAACAATGGAGAGGATGGTTAATGATTGCCTGGTCTGGATACTGAAATCTGAACATCACATAAGTAATGCCCATTCAGGAAAGGTCAAAGCACTACAGACCACTTTGTCCTGAAAGTTATATTTGTGATGCTTTTATTAGGAAAGAACATGTAGTTGTCTTTTTAGATTTGGAGAGAGCCTATGACACGACATGGAAATTTTAAGGATTTGTACCAAATTAATTTTGGAGGTTGTTTGTCTGTCTTTATTAAAAGATTTCTATTGAACAGACTTTTCAGAGTCAAGGTAGCAAACACCCTTAATGATACTAAAATAACACTGTTTTGCAAATTCATCTACATGTTCTCATGGACAAGAATAAACCAGGATTTAAGATGGACAAACTGGTTGTGAAAACTAAATTACAGCTGTTTTTGGTGCAAAAACATTTTACGTAAGTGCTTCAGGGACGGAATGAATTTGTATGAACCAACCCTATAATTGTATGATCTTTCTCTGAGGGGTACAGTTAAAAGTTTTAAGTTCAATTTCCTCCTGATTACCGATAATTTTCTTGACCTTTTCTTTTTCTCTCCAGTTTGTAAATAGGCAGTTTGTTTCGGAGAGCACATACAGCGCTGGCGAGAAGGAGCAAATAGAGGAATGGAGTCCGGAAACTGAGGTAGGCTGCGCTAGAAATTGCATTGCAACCTATATTGACTTATTTTTCCCTTTTTTCATATTTTGTGTATGGATCATTAGTGAGTTTTTTTTTTTTTTTTTTTTTTTTTTTTTTTAAATGTACAAAAATTGTGCATAGATTAGTAACTAAAATAATTCAAATTAAAAAAAAAAAACGAATTGGTAAAATACCAGAAGACTGGGGGAAGTTTAAAAAAAAAGTATATATTCTTAATGGGCCCTGGTTGAGAATTACTGGATTAGTGTGTAATTGGGCTCATTTCTCAAGTCTGTTGGGTCTGTAACAGGTGGTTAACTCCATGCAGCAGCCGGTTCAAACCACCCCTAGCCCTGTTGTCCCAGAGCCCCACCCACTGACCACAGTAACACCAACACCCCCTTCAGACCCTGTGATTAGACAGCAAGTGGTTCAGGATCTCATGGCACAGATGCAGGGTCCATACAACTTCATGCAGGTGGGTTCTTTTGCAGGTTTGTTCTTTTTCCATATGTTTGTATGCATACTAAACAGCCTATTTTTTTCCCAGGACTCCATGCTTGATTTTGACGGACAGTCTCTTGATCCGGCTATTGTATCTGCACAACCTATGAAGCCAGCCTCAAATATGGAGATGCCTCCGTTGGTGTGTCAACCAGGTATGTTAATACTTGCACCACATGGTTGTATAGTTAAAGGGTTAGTTTACCAAAAATGAAAATGGTCATTTATTACTCACCCTTATGTTGTTCCACACCCGTAAGGCCTTCGTTCATCTTCGGAACACAAATTAAGATATTTTTGATAAAATCCGATGGCTCAGTGAGGCCTGCATCGCCAGCAATAACACTCTTTTTCAATGCCCAGAAAACTACTAAAGAGGTATTTAAGACAGTTCATGCGACTACAGTGGTTCAACCTTAATGTTATGAAGCGACGAGAATACTTTTTGTGTGCCAAATATAACAAAATAGTGACTTTATTCAACAGTATCTAGTGATGGTGGGCGATTTCAAAACACTGCTTCATGAAGCTTCGGAGCTTTTTCTATTTTTATTACCACAAAAAAAAAAGAGATTAATCATCAAAATAATCAATAGATGACTCCATTACCAAAATAATCGTTAGTGAGAGCCCTAAATTTAACTGGTTTGACAATTTTGATGATCAGGCCAAAATGGAGTTAATTCGGGAGATCGAAACAGCTTGCCAAAGTTGTTTGGCTGGTAAACTCCTTTTGAACTACCATTGGTCTGTGGTGATTATGTAATACGTGTGATCCGAAGCTCCGTCACCTTCAGTCTGTCGTGGTCAAGCACGAGTAAAAACATGAACACACTTTGTAGTAGAAATTTAAAGTTGTAATTCTAAATGAAAGTAACACTCACATTTTAATGTTTAATATTGTAAAGCTGCTTGCTTTAAAGCAATATATTGTATAAAGTGATGTATGAATAAACCGGGACGTAATTCGACTGGAGTGCTGAAAATCCAGAGCTTGTGCAACCATAGGCATCGCTTTAACTGCTGTTTTCTCACCGCTGTAATTTAATTTATTGAAAGGATGTGGTGCAGCACATATTTACATTCATCTAAATCCCGCTCAAACTCGAAATTCTTTTTACCCCCAAGCGAACAACGAAAAAGAACTTAGCCTGGAGTATATCAGGGTCTTCCTGGTTTAAGTATTTCTAATCACCCTAATGCACTGGGCTTTTTGGTTTCTCAACTTGCAGCTCACCCAGAGTCTCTTCTCGCACAGCCTCCAGCTGTTGGCATTCAGCCTGAACCCACACAAGTGAGTATGGCCAAGTTTTTCTGGATGAAAATTGGTTTGCTGAACTGTCTGGAAATTAAAGATGAGATCAATGACTTTGTCTGTGTAAGTTTGACAGTTTTACTTTCTCTGCAGATCCCCATGGTTTCTCCACCAGAAACCTTCTCCACACCTCCCCCAATGTACCAGTCCTCTCACACACCTGATCCACGACCACAGACCGACTCCATGGATCCCATTCAGGCAAGTTGTCAAACCTCCAATCGCTGCTTGTCAATTTATTTTATTACTACATAGCTAGAATATGAGCTTACTAATGTACCTACAATTTGCTTAAAATTATTTTTGTTCTCTGTAGGCCTCCATACCCCTGACAGAGCAGCCGCCTCCATCTACGGCGCTCCCTCCTGCTTCCCAAACCCAGGTGATCCAGCCTGGATCCAAACCCTTGCACAGCAGCGGCATCAATGTCAACGCAGCCCCGTTCCAGTCCATGCAAACGGTAACATGCCTGAATGAAAATTACTAGATGTGAAGAACATTGTAAACTGGTCACATCAGTAAGACTTAAACTCTGTGTTTGATACTCTTTGGCCTGGTTTCACAGACCGGGCTTAGATTAAGCCAGGAGTAGGTCTTAGTTCAACTGAATTAGCTTTTATAAATGTGCTTAGAAAAAATAGTATTGGTGTGCATCTTGAGACAAAACAATGGCACTGACACATTTTAGTCTGGGACTAGGCTTAAGCCTTTTCTGTGAAACCTGGCAGTAATCTAATATTACATGTTCATTTATCCTCAATCGGTTCTTCCTGACAGGTGTTCAACCTTAATGCGCCTGTCCCACCAGTTAATGATACGGACTCGATGAAGCAGGCCAGCCAATACCAGAATAGCTACAGCCAGGGCTTTAATGGCCAGACACAGCACCCTGTGGAGCAGACAGACATGCCACCAGAGCAGCTCCAGTCTGGTGAGGAAAATCTTCAGAATCCCTCAGATCATATTTTAATACCCACAATACAATCCTGTATATCAGTAGGGTTTGGTACCGAAACCCAGTGCCATACCTATATGATGAGTATGTACCAGACCGAATCAGAACGCAGATTTCTGTGCCTCATTTCACTGCCACTTAAATGCCTGAGCTGTCGATTGAAATATCCAGTGCATCATGTGATCAACTTCCAAATTCAAACGTGCTTTCATGCTTTGGCTGGTGCTGAGCCAGAGTCCGAGGCACTCAGTGCTTGTCAGATATCACAACCATGCTGTGTTTTTAACCACATGTTTATTTTAGGTTTCAGACATTTAAATACACACAAGTACTAGCAAAAACACATTTCAAGTTTAAAGGGTTATTTCACCGAAAAATTAAAATTCTGGCATTAATTACTCACCCTCATGTCGTTTCAAACCTGTAATACCTTCATTCATCTTCGGAACAAAATTAAGATATTTTTGATGAAATCCAAGAGGTTTCTAACTCCTCCATAGACAGCAATTTAACCACCACTTTCAATGCCCAAGAAGGTACTAATAAAAATAAAAAGCTGTGCTTGTAATGTCATCCACTATCGTTTGGGGCTGTTTTCTTTTTCTTTTGGGTATCAGTTTAGGTACTGGTACCGTTTTAAAAGTATCGATATGGCACCGGTATTGTAAAAAAGCCAAATGATACCCAACCCTATATATCAGCGCTAGTCAACACATGGCCCACGGAAGCAAGTAGCCCTGGAACCAATAAAATGAACTTTCACGATTTCCTTTGGCATGCATAATGTCATTGTGGCAACACTAACTGTGGTAGTAGTGGTAATGATTAAAAAAAAAAAAAAAAATTTGATTCAGCTGTTTTATCCCTGTCTTAACAGTGGTTGGTGCTTTCCATTCTCAAGACCAGTCACTCCCAAACTCCACTGGCCACCAGCCCATGTCTCAGCAGCCAGGAGGCCAGGGCAACGGCTTCAGCCGCCAGACTCAGTCCTTCTACAACAGCAGAGGGATGTCTCGTGGCGGTCCTCGTGGCTCGCGTGGTATGATGAATGGCTACAGAGGACAATCCAATGGATTCAGAGGTAGTACAGAACATCGTTGTTTTTGCAGTTGTTGTATACAGTGGTTTTCATTAGAAGATCATGGATGAATCATTCCTATTAATTTCAGGGGGATATGAAGGTTATCGGCCATCCTTCTCAAACTCTGCAAACTCTGGATATGGACAAACCCAGTTCAGTACACCACGCGACTATTCCAACGGCAACTATCAGCGGGTAAGGCCAATAATTGATGCTTTTGTACAGTGAGAAAAGTGACTTTCTCCTTGTATCGTTTGAGCTTTATTCTCAACACATCCTCAAAAATGAACCTTTTCACAGACTGACACAATTCCACAATTATTAACATCATAAATCTAGTAGAAAAAGTGCCCACTATATGCAGGAATTATATTTGTTGTAGTTTCCCTTCCCAACCCCAGAACTGAAAAGGGTCCATACTGTTGAGACACATGAGATTTTCTTGTCTTGTTAATCCTTATGTCTCTTCACAGGATGGTTACCAACAGAACTATAAACGTGGCGCTGGCCAAGGGACTCGAGGGATCAGTCGCGGAAACGCTCAAGCCATGCGATCTTAAGTCTTGCATTTGGACCACAGTGAACATTTCGAATACTGAAGTGCATATGTCCTGCGCCCCCCACCCCTCCTTGGAATTGATCATACAATGCCTACTCTGTTAAAATGGAGAAAGTAATTCAGAATGCAAGCTGAAAAGCTGCTGTCAAGATTTTAAAGCTACCCCATGTTTCTAACCGATACCTGTGAACTTGAAAGACGTAATTTATTTTATTTTTTTGTATAAAATAAAACTCAAATACCTGCTACAGCTGGTCCAAGATTGGGAGTTCTCTTTCTGTCCCACTGTTTTGTTCACACTAATTCATTTTGGTTCTAAAAATGGTTCTTTTGGTACTTTTTTTTTTTTTTAAGATGCTCCCAGACTCTGTTTATAAAGTGATATTGCTTCAAAAGTTTCAATAAAGATGTTGCATTAACTGTTCTTTACTTGGGTGTAGTGTTTTTTTTTTTTTTTTTTTTTCCCCTTAGTCACAATTAAAATATCAAGTCATAAATTTGGCTAATGTCTGTATATTTGTTATTCTAATTAATTTTCATCCTAATTCAATAATTAGATGACAGTCAATCCTAAAAGACCGTAGAAGCTCTACCATTTGGTCACCACCTTCAGAAGACCAAAATGAACAGCAAATGCTCTATTGTAGATGTATTTACATAAATAAGCTGTCCTTAACATTCTGAAAACACTCTGGATTTTATTCTCTGTAGGGTTTATGACCATTAATGGTCTACAGTACGAAAATGAACATTTTGATATTGGAGTTGAATGCTAAAAAAGAAAATCTTTTCAGGAAACATATCCACAACATTTTGAATGCAGTAAATATGTTCAGCACATCAAAAAACACAAATGTAACATATGTACACACTATGAGGAAAAAATGGTACAAATCCATATCAAAATCAAGAAACGAGTATTAAAAGCTTTAATTTTTCCAGAAACTACTCCATTTATACAGAAGGACTACAACTCCCACAATGATACTTGCCTGCTTGACAAGGCAAAGGTTATGTAGCAACTTCCTTTTAAAAACATCAACGGTTCACGTTTTGAGGTAATGTCAATGTAATATTTTTAGGTAATGTCAAACACATAATTAAATTTACTAAATGAAAAAAGAAAATTTTCTGTAATTCTGAATAGGCGCTATCATGAACAGCTATATGTCTGTTTTGGGGTCCATCACGCCAGGGTCCTTCCGCCGAGGCTTCCCCACGTGAGTGTACGAGCATGATGGTGTACTGTAAATGAGTCGTAGTTTTATTTCTCAAAAGTTGTATTTAATATTTTAACAGAGTATTTTGCTTAATCGATACAACATTTAAGGTATACCTTATTATATTAATAAACATTCTCATAGTTTTGTCTGTGCGCTATGTAAATTGTGTGTTTAATGCCTGCTCGTGTTTACTTCATTTCACCATGTAAAACTGACTTTATTATGTTCGGTGCAGTTTTGAAGCAATGGCGACTTTTCGGAAGAAGGTGGACAATCGCATTCGTGTCCAGATAGAAAACGGTGTCGCACAACATCACCGGTCGATGTTCGTGATAGTTGGTGATCGTGGTAGAGATCAGGTGAGGCAAAACTGTGATTAATAATGCTGTAATAATGTAATACGCTTGCAGAACTTCACTCATTTGTGCACTTTGCCTCCAGGTTGTCATTCTCCACCACATGCTGTCTAAAGCAACAGTCAGGGCCCGGCCATCAGTGTTATGGTGCTACAAGAAGGAGCTTGTCTTTAGCAGGTGTGATTACTCAAAAAAACAAAACACCTCATTCATTGAGGAGGACAAAACACCTCAGTTTTATTCAGAGGCACTCCCTGAGCAGGAATATCTTATTTATATAGCAAAAAGTACATTAAAAAGATTACATTCTGATAACTTGTACTGTAAATCAATGAGATCTTTGATAGCATACTAACATAAAGTGCGTATGAATACCAGCTGTCACTCTATATTGTCCAATAATGCTTAGTTTTATGATCAATAGCTCCCCGAACAATATTAACTATTATTTCCAGACCCTTATTCATCAGACTAGACTTTAAAATTGTGCTATCAGGAACACTTGATAGAAATGAATCTGCTGTTTTACAGCAATCGAAAGAAGAGGATGCGACAGCTGCAGAAGAAGATCAAAACAGGCACGCTAAACCTAAAAGAGGACGATCCTTTTGAGCTCTTCGTTGCCGCAACCAACATCCGCTACTGCTACTACAATGAAACTCACAAGATCCTGGGAAACACTTACGGCATGTGTGTTCTGCAGGTAATGTCAGTGACACACACCTTAGACAGGACCTCAAAATGTGGTCCAGTAGGCTTTATAGGGTTAAGTTCATCTCACTTTCTGTTTCAGGACTTCGAAGCTCTCACTCCCAACCTCTTGGCTCGGACCGTTGAGACTGTCGAAGGTGGAGGCATTGTGGTCATTCTTCTGAGGACTGTGAAGTCACTGAAGCAGCTGTACACAATGACAATGGTAGATGGCCTCTTAAATGCTTCTATGCCAATATGAAGCTGGTAATCTGCGTGCGAATATATTTTTTTAAAATGTGTGTTTTCTTTCAGGATGTTCATTCTCGATACAGGACAGAGGCTCACCAGGATGTTGTTGGAAGGTTCAATGAAAGGTCAGTCTTTCGACATTTAATTACAAAACCCCCATATATATATATATATATATATATATATATTAGAGATGCACCGATGTAACGGCTAACAATCGGTATCGGCCGATAAAAGCTATTATTATCACAATCGGCCATTCAATCAATAAATGGCGTTTTGACGCTCCTAAACGTGACAGATCGCTGTAATGCCTCAGTTCAGGCGGCAGCTCGGAGCACGAGTCTTTTCTTATTCTTCAATACAAGTTATATCTCGAAAAACATGAATGAACATCAAAGGTATGTTGAAATATATTGTACAACTTACCAGAATGTATCATGTCTCATGTAATCACTTTATTTGTGTTTCAACCGCGGAAAGATGTCAATAAAACAGCTTGTGAACAATATGTCACATCGTGTCACTTTTACCTCAGGAATGTTTTCCAATGTTTACAGTTCCTTAGGTATCTACATATAAAAACAACAACAACAAAAAAACACTAGAGAGGAGCTTATTTACTGTTAATTATATGTTTGTGCAAATTTGCTATTAAGACAAGTGCTTATGAAAACTACCTTATGTGATACTAAGTTTTATACATTTCAGTTTTTATTTGTGTAATTATTATATCTGAAAATCAACAGCAGCTGAATATAATACCTCTGCTGTTAATTGTAACCTTTTTTAAGATTTTATTTTTTCCTTAAGTATATATATATATATATATATATACAGTCAAACCAAAAATTATTCAGACATTTTTGATATATTTTTACTAGTGGGTGCAGGACACTATAGTTCATTTATGTAAGTGAGGATAGCAATTCTGAGGGAAAAAAAGAGTTTTTATCTCACAATTCTCATAATTTTTTCCTCAAAATTGAACTTAATAACTCGCAATTGATAGTTTATGTCTCACAATTCTGAGATAAGTCAGAATTGCAAGATATAAACTCAAAATTGCGAGGGGAAAAAAAGTCAGAATTGTGAGATAAAAAGTCGCAATTATCTTTTAAAATGTTTTATTCCGTGGCGGAAACAAGTACTCACTACTTGGTATCAACAAGTACCAAAAACGAAAGGATCTGTATCAGACTCATTCTGGAAAAAGTGCTATCAGTGCATCCCTAGTTCATACCCTATCTTGTACTATCCTGTAAGAAAGAAAAAAAATTGCAAAAATTATGCTTGTCATATTTTTCCCAGATTCATCCTGTCTCTTGCCTCCTGTAAGACATGTGTTGTGATTGATGACCAACTCAACATTCTGCCAATCTCCAGTCACGTTGCCAACATCAAACCTGTCCCTCCCAAAACACAGGTAAGCCTTGTTCATAACTGCACAGTGTTTGTTTGCTAATTACTTTATATGAATTCCATAAACATAGTTTTTGCCAACAGGATGATGGACTGTCTCCACGGGAACAAGAGCTGAAGGACCTGAAGGAGTCTTTACAGGACACACAGCCGGTTGGCGTTCTAGTGGACGGCTGTAAAACTATGGACCAGGTATAATCAAAATAACTCTTGATGCTGATATGTTTCATGTGGCACAACTAGTGTTTATTTAGCCCGTGTTTATGTCTTCAGGCCAAAGCAGTGCTGAAGTTCATTGAGGCTATTTCAGAGAAGACCTTGCGGAGCACAGTGGCTCTTACGGCTGCCCGCGGTCGAGGTAAATCTGCTGCTCTGGGATTGGCTATAGCCGGAGCTGTTGCATTTGGGTATGTAGTACAGTGTTATGATTATGAGTAAGCTCTTGTTTTCTTGTTACGTTCGCCTCCTGACCTTTGTGTTGTGTTTCTCTTATCAGCTATTCAAATATTTTTGTCACATCGCCCAGCCCAGACAATCTGCACACACTGTTTGAGTTCGTATTTAAAGGTTTTGATGCCCTCCAGTATCAGGTAATCATCAATGAACATCATTAGATATGATCTAATCACAGCCAGAGCCAGACTATATTAAAAGAGTGTATTACTGAAAATAACACTAATTAAAAATGTTATTTACAGTAATGCACATCTAAGGCAACACATGGGTATTTTTGTTGCAGTACCTTGCAGCATGACTAATTTTTTAAAAAAAAAAAGGTTTTTTTTAATAGATTTTCTGTTTTCTTTTTAATTTAGATACATTTTCAGTAATTTGGTTTGTTTACTTTTAGTGTGTTTTTGAATGGAAGCTTGTTTCTGCCACTAAATACATTTAAAAAAAAAAAAAGTAATTGCGACCTTTTTATCTCACAATTCTGACTTTTTTTGGGAAATTGTGAGTTATAAAGTAAGGCAGAATTGCAAGATATAAAAACTCGCTATTCTGACTTTTTTCTGCGAGTTTATATCTCACAATTCTGACTTTAAACCTTGCGATTCTGACTTTATATCTCACAATTCTGACTTTAAACCTCGCAATTCTGACTTTAAACCTCGCAATTCTAACTTTATATCTCACAATTCTGACTTTATATCTCACAATTCTGACTTTATATCTCGCAATTCTGACTTTATATCTCGCAATTCTGACTTTATATCTCACAATTCTGACTTTATATCTCGCAATTCTGACTTTATATCTCACAATTCTGACTTTATATCTCGCAATTCTGACTTTATATCTCACAATTCTGACTTTAAACCTTGCGATTCTGACTTTATATCTCACAATTCTGACTTTAAACCTTGCGATTCTGACTTTATATCTCACAATTCTGACTTTAAACCTTGCGATTCTGACTTTATATCTCACAATTCTGACTTTAAACCTTGCGATTCTGACTTTATATCTCACAATTCTGACTTTAAACCTCGCAATTCTGACTTTAAACCTCGCAATTCTAACTTTATATCTCGCAATTCTAACTTTATATCTCACAATTCTGACTTTATATCTCGCAATTCTGACTTTATATCTCACAATTCTGACTTTATATCTCGCAATTCTGACTTTATATCTCACAATTCTGACTTTATATCTCGCAATTCTGACTTTATACCTCACAATTCTGACTTTAAACCTTGCGATTCTGACTTTATATCTCACAATTCTGACTTTATATCTCACAATTCTGACTTTATACCTCGCAATTCTGACTTTAAACCTCGCGATTCTGACTTTATATCTCGCGATTCTGACTTTATATCTCGCAATTCTGACTTTTTTTTCAATTAACAAAATATATTTTTTAATAGTTTTAGTTTAACTATGATAACCCATGTCAGTTAAATGATTTAAACACTGGTCATTTCTTTAATATTTGCTAATATGTCATTTTTAAAAAATATTCTTATAGATAAATGTTATCTACTAGTAGGAGAATATAAATCAGACATTTATGCATACATATGAGCGAACTACTTCAAACCAGATATATATATTTTTAATTTGTAGGAACATCTGGACTATGAAATAATCCAGTCTTTGAACCCAGAGTTTAACAAAGCTGTGGTTCGTGTGAACATCTTCAAAGAACATCGACAAACCATTCAGGTATACAGACTTCCATCTCTGCATTTCCATCATTTTCATTTTTTTTTGCAAAAATGTAAAATCGTGGTGTCTCAGATACTGCTTTTGCTTAGTGTTTATAAAACATTAGTATAGTTTTAGTATATTTGGAAGTTTAGAAACAACAGGTTCATATGGTGCATATGGTTCCTCAACTCTGCTGACCTGTTTTGATCTGCAGTACATTCACCCTGCTGATGCGGTAAAGTTAGGCCAGGCAGAGCTGCTAGTCATAGATGAGGCTGCTGCCATCCCGCTGCCTTTAGTGAAGAAACTACTGGGGCCTTACCTTGTGTTTATGGCATCTACGATCAATGGGTGTGTATTTTAAAGAGCTGTTACATTCTGATCTTTTTACAGTGGTATAATAGCAATGCATTAACCCTTATGTCACCATGCAGCTATGAGGGCACCGGTCGCTCTCTGTCTCTTAAGCTGATTCAGCAGTTGAGGCAGCAGAGCGCGGACAGCCAGCAGAACCTCTCGGCTGAGAACAGAAACACCAGCACAGCCAGACTGGCAGCAGGTATCCTCCAATGTCCTTTTGCTTTTTAAATATAATAGAGTTCAACAGTGCCTGCCCATCTCTTCATATGCCACGAGATAACCAGAATTTAAAACTGACTGTGTTTAATGTGCAGCGCGAAGCCTTCATGAGGTGACCCTCCACGAGTCTATCCGCTATGGCCAGGGGGATCATGTGGAGAAATGGCTGAATGAACTGCTGTGCTTGGACTGTCTGAGTGTACCACGCATCATTTCCGGCTGCCCTTTACCCCAGACGTGTGACCTGTATCCTCTTAAAGTCCTCTTACTTGCTTTGTTAAAGAATAATTAAGATTAAAAAGTAAAAATGATGAGATAAAAAGTCGTAAAAAAAAGTTTTTATCTCCTAAATCTCATACGATTTTTTATCCTTTTGACTTTGTCAGAATTTTAACAATTTTTTTCTCTTATGTGGGCTGCCTGTCTGTCTTTCACATGATTTTATTTACTATCATCACCACCAGACCTGTAAAAACATGCCTGATTTCTCAAAATAACACAAAACTGTGTGTAAACATCTCTCACCTACTTTAGATTTATCCTAGATTCACCCATCTACCTAAACATTAGATTTCTTTAACCCCAGTATTCCAGTTATTATGTGAATCGAGACACGTTGTTTTGTTATCATAAAGCTTCGGAGACTTTCCTTCAGCGTCTTATGGCACTTTACGTAGCATCACATTACAAGGTAAATCTTGGTTTTTAGACCAGTGGTTCTCAATCTTTTTGACTTGTAGCTTCTGGTTGTCCAACTCAATATTTGAAGGCTATTTCTAGTATTTCTGCCATATTTATGACAAATCAGTTTACTATATATATATATATATATATATATATATATATATATATATATATATATATTTACATTTTAAGCATTTCATAAAACTAAATACAAGTAACTGGATACTAACAATTTATTATTAATATAATAAATTAATAATTTATTAAAGGGGTCATGAGATGGATTTTTTCCCTATTATTTTAATGTTCCTTGAGGTTTACTTATACTGTTAATAAAGTTGTTTGCACAAAACCCCTCCCAAATATATGTATGTGGAAAAATGTACATTTTGACCCTCCTTCTGAAATTATCTATGAAATTAGCCATTAAAATAGACTATCCACTTGTTTCCGAAGCTGGTATCCTTCTGAAGTCTGTTCAGAGCTGTTTAAACTGGATGTGTCAAATCAAACATTCTTTCACTCTTCCATTTATCCTGTTGTCGACAGACTCAAGTGTGTGGAGCATGTCAGAAACTGAAAGCACATCTGTATACTGTATCAGTGTAGACAGCGTCAGTGATTATAATGGGTTCTATTTGCGTTTGATGCGACGCTCACATTCAGTGTAGACAAATGACAGTCGTTAAGCGACTGAACACCAGTGGACGGGGCCTATGGTGCGATGATGTATAACTATTCGTCAATGTCTTGCTCTGGGGGCGGTCATATGCAAATGTATTTGCCCGTGTGAGTTCACAGATACCGCAATATCAAAATAAGCCGTTTTCGGAGCTTGATTAAATAAATGCTTTGTTTATAATGAGGAGGACATTTTAAGCTATGAAACTTGCAGGATGTTTTAATGGTACAAAGACCTCTTATATGTCAAAAGATCAAGGCAAATTTGATTTCTCATGTCATGACCCCTTTAATACTTATTTTAGTCATAATGAGGACCCCAGGGCCCTGCTTGAGAACCACTGTATTAGAGCATTACATAATGTCACAAACTCTATACCAAATTTGACTCAATATCCTCTCCCTCCTCAGAATTCACCCAATGACCTTCAGATGCTCTCGGATGCTCCTGCTCACCATCTCTTTTGCCTGCTTCCCCCTGTTCCACCAACACAGAATTCACTCCCAGAGGTCTTAGCAGTTGTGCAAGTACGGGCCAAAGCTATTTAATACTGCTAAATCTGTGTTGAAGTATGTTGTTAGTCAAAGAACTGTAAACTGTGTAATTTCAGGTGTGTCTGGAAGGAGAGATCTCACGCCAATCCATCCTCACCAGCTTGTCCAGAGGGAAGAAAGCTTCAGGAGATCTCATTCCCTGGACTGTTTCAGAACAGGTAACATACCCGAATTTAAAATGAAGCTACAGTTTACAAGTTTGGGGTCACTAAGATTACATATCTATATATATATATATATATATATATATATATATATATATATATATATACAGTAAAGACATTTTTTTTTATCTTACTAAAGATTTCTTTTTCAAATAAATGTTGTTTTCGCTGTTGTAAATGTTGTATCATGGTTTCCACAAAAATATTAAGTAGCACACCTATTTTCAACATTGATAACAAGAAATGTTTCTTGAGCAACAAAATGTATTAGAATGATTTCTGAACGATCATGTGACACTGAAGACTGGAGTAATAATGCTGAAAATTCAGCTTTGATCACAGGAATAAATTACATTTCAAAATATATTTATATAGTAAAAAATATTTCAGAATTTTACTGTTTTTACTGATCAAATAAATGCAGCCTTGGTGAGCAGAAGAGACTTCTTTAAAAACATTTAACATTAAAAAATCTTACCGACCCCAAATTTTTGAAAAATAGTTAGTGTACATAGATTATTTATGCCATACTGTCAAATAAATGTTTCAGTGAGTGACTCTGAAATGATTTGATGCTCTTGTGTTTTTGCATCTAGTTTCAAGACTCTGAATTCGGAGGTCTCTCTGGTGGCAGGATCGTCCGTATTGCTGTGAACCCTGATTATCAAGGGGTAAATTACTTGCTTTTCCTCCTCTGTTTATATACAGCCTCAGTTATGTTCATTGAACAGCTCGCATATAGAAGTTGCTTCATTATTGCCTTGTTTGCCCAGTTATGTCATTACCCATGTGTGACTCATTGTGCCACTCTGTAGATGGGTTACGGCAGCCGTGCTTTGCAACTGCTGCAGCAATATTATGAGGGCCAGTTTCCTCTCATGGATGAGCAAGAACAGACATCGACCGGCGCAATCACATCTGTGAGCAGTGAGGTAATGCCCTGTTTGCACCATCACCCAGAAATGTTCATGGAAGTCTGTGTGGCACTTCATGTATTTAGTGGACATTTCTGTAGGTAAACATGGCTGTATTCTATTAATCCATGTAGGTAGAAAATATTAAATGAAATAATTCTTTCTTGTGTTCATATAGTGATAATCACTTGATCATATTTAACAAGATTTGTTCTGTATTGTACTTCTTACATTAAACATTTTTCAAAAGTTTTGTTAAAGGCCTTTGTTTTGAATAAGCGACTTCTAGTGGTGAAAATGTACATATTGTGCCTTTAAAATAACCCTAACCCTTTCTGTTTTACTATATTTTAAAAGTAATTTATTCCTGTGATGTCAAAGCTGAATTTTCAATATCATTACTCCAGTCTTCAGCATCACATGATCCTTCAGAAATCATTCTAATATTCTGATTTGATGCTCAAGAAACTTATAAATGTTGAAAACAGTTATTTTTGTGGAAACGGTTAAATATTTTTTCAGGATTCACTGATTTTTAAAAGATAGAAAATAGAAATTTTTTATAACATAAATGTCTTTACTCTCACTTTAGATAAATTTTTTGTGTCCTAGCTGAAGAATTAATTTTCTTCTTTATTTATTCTTAGAGTTTATCACTCAGCGCTGATTTATTCTGTGCAGAATTGATTAAAATTGATATGCTACTATATCAAGGTTTTACGTTTTTGTACAAAATCAGGACTAAAGTCCTCTGTGGCAGTGATATGTACAATAAGATTTATAATTAAGATTTCTTTTATGCAGTTCGGTGGTTATAAATGCCCCTTCGCTGATAAAATAATATGCTACTGGCCAAAAAACTGTGATAAATAAGAATAATGCAAGTATACACTTTATTTTAAAGTGATGTAGTTAAATTGTACTTACTCAAATAAGTACTGAGTAATATTAGTTAACTACATGAACTTACTGTAAAGTTACGGTTAGGGTTTGATTTAGGGTTAGTTACTTGTAATTATGCATAATTTACTGTTATTACCATAGTAAGTACATGTAGTAACGTGTAACTACATCACCATAAAGTGTTACCTAATGTAAGTATGGATTCTGAAAGGAGTATATATTTTTCATTCATATTCAGGCTGTCAGTCTTCTAGAAGAGGTGGTGTCTCCCAGGAAAGAGCTGCCGCCGCTGCTGTTGAAGCTGAATGAGAGGAGAGCCGAGAGGCTGGACTACCTGGGAGTGTCTTACGGTCTCACTCCTCAACTACTCAAGTAAGATGCTTTGTGCAAGCAGATTTTGCAGTGATATTTGCATTGCAGTACTATTACAAAACATGTTCTTAATTCCTTACTCTCTCTACTTTCTTTCCCATCCAGGTTCTGGAAAAAGGCTGGATTTGTTCCTGTTTATTTAAGACAGACCCCGGTAAGTATGCCGCATTTTTTCCCCCAGTATTGTCAGGTAGTGTTGTCAAAAATACCGACTTCTGTACCAAGTCGATACTGAAATTTTGAAAATGTGACGATGCCAGCATTTCCCCCAAGCATTTTGAAAAAAAAGTGAAAGTGATGTGACGTAGCCAAGTCCCATATTTTGAATTTGTGCTAACCTTTGGGTTACAAGTCCGACTCTCTAACCATTAGGCCACAACTGCTCCAATTTGGATTCTTGGCCATTGTGTTCACACGCTCAGACATACGTGACGCTCTTCACCAAGCGCTTACACAGACACACATGGGGGCGTTTGAAAGTAGGCGTCTATAAAAGGGCTGGGACAATAAATCGATTCATCTTGATTTGTGAATCGCTTCTGAGATTTTTCGAATGCAGCGCAATTCTCTTGAATCGGTTCTGAGCTCAGTTTTTAACAGTAGATGACGCTCTAGGCTAGTTTTTAACCACACGCTCAAATGCTCATGAAAAAGAGGGCTCGTGCATTCGGCCGAGTCTGAGAATGTACTTGCAACTCACAATGCTTTGACGCGAGATTAATGTAAACAGTCCACTGCAAACACACTTGGAATTCGCTTCAACCTTTTTGAATTTTATGAATGATTATTTTATAGAAGGTTCAAGTGTTGTGTGTAAGGAATTGGAAGCAAGCAGAGTATGGCTATTTGTAAAGCACGCAGTGCCATCTGCTGTTAAAAACTAAGCTCAGAATCAATTCAAGAGAGAATTGTGATGTATTCGGAAAATTTCAGAATCGATCCAGAATCATTTCTCGATTCGCAATTCAACAATTTATTGTCCCAGCCCTAGTCAATAATCATACCTGCAAACTAGTCGCTTTTTGGCGAAATTCGCTGTTTTGAATCAAAATATGTAATTTATGTGAATCGTGTAGATCCGAAGAGTTTTTTTTTTTTTTTTTTTCTCGGGGGTGGGGGGTGTCAGGGTGAGTTTCCAGGCACAATAAACCTCACAAGAATCGAAAATAGGCCCCTCTCCAATAAACTGGAGTGAGACCATAAATGTCTCTCGAGCTGTTGTGGCCAAGACCATACAGCGGTTTAACAGGACAGGTTCCATTCAGAACAGGCCTCGCCATGGTTGACCAAAAAAGTTCAGTGCACGTGCTGAGCGTCATATCCAGAGGTTGTGTTTGGGAAATAGACGTATGAGTGATGCCAGCATTGCTGCGGAGGTTGAAGGGGTGGGGGGTCAGCCTGTCAGTGCTCAGACCATACACCGCACACTGCATCAAATTGGTCTGCATGGCTGTTGTCCCAGAAGGAAGCCTCTTCTAAAGATGATGCACAAAAAAACCCTGCAAACAGTTTGCTGAAGACAAGCAGACTAAGGACATGGATTACTGGAACCGTGTCCTGTGGTCTGATGAGACCAAGATAAACGTATTTGGTTCAGATGGTGTCAAGCGTGTGTGGCAGCAACTAGGTGTACAAAGGAGTACAAAGACAAGTGTGTCTTGCCTACAGTCAAGCATGGTGGTGGGAGTGTCATGGTCTGGGGCTGCATGAGTGCTGCCGGCACTGGGGAGCTACAGTTCATTGAGGGAACCATGAATGCCAACATGTACTGTGACAAACTGAAGCAGAGCATGATCCCCTCCTTTCGGAGACTGGACTGCAGCGCAGTATTCCAACATGATAATGACCCCAAACACACCTCTAAGACGACCACTGCCTTGCTAAAGAATGTCTCCAGACCTAAACCCTATTGAGCATCTGTGGGGCATCCTCAAACGGAAGGTGGAGGAGCGTAAGGTCTCTAACATCCACCAGCTCCGTGATGTTGTCATGAAGGAGTGGAAGAAGACTCCAGTGGCAACCTGTGAAGCTCTGGTGAACTCCATGCCCAAGAGGGTTAGGGCAGTGCTGGAAAATAATGGTGGCCACACAAAATATTGACACTTTGGGCCCAATTTGGACATTTTCACTTAGGGGTTCACTTAGCTCACTTTTGTGGCCAGCGGTTTAGACATTAATGGCTGTGTGTTGAGTTATTTTGAGGGGACAGCAAATTTACACTGTTATACAAGCTGTACACTCACTAATTTACATTGTAGCAAAGTGTCATTTCTTCAGTGTTGTCACATGAAAAGATATAATAAAATATTTACAAAAATGTGAGGGGTGTGCTCACTTCTGTGAGATACTGTATGTCTATTTAGAACATGTTTTTGAAGCATTGATCATTGTATCTGTTGAGTGTGTGAACACAATGGCCAATCAGAGGTGTTTAAGAATCCAAAATGCTAGGGGGAAGTGCTTGTATCGTTACTTTTTTTTAAAAAAAAATTCAGTACTGAAGTCAGTACTTTTGACAACACTATTGTCAGGACTGTTTCTCTTTTTCTAACTTTGTAGTAAGTTGAATGTATTGTTATATTGTGGCCTGTAGAATGACCTGACGGGAGAGCACTCCTGCATTATGCTGAAGGAGCTCAATGCTGAGGAGTCAACAGAGCAGGACCAGTGGCTCTCTGCTTTTTGGAAAGGTGAGAATTCAGAATCTCTCAGAATAATCCAGTGTGAATGCTGCATTTGACCAATCGGAATACATTTTTCCTGAGAGCTGTGTATTAATACATATAATGCTCACTCAGCTATCTATTTTCTGATTTCAAAGACTAACGTTTCTTGTGTTGGACAGATTTCAGGCGGCGGTTCCTCTCCCTGCTGTCCTTCCAGTTCAGCAAATTTAATCCAACCCTGGCCCTCAACATACTGCAGAACAAGAGTGCTAAGGACAACAGCCCAGCAGGTACAGACCCACATCTGCCACCTCATTAGACTAAATGCTGTATTTGTGTTTCGGTGAAAGATAACCTTTCATGTGTCTGTGTCTTTTCAGTTCTCACCAGTGCTGAGCTCGCTGCCACATTCACTCCATATGACCTGAAGCGTTTGGAGATGTATTCAAGAAACATGGTGGACTATCACCTCATCATGGACATGATCCCTGTTGTTGCACGCATGTATTTCCTCAAACAGTTAGGAAACATCGGGCTTTCTGCTGCCCAATCTGTAAGTCAGCTATATGTGCTTTTAAGTCCAAGTATAAGAATTTTCTTTATGTATGTAATTGACATCTGCACCCTTTATTAGAATATTATTTAAAAATTATTAAAGATTTTGTGAGCATATTGCATAGTTGTGCTTGGAGTCAACTGTTTTATTTGTGATAACGCAATGAAACGTCAAATTATGCAGACAATTTTTGGCCAGGCTGTCACACAAAAAAATATTAACATGCAAAAACAAGAAAGAATCAACAAAATATTAATAACTGATTGTTGTAGTCAAAGTATACTACTTCCTGTTTTTCTCTCTCTCTCTCTCTCTCTCTTTTTTTTTCTTTGTGTAGTAAAATCAAACCTGTAGCTGTAGTTTGCCAAATAATTTAAATAATAATAATGAAATAATTTTGTCAGATAAATACCTTAACCAAGTGTTTGTCAGCTCATATTTAAAATATTTAAAAAACATTTTTCTCACATTTTGGTGGTTTCATTGAACTTGTAGTTATTAAAAACAAATATCCCTTCCAGACATCAGTTTTGTACAGAGCCCCTAAAGGGACATGGTGAAGGAAAAAAATTGTCAATGCGTTCTCTTGAAAATATTTTATGTTCCCTCAAGAAATTTTGTGTTTGCTCACAAATGTTTGTTTCCTCCGAGAAACTTTGTTCGCTTGCAAAATGTTTCCCCAAAAAAACTTTGCATTCGCTCACAAAATGTTTTGCGTTCCTTCAAGAAACTTTGCATTCACTAACAAAATGTTTGCGTTCCTCCGAGAAGCTTTGTTCCCTCGCAAAATGTTTGTTTCCACTGAGAGACTTTGTTCACGCACAAAATATTTGCTTTCCTCCGAGAAACTTTGTTTACTCGCAAAATGTTTGTTTCCTGAGACACTGCGTTAGCTCGCAAAATGTTTTGCATCCCTCCGTGAAATGTTGTTCGCTCGCAAAATGTTTTGTATTCTCCTAAGAAACTTTGCATTCACTCGCAAATATTAGCGAGTTGTTTCCCCCGAAACACTTTGCATTCGCTCAGAAAATATTAGCATTTTTTTTTACTTTGCGTTCGCTCGTAAAGAACACAAAAATTTTGCAAGAGAACACTAAGTTTCTCCATTTTTTTCCTCATGTCTCATATTTGTCCATCACCATGTCCCCTTAGTTGCTTTGTACTTTTGGCCACTACTGTATATGTAAACTTAAATGGTTAAGTTATTTAATTAGTTTTAGATTTGAGGCAGAATTTTCTTTTGCTGGTGTGTGTTCAGGTTTGTGTGTACTACATAATCGATTCTTTCTTCAGGCTCTGCTGTTGGGAATTGGGCTTCAACACAAGAGTGTAGATGAGCTGGAGAAGGCGATTGATCTGCCCGCTTCTCAGCTTATGGGCCTGTTTAATCGTGTCATCCGTAAAGTAGTGCAGGTGAGACGAAACAAGCCCTCTCTTCTTGTCTCTCATACACACACTGATTAAAACAGCATAGAAGGATTAGAACCGAACCTTCTTTTCAGAGTGAGGAATACACTGCATGGATCTACTCTTCTGTAATCTTTCAGTGTGTAGTTATTGTTTGATTGCAACTTTTCTGCAGTTCTTCGACACTCTTCAGGAGAAAGCAGTTGAAGCAGAGATGGTGGCCACCAAAGACATAAGCATGGAACCAACTGCGCAGACACTAACTGAAGATCTGGTATTAGACTAGATTATTATTATTCCAGAGTCACATGATCCTTCAGAAATCATTCTAATATGTTGATTTGCTTCTCAAAAAATATTTCTTCTTATTTTCTCTGTTCAAAACAGTGCTCAGGATTCTTTGATGAAATTCAAAAGAACAGCATTTTATTTAAAATAGAACAAGTTACCATATTAAAATATAATTTTGTCCCTTAGGATGATGCAGCCAAAGAGTTCCAGGAGAAACACAAACAGGAAATGGAGAAGATTAAAGACATGAATCTTTCAGAGTGAGTACTCCCAATGCAGTCCCATGGCATGAATTTTTTTTTAACATTAATATAAGTTCCCCTAGCCTGCCTATGGTCACCCAATGGCTAGAAAAGGCTATCAAAGCTCAGATGGCCAAATCTGGAATCTTCCCTATATGTCATTATACGGGGAAAGGTTACCTCCTCTTTCTCTGCTTTGCCCGCCCATTAGAAAATGAGCTACTACAGTGTCAGGCGAGAGACATCATGGCTTGCAAACGAGCGAAGCAAATCAGAGCAACATGAAAAGCCAACAACGTAGGCTAGCATTAGCTACATGATAATAACTGTAACAGTATACATAAACAAACCAACTAAAGTACCGTATCCAGACACAATATTTTAAACTAACCATTCAGAGACGTCCCGCTGTAGCCGCGGAGTTGCAACTTCTTCATCCAGTGCTTCTCCATCCGGATCAGATTCTGGGTCAAACTGAAAAGCTTGAACGACTGCGTGTCTACGAGCCATTGCGATACATCCACTGTTAACATTGGCGCATGGTACAGTGGCCGCAAGCTGGTTAAGGCCACACACCCACCCTCCACCTTGCCCAGCCTCTCTCCTCCTCATTAGCATTTAAAGCTACAGACACAGAAAAGGCACATCCTAAGGAAAGCTCGTAGTGGCTGAAATTCTGCACCAAGGCTGAATTTCGGGAAAGAGACTTCAGACACAGTACTAGGTACCACTTAAGCCTGTATAAAAGCAGGTCTGGATAAATATGGAAAAATGTATCATTCAGAGTTTTCATGTGATCCTTTAGTGAAGCCAGAAAATAAAAACAAGTTGAGTTTTAGTCAAACACGACTCCGTTAATTCAAGGCACGTATTTTCATTATGCAAAACTGTTTGTCTTTACCATAAGCTGGTCTCCTTTGAACTTCACTAAATTAAAGTGCAACCAGCAGCAGATAAAGGAGAAAAATATTATCTAAAGCAGACTGTACTTTCCTCTTTGCTGATCATGCAACATCAAACCACATTTACAGTATCAACCAATGTAGGTTATAAAGTGTTTTAGGTTTCTTCTCTTCATATATAAGTGCATGTTATCATTTTTAAGAAAAAAAAACCCCTGATAAAATAAAAATATTTACTGACGACTGTACTATATACCAAATATAATGCTGTATGAACCATTTGTTAAATATGATCTAAAAAATCTACAGAGAGGTTTGGAAATTTGAGTCTGGAAAGATGTGGAAATTTTGAAATGGAAAATGTTTAGGAACTCCCTCTGAGGCCCGCTTAAAGGGGTCCTTGATTATGATTTCACTTTAACTTTAGTGAGTGTGTAATGTTGCTGTTTGAGCACGAGTGTTGTTGCCATGCCGTCATTTTACGCCGGACTGCTTCACAAACGAGGGTCAATTCAACACTGGATTTGTACAAAAGATTAACATGACGACACATGCTAGTCGACGAGTTCACAACTCCACAGCAACTACATAAATTTATCCACTAACCATTCAGAAACGTCCAGTTTTATTCTAAAAGTTGTAACTTTTTCCTGAGTCTCTCCATCAGATTCTCCAGCTTTGTTGTTGTTGAGCAACTGAAGTGCAAGCTGTTAAAGCTCCGCCCTCTTCTGGAAAGCAGCAGCTCATTTGCATTTAAAGGGCCACACACAAAAACGGCGTGTTTTTTGCTCACACCCAAATAGGGGCAAATTTGACAAGTTATAATAAATGATCTGTGGGGAATTTTGAGCTGAAACTTCAGACACATTCTGGGGACACCAGAGACTTATTTTACATCTTGTGAAAGGGGCATTAAAGTTCCCATTTAAAATTATAGTTATAGTAATTTTTTTTTCTTTTTTCTAACTATTTTATGAAGGTACATGATCCGAGGAGATGATGAGGAATGGGACCAAGTGTTGAAGAAAGCTGGACATACAGCTATTGTTAGCATAAAAAGGTAAGCAAAGATGTATGGAGCTCGGGTTAGGGGGGGATTTTATCTGGGATCATGAACTTTATCTTTGTTTTGTTTTTTCCCCCCTCAGTGATAAAAAAAGAAAACAGGAAGGATTGAACCAGAAAGAACAATGGCAAGGCAAGAAGATGAAGAAAAATAAGGACAAAAGGGGCAAATTTGGAAAGAAAACATGAAATGGACTTGAAATGTATTTGTGCTTGTTGTCTTTTAAGTTTCTCTGGCCAATAGATTTATTCAAGTCAAGAGTCCAAATGAGAAGATATGTTTGGATAAAGGATTTTATAGTCAATGCCTATTTGTTTGTTTTTTTCAGTGAACCAACAAAATAAAGTTGTACATTGTTGTTTTTTCTTGTTACCACATTTCAGACATTAATATTTCCATGGTTTAGAGCTCATGTTTTTCCTTTAAAGTTGATTTCAGCAGCCTGACACTATAAATTTCAATTTGCCATCTGTAAAATAATTAATAATAAAGATTTCAATGTTTGCTTAACTTAGTGAGTAAAAAATATTAAATTTGAGAACATCAAGTTGGAAGTTAACGAGATAACGATGTTTCTTTTGATAATTGATGATTATGGCGCTCTGCTCTGGTCCAGGTTATGTTCTTGATAAAGCAGCGGCGCGCGCGCGACCAAGTGTACATAGCCCCCTCTGTTGGTGAACATAATCACTACAGGATTGCTTCAAAAACCAGCAGGCTGCTGTATATGGATGTTGGTCGGGGTTTTTTGAACGATCTGTAAAACGGGAACATTTCCGGGGACAGCTCTAGTCGAAGACAGAACACCAAAAACGGGGACTTCTTCTTTGTTGGAGTTTTACGGCAGTTGGCATCCATAGTGTTGCATTACTGCCATCTCACTTTAACTTACTATCTTAATTAAATTCGTCCAGTCCTCCTTAGAAAATTAAACATCTCCGTCCTTGGTCATTATTTCCATATGTTACTATATTTTTAATATTATACTCTATTTCCCGTAGCTGATTCTTGAACTCTTGCGTTTCTTGTATATATTTCTTGCATGATATAAAGATGTGCTTAACTGATTCCTCCTCCTGACATTCATCACATAGTCCTGTCGGGTGTTTGGAAAACGGGGACGTCTTGTCACTGTAATTTAAGAATACCCCGCTTCGATTTAAAGCGGAAGTTGCGTAACGTCACGTGAAAATGCCCTATTACGTCAGTGTTGCCAAGTCAGCGGTTTTCCCGCGAAATTTGGCTGTTTTTACACTGTTGCCGCGGGTGTTTTTTTCATGTTTGCGGGTTAAATCGACCCAAAATAACGTGATATTTAGCCCATGGGATCCAAAACCCTCCAAAAACGCGAATTTTACCCCCCGGAACGTGATTTATACCGTGGGACCGCCCTGAAATGCGATTGGGCTAGTTTTGAGGAGCAATTGGGTGTTCTGTTGTGAAAACCTGGCAACCCTGTTATATATTTAAAGGACTGCTGTGTTGATCAAAGAAGCAACGGTCTTTGGCTTATTTATTTTTTTAATTTTTTTTACGGATATCCAAAAGGATTTTCAAACAAGTTTTGTTGTCTCAAGGTAAAGTATGGCGATACCTGTGTTGGATTTCAGTGTCTACGAACTGGGAAAGGAAAATGTATCGAAAGCTGACTTGGAAAAGTTAAGTGAAGAATTGAGAAGGGCCTTTACCGAGGTGGGATTTGTTTATCTAAAAAACACGGGCATAAATCAGGAAGAGGTTAGTAATTTTCTTTTTTGTTTATTTCTTTTTTATTCTGTTTATTTTTTTTTTGTTGTTACTTAAAACCGGCACACTGTGCGATTTATGCAATGTTTTAGTTAAATACCAACTCTCACTGTGCTATTAAATCGCTTGGGATATAAAACAAAAGCTTACGGTTAAAGTTACTGATGGGAAACCGAGGCTTTCATTAAATTGTGCCGAAAAGTGGTTCATTACTCGAAGCTTTTAACAGTGCACATTAGCGACATCTGGTGGTCAGACTTGTTTTCTCCACCATATCGAAATCATCGCGGAGCAGATCTACTGTTTGAAAAAGCACGTGACCAAACAAAGCGTCTGAAGTCCGTGACATACTGAATCACTCCTGACCTGGATCAGTACAGTTCTATCTAATCTGATCTAATCTCATCTAAATTAATGTGACAATGTGACCACATCGTGTAGCCTGGTCAACGGATTCACATATAAAATATACAATGATGTGATCATAATTGACGTTAGTTAAAAAAATATTTTGGGTGAGCTGTTTAACCCTTATGTTCTGTTCGGGGTCTCTGAAACCCCAGCAATAAAACATGATTAAATGCATTTTCTTTTTATGCAGCAGGTGACGCGCCATACTGCATGACGTTCGAAGCTTCAAGCGTCATTAATCACGTGGTATTGTCATTTCCACGTACGAGTATCGGTACAGTGAGTGATACAACAGTGCTTTGAAAACTGCGTCAAAGCATCAGACCCCCGGTCCCATCACTAGTTAAAAGTGCTTATGTAAGCTCGATACTCGAGCTGCGACTTGACTGTTAACATCGTATTCGTAACGTATTTCAAATACGCGCAAAATAAATGTGTAGGGGTGCACTTAACGCATTTATAATCGCTTTTTAATGCGTGCTCGCTTTTCACTTTCAATTTCAAATTCACCCCCCCCCCCCCCCCCAAAAAAAAATTGAGATGAAAAATTGTCAGTGCTTTTGAATTCTCGCAAATGTTTTGCGTTCCCCCGAGAAAAGAACACAAAAGGTTTTGCGAGTGAACGCAAAGTTTCTCAAGACAACGCAAACATTTTGAGTGAGAACGCTAAAACATTGACTTCTTATTTTTCATCCCATCTCTCCCCCCCCCCCATGTCCCATTAAAGGCTCCGTATAAACCTAACTATACTAGAGGGGGTAGTAATCTGACAGGGGTCAGAAATCGCCACAACACCGGCCCTGATTTGCCCTCCAATAATTTCATAGAGCATCACCACATCTTTGTTGATCCTGGAACAACATTTCAATCAACCAATCAGATTTGAGGGACACGTTTACAGTTTATGTGAAGTTTAGGCTTACAACCAGGGTTAGATGCTGCTACATTGGTCGTACGACTCAGAAAAAAATCGCACAGTGTATGGCCGCCTTAAGAGAAGATCTATAGTTGAAATATACTGTCTATTATTTCACTGTTTTAGGTGGAAAAAGTCATGATTGTTTCGAAGAAGTTCTTCTGTTTGCCAGAAAACAAGAAGAAGCCTTTCAGCAGGGGAAATTACACATGTAATGTCAACCATGGCTGGGTTTCGGTAGAAACCGAAAGGCACGTCAGTCTCTACATTCCGAAGCATTACTGCAAAACAAATGATGGAGAAACATTTTAATGGTTTTAAATCCTGTCATTTTACAGTTTGAATCCTCGTTACCCCGGTGATCTGAAGGAGGCGTTTAATACGACATCTTTGAGAGAGGATATTGTAAATACCCATTTCTTTTCATCTCCCTCATTTCTTTTCTGTCTCTCAAAGATTTAACCATAGCATGATGTTGACAATAGTGGGTTATAATTCTACATTTTCAAAGTCAGAAGTGCAACAAAAGCTGTGTTAAAAGCTACGTAATTAGAGCTGTGACAGTTGAGTTTCCAACATTCCACACTTCACTTTTTTTTTTCTTGTTTTTTTTTTTTAGTGACTTTTAGCTTCGGAAAAAGAAATGAAATGAATGAAATGTTTAACTGGCAAGGTTTTGAAGCACATGCAAATAATGAACTTTTGTGATTGCGAATAAGTGCAGAGTCCCGTGAGTGCTCCCAGTACTCTACTCTACTGCTGCGTTAATGTGATGCAAATGTAGGCTACGTCGAGTTGTACAGTATTGGGACGGAGGCGCCAGAACTGCAACTGAGGAAATAAGTGTTGTAAAAACCAAGCTGTCATTTAATTTGCTCTTGGGGGCCCCCTGGTGGTGGCGGGGCCCTAAGCAGCTGCTTAGTTCGCTTATTAGTTCGCCATATATCGCTCTGTGCGCACTCCAATCACACACAGTTTCTGCCAATCTCATGTTAATCTTGAGTACATATAGAGTGGTATAGCATCCTTCATATCTCCAAAAAGTCTTTCGTTTTATGATATTTATAAAAGATACATACGCAGTCTTTCCGAAAACAGCTGAGCGCCTGGAGGCGTGCCGTGTGAGCGGAGCTAAAGAGTGAGGAGCATGTGCAGCTTTTGTGTAGCGATCGTATGCAAGCTATCAATGGTCAGCTAAACAAATGTATTTAAACACACACAATACACCATCGCTTTATCCCTGGATAACTTTTGAATCACTATAATGAATATAGCGTATAGTGAATGATGAATAATGAATCTATGAATTCACTATGTTTGTGTTGTTTACATTATATGCACTTAGGCGCCTATTTATAGTTTTCAGTCACATGAAAACAATAGATTGCCAACAAAACATACATTTGAAGCAGTTTTACTCACCACCTGCAGTTCCGACACATGACCGGGATCATTATCGCTGTGACCGCTCCATCTTTCAGTTTCAAACGATCCGTAAATCCAGCGTAGAACTGGACCTTGTGTATAAAACCATAAGTGCCGATCCTGAGGGCTCGAGCAGCCACGGAAAAACACAAGATATTCTCCATTCATTTTAACAAATTTCAACCAACTATCAGTTTCTAGGGTTATTTTAATAACAAATATGAGAGTGCATCAATGTAATGCGTGAGCACAAAACTCTCAGCTCCACTTCACGCTGGGTTCTTTGGGAAGCAAGGTTATCTTTCCCTCACAACCAAAAACACACTTCTTTGGTGGTATTGTTGATTTTGTGAAGTCCGGTGACCTGTGCAGCGCTGCTGTTGACTTCCGTAAAGCCGAACGCGCGTTGATGGGCGTGCTCTTGCTCTCTCGCTTCGGCCAACGTGTGCGTGGGCGCTCTTCCGGGAGAAGTGCCCGTACAAGGAATTCCGACCGTTATGACGTCACACAGCCCCATACTCGAAAAAAAGACAGTGAAGTTTATGAGGATTTGGAAGAGTATTTTTGGCACCCCCCCCCCCCCCCCCCCCCTTTAATGATGTACCAAAACTCAAATAAATAAATACTAAATGAGAAACAGACTTTGTCTGAGTCTTATTGTTTTCTGCTTCCATATCATTTATTTGGCAATAAAGTGAGCAGTGTAAGAAAAATACTGAAACAATATATGCAGAATGAATGAATTTACTGCTTTATACATGTATGTATTTCTACATTTCTTTATCTGTATGGTAATGAGGGGGGCGTGTTTTACCTCAGACATAGCAATCGAGCTCCGAGCGACAAGGGCAAAGCTTTGAGGGCACATTGACACCTTGTAGTGTGACCAAGTTAAAAAACACTCCCCTCCCCCCATTTTCATATGGACAAAGAAATGAATAAATAAATAAATAAATATGGAATATATACATAAATAAGGGGAAAAAGTATAAATACACATTTATTTATTTGACATTTCTTTGTATATTTATGTATGTATTTATTTATTTCTTATTTTGGCAGCTTTGGCATTCCATACTTTACTTTGCAACCGCTAAAAAGTATGTTCTATATAGTATGAATATTGTGTAGTGTGAATGTAATCCGAACTCTTTTATGAGTGAGTACTGTCAATTCGGACATACTACTCTTGATTTTCACCTACTATATAGTAGGGAAGTATGCGATTTCAGATGCAGACATGGTTTTCTATGTTTGTTTCATAAGGAGCCTCTAAAGGGACAGCATGATAGCTAAAAAAAATTGGAGGAAAAAATGTGTTTAGCTTTAACATTAAGAAACTTAATGTAACCCTATAACATCTGTGATTGTAAACTTTATATTCCTCCACTCTCAATGTGCTCAGAATTGGCCTTCAGAAGAAGATGATGATTTTCGAGGTGCCCAGGTATCATTTTTCCTGCGCTGTAAGGAACTCGCTCTCAAAGTGCTCCGACTGATGGCTATTGGTTTGGGCCTGGACTCAGAAGTCTTTGTCAACGAACATAAGCATATTGGAAGTATGTATTATTATATGCACTACTTCTTCCTCCCAGTGAGTCAACGGCTGGGAGGCCTGCAAGACCTTTATGATGTGGTTTGTTTTAAGGTTTTGGGAATGGAACCACACTACGGAGTCTCTACTATCCTCCGGTGGACAGCACACGTGTGAAGGAAAATCAAGTGCGCTGTGGTGAACACTCTGATTATGGTAGCATCACTCTGCTCTTCCAAAGCACAGAAGATGGACTGCAGGTGAATACCAATATAGGACAAAAGGAAAAAAAAATATATATATATATTACCGTGTTTAATGGGGTCCTCTATCATTTAGTATGCATGTGACAGTATGTTTGACTCTGTGTTTTCCAGGTTCAGAACCGGGCTGGTGAATTCGTTTCAGCCCCATGCATTCCTGGAACAGTTCTGGTTAACATAGCAGACCTGATGCAAAGGTGGACCAGCGATGTGTATGTGTCTGCGGTAAGTTTCCTTAGTTAATATGGCATTTCATTTAATAGTGCCACAGGTTCTGGAAGTAAAAACTTCACAATTTTTCTCTATAGGGAAATAGATTTTTGATGATAACCAATAAACCTTTAAAGACCAGACCTGTTGTGAGCTCCGAAGTTGTTAATGGAAGCCATCTTTACTTTATTCACTCTTTTCTTATTTTTAAAATAATTGTTTAACAGTGGAATTCTTGGTGAAAAACTACATTACCCATGATGCTCTACAGAAAGTTACATTTTCCTTTGAAGCACCATGAATAAAGGAATCATCAGTCTCCCTTAATATGTATTCAATTCGTAATTTAAATGGCAGGACTTGTCTGGCTAACCAAATGTTATTTTCTTTATCAGGTCAACCTCACATTTTAATATTCGTTTGAAATAAAATCATAAATGTCTTGTAAACCATAACAATGTACCTAACATTATTGACTGGCACCCCTTGACCTCATGACCAGTGACAGGGTCATGGGCGGCCAAGGCTCAATGATGCACGTGGAGAGCGAAGGCTGGCCTGTGTGGTCCGATCCAACAGACGAGCTACTGTAGCTCAAATTGCTCAAGAAGTTAATGCTGGTTCTGATAGAAAGGTGTCAGAATACACAGTGCATCGCAGTTTGTTGCGTATGGGGCTGCATAGCTGCAGACCAGTCAGGGTGCCCATGCTGACCCCTGTCCACCGCCGAAAGCACCAACAGTGGGCACGTGAGCATCAGAACTGGACCACGGAGCAATGGAAGAAGGTGGCCTGGTCTGATGAATCACGTTTTCTTTTACATCACGTGGATGGCCGGGTGCGTGTGTGTCGCTTACCTGGGGAACACATGGCACCAGGATGCACTATGGGAAGAAGGCAAGCTGGCGGAGGCAGTGTGATGCTTTCGGCAATGTTCTACTGGGAAACCTTGGGTCCTGCCATCCATGTGGATGTTACTTTGACACGTACCACCTACCTAAGCATTGTTAAGGACCATGTACACCCTTCCATGGAAACGGTGTTCCCTGGTGGCTGTGGCCTCTCTCAGCAGGATAATGCGCCCTGCCACAAAGCAAAAATGGTTCAGGAATGGTTTGAGGAGCACAACAACGAGTTTGAGGTGTTGACTTGGCCTCCAAATTCCCCAGATCTCCGTTCAATTGAGCATCTGTGGGATGTGCTTAACAAACTAGTCCGATCCGTGGAGGCCTCACCTCGCAACTTACAGGACTTAAAGGATCTGCTGCTAACATCTTGGTGCAGATACCACAGCACACCTTCAGGGGTCTAGTGGAGTCCATGCCTCGATGGGTCAGGACTGTTTTGGCAGCAAAAGGGGGACCAGCAGAAAATTAGGATTATTATGTTATGTTACATGTTACATGTTATGCCTAATCGGTGTGTGTATATATATATACACTGATCAGGCCCTGCCCACGGCCGCTGACTGACAGTCCTACATTACCGTAGTTTCCACCCTCAGAGAGTTGTACACTGTCCGCCATTTTCTCAAATCATTTTACTCCAGACTGCTTTGTGACCGAGGGGCAATACAAGGCAGGCTTTGCTAAAAAGTTGATACTCAAGGATGGATCTGTACCAACTGTTCGTGATCCTCCTGAAGAAGTGTCACACTGTTTTTTATGAGTTTAGAGCAAATCGCCATTTCAGTCAATGTGCCTGTTATCCAGTTCCACAACAAATGTGGCTAAAGCTATTGTTGTCTTAAGCCCTGGATACAGTTTTTATGTGCTCTGAAAATAAAAAGGAAGCGGCGAAATAAGAAGGGAAAAGAGTTTGAGTTTCAAGTCACCATGTCACATTTTTATTGGCTGGTAAGTAGACGTAGGTCGTAGCAGCAAACACACTGTGCGTTGATCATGCTGGATTTCTGACACTGTTAGAAAATGATCGTAGGCTATCTTTGGTCGCAAGACCGGGAAAACGGCAGTCTTTGAACCTCTCGCACTGTACGACATAGGACCACCGATTAAGAGCCACGATTGTTTCACAATGGCAATCTTTCGTCTGGGACAGCCAAAAATCATGCAGTGTATCCTGGGCTTTAGAGACCATATGTCTGATGTCCATTTTAAACTTTGTTTATATACTTTATAACCACACTTGTAAAGAGTGGTGTAAAAGATGATTGCCTTGAAGAACTGTGTATGTTTTCTGTAAAGACAAGACATTAAAAACACTGTTTATTTGCAAAGGCCAGCACATTTATCCACTAACCATTCAGTATTCCAGAACCAACGCAACTGAAAAACTGAGCAGGCACTAATGCACTCTATTGCACTGGCAAATGTTTGTTTAATGTTTGTTATTCTCTTCTTTTATTAAACCCCCAGGTTCACAGGGTTTTGCTGCCCCCTGCAGGTGTCTCCAGAACACGTCAATCTTTGGCCTTCTTTGCACAACCGGAGGATGAGTCCATCATTAAATGCTGCGTTGGATCCAATAAATATCCTCCTATTAAGACACTTGATTACTTTACGTCAAGGTTTAATGATACCTACGGCAAAAAAACTAATTTGGTTTAAGTGGAATTTAAAAAAAACAACAACAACACGATTAATTTAATTTCTGGACATTTTTATAAATGTATACTTTTTTTCTTTTTTTTTTTTTTTAGTGGAATACTGGTTTAATTCCATGCTATAAAGAAGCATGTTAAACAGCTTGAAATAAATCACTGGTGTTGCAGTAGCAATTCATCCTAATTTTAGGAGAATATGTACATCTAGGATTGACTTTGAACTGAAGCTAAAGCAAAAAGATATACATACCTATCATTGAATTAAATACAGGCCAGATTTTTTTTTTTTTTTATATGTGATGTTATTGTTATCCTGTGCTGGATATTAATCTGTTTTTTATTCTCTGCACCTTCATTTTACACCTATATTTTTAGTACTGGAAGTGCAGTACACTAGGAATGCTGAGCATCTAATATGAATAAATATGACCATGTCTGTTCAAATCAGACATTCATCAAAAAATTTACAAGGAAAATAAAAAACAATTAACTTCTCTAAACAAATATTTAAAGTCCAATCCCTGTCCTCACAAACTATCTGCACATTTGCTAAGGGAATGTAGACAAAAGTGTAAATTAGTTAACAATTACATACTTTGGGATACCATAACAAGTTTGGTGAATATTGTTTTGCGTTTGACAATAAGGAATGCCAAGGTCTTTGCTAAGAGACAGTAAATGGTTCTTTTGAATGTGAGGATGAAAATATTTGACATTACATACAACAGACATACACAATATAGACACTGAGAAGAGCTTGAGCTGCTAAGAATGTGCGGGAAGATCTTGCTGGTGACCTTGTGACATCGGCTGAGTGTCCCCAGGTAGTATCTCCACAGCGGAAGGTACTGCATTTGCCAAAAAACAAAGAACAATTATGATAGAAAAATCAATATTTTTTTCCTTCTGACAAGGCATATGCCTTTGACCCCAAAAATGTGAAAGGACTGCACCGACCTTTGGCCTGCACTAGAGGCTCTGTTTTCTGTGTTTTCAACTGCTCCATGTGCTCTACCGCCTAACGAAAATAAATAGGTTGAATAGGTGAATGATCAGTACAATGAGATGAACATGTTAGTAAGTTTTGCGATGAGGCAGTACTAGCTTAAAGACATTTCCATTATGTTTTAAAAAGAGAATAGTTTAGTTACAAGAAAAAGGCAGCCAAAATGCACAAAGTTTTTTGTTTGTAGTTGATAATAGGGTTGGGACAATACATTGATTATTGATTAGCAATACAATAAATCTGGATGATTCTGATATTTTCCGAATGCATCGCGATTCTCTTTTGAATCGATTCTGAGCTTAGTTTTTAACAGCAGATGGCACTACATGCTTTAGAAACACATGTAACGTTACTCTGCTTGCTTCTAGTTCATTTACACACACCTCTTAAGCCTAAAATAATCTTACATAAAGTTTGAAAAGGTTGAAGCGAATTACAAGGGTGTTCACAGTGGGCTGTGTTTACATTAATCTCGTGTCATAAAATCATTCTGAGCCGAGGTGCAAGTGTATTTAACCACTTACATGACTCAGCCGAACGCACGAGCACACGAATGCTGCACTTAAATGACATCGCTGTCGGCAGGCTAAAGTCATGGCAGAGTTCTTACTGGCGGTGCGAATGCAACCAGGAAAATATAACTACCCAGTGTGAAATCCCCTTATGACTTTTCCAGGCCTGGAAATCACACTTTTCACACAAGGTTTTCCAGGACTGTGGGAACCCATGTATTTCTCAGGTTAGTCTTTTCTAGTTTCTGTTGCTCTCCTACCCGCTGTAGTTCCATTTTCTGGGCGTTAAGCTGTTCCTGTTGTCGCTCCAGCTCCTCCCGCTGTTTCAGCAGGTCATTTGTCCTCAGGTTCAGGTCATGCTCCTCTCGAGCGAGATGCTCCTCAAACTCTTTCAACTCGTCTTCAGTGTAGATTGGATTTTGATCTACAGTCTCAAGAGGAAGCAGACAAAGGACAATTATGTAAAGAAGACAATTTTACACTACCGCTCAAAAGTTTGGGGTCGGTAAGATTTTTTAAAAATGTTTTATGCTCACCAAGGCTGCATTTATTTGCTCAAAACTACAGTAAAAATGGTAATATTGTGAAATAGTATTATAATTTAAAGTGACTGTTTTCTATTGTATTGTATTTTAAAATGTAATTTATTCCTGTGATGGCAAAACCGAATTTTCAGACCTCATTATAATCCTTCAGAAATCAGTCTAATATGCTAATATGATACAATCCTAATTATTATCAATTTTGAAAGCAGCTGTGCTGCTTAATTTTTTTTTATGGAAACGATAATACATTTTTTTTTTTTTCAGGATTCTTTAATGAATAGAAAGTTCAAAAGAACATTTGTTTGAGATAGAAGTCATTATAAAGAAATATAAAGAAAGATAAGAGATAGTAACATTATGAATGTCTTTAACAAATGTATGTCCTTGTTGAATAAAAGTCTTAAAAAAAATTACTGACCCAAACTTTCAAACATTTTAGATTATGAAATGCATTTCACAAATAGGGTTGATTTTAATTTCATATTGACTAAAAATGTTTAAAGAATTACCTCCCATCCATCTGGCTCTATAAATTCTTTCTTATCTGTGGCAGTAATAAATTCATCTAGTGAAACAAGCCTGTCTCTGTTAGTGTCAATCTACGGACAGACAATACATAAAAAAATAATTACAAGTGAAACATTTTTTAAAAAATAACATTAGCACATTCAATCGCCTACTATGATGCTCCCACCTCATTCATCACATGCTCTCTCATACGAAGTCTGTCCTCCTCCATTTCCAGCATATCATCCTCTTCACGTGTGGGATCGTAGATCTTCTCTAGCTGAACACGGTGGAGACAAACATCAGATTTAGCACCCCATAAAGCCACATCATTCTCAAAGATTCACTATTGTGATAGCTCTGAATGGAAAGGTTATTAAGTGGAACCTCTTTGGTAAACAGCGCCTCGAGCTCTTGCTCATCAAAGTAGCCATCTCCATTAGTGTCTGTGAAAGCAAACAGATGTTAGAGTCATGATGTGGTATATAATCTACTGTGTTCAGAATGGAGAGGCTCAGTGATCTCACCATGTAGTTTGAAGAACGTCTTCGGGTCAAATTCATTGGGATCCAAACCATCGGCTTCCTGCCAGACCTCTTTCAACTGGTCTTGACTACCCTATTTATACAGACCAAATCCTCAACAATGACTTATTTTAATGTTAGATTTTATGATTAAAATGTTATTTACTTAAAAAACCTTTAACTATCCAGCATTTAAAAATGAAATGTAATGGAAACATTAACACAACGCAACAGATCTTTTCTTTCATATTGTGACGAAGTGAAACGCATTATCGAAAAGAAAAACATAGGGAACGCAAACTTAAAGCCGATTGTAAGAAAGGAGGGGTTTATGCAGACAAAATGATTGGAGAAGTCCTGTATACGTCACATTTGGATTAAACATTACAAGTTAGAAAACAAAAATGATTGAATTGTTCATAAAAAGAGTGTTGCGACGATGCCACATTTTTGTAGGTCAATCCAAGTTAGCATCACCCTGGTTCCCTCGACAAAACTCAATAGGATTTCTCCATTGGCTTTTGGATTATTGCAGAAAATAAGGTCTGTGACTAACGCAAGCTTATGATTCTTACATGAAAATCTTCACAAATGAACACAACTTTTGTGAATTTTGAAGTGTAAATACAATCGGCAGAAGTCAAAAGCTAAACGTAGGCTATAAACAAACTACACATGACTTCAACGTCACCATCACTAAGCTTCCAACAGCTATTTCAGTCTTTGTTTAAAACATTTTATAATAGTGTTTTAAACATTATAGAGTTATAATAGTTTGCAAGAGTGATTATAAACACAACGAGGCTATAAAAGCGGACTAGATGAGTTTATCTGTTCAGGTGATGCCGTTTAAAGGGATAGTTCACCCAAAAATTAAAATTCTGTCATTAATTACTCACCCTCATGTTGTTCCAAACCTGCAAGACTTTCATTCATCTTCAGAACACAAATAAAGATCTTTTTGATGAAATCTGAGAGATTTCTGTCCCTCCATTGACAGCTACACGACTTACACTTTGACGCTTCAAACAGTTTATAAAGAGATAAAAACTAATGTAATATGAATTGCTAATCCATATGAATATAACTAATCCATATGAATTGAACAGTTTAGTCCAAATTTTCTGAAGACGAAGAAACATGATCGCTTTATATGGCTTTTATTCACATATAAACATTCATCAACTCACACATCAGTTGTGGTAAACGGAAACTCAAGCATGTTCACATGACGTGCGAGAACCAATGAGGTTCATTCCCGTGTGTTACGCATCATCTGGAACCAGCTTGTGTGTCAAACTGTTTCGGTTGAGCTTCTGTTTATGTTCGCTGATCAATGTTTATATGTGAATAAAAGCCTAAATTCAATCTGTTCATCATATAAAGCGATCGAGTCTCTTCAGAAAACTTAGACTAAACCGCTCAATTCATATGGATTAGTTTTATGATCTCTGTATGAACTTTTTGAAGTGTTAAAGTGTCAGTTGCATAGCTGTCTATGGAGGGACAGAAAGCTCTCAGATTTCATCAAAAATATCATCATTTGTGTTCCGAAAATGAAAGTGTCACAGGTTTGGAGCATGACGGTGAGTAATTAATGACAGAATATTCATTTTTGGGTGAACTAACCCTTTAATGTCCCAGACAACCTCTGTAGTCCCATTTAGTCACACGTTAGCAACCTCCTTTTACACCACACGTAAAAGTGGATATCACTGATGTATTTTTCATCATAGAATAAAATGTGAAAATATCTTGAGTTCACCACAGACATTATTTCAAGCATTTAACCAAGAACCCATTTAAAAAACCTAATGACTAGAAGTGCTAAAACACTAACATGTTTCTGGGTTTTGGCCTACAAAAATACATCATTTCTGCAGCACTCTATAAAATCAATAACATGCATTTAAAAAATAGATTGGGTGAATTTCCATTTTATACGACTTTAAAAATCACCAAACATAGAGAAGATTCCAAAAATGTGGACCACTAGTGAAAATGCTTCCATTTATAATACAATAAAAAAATTATAATAGAATTAAGCTTTTTAATTAAGCAATATCACAAACTAGCTTAGTGTGTCTTTAGCTTACAGGGTGATTGATTTTGGGATGGTCTGCATGTTTCTTCTTCATCTCTTCGTAGTGTTCCTCCTCTTTTTTGCGCATTTCCTCATCCAGCGTCTTAAGATGTTCCCTCCGATCGAGTTCCTTCATCATCTCATACTTCTTGAACTCTTCATGTCGTTCCTTGTCAAAGTTTTCCAGGTCATTAGTGGCCTTAACAAAAAAAGGAAACAAGTAGAAAGGAACATGTAAACGTGTGATGCGGAGACCAACAGCTCACTGTGTAAATCTCCATCCAAAATTGGCACTTGAATTACACTTGGCAAATAAAACTTGCTACTTGACTAGTAACTTTATTAGCACCTGTAACATTGTATGATTGGTGCTGAAATGTAAGAATTATTGCCTAACCCTAGCTGAAGACTGATGTGTGCAATTCAGACATCAAAAGATTTATCATCAGAAATTAATCTTGGACACATTAAAGAATTAGTTCACTTCAGAATTAAAATTTCCTGATAATTTACTCACCCACATGTCATTCAAGATGTTTATCTTTCTTCAGTCGAAAAGAAATTAAGGTTTTTGAGAAAAACATTCCAGGATTTTTCTCCATATAGTGGACTTCACTGGGGTTCAACGGGTTGAAGGTCCAAATGTCAGTTTCAGTGCAGCTTCAAAGGTCTCTACATGGTCCAAGCAGTGGAATAAGTGTCTATAAAAAAAAACCAAAAAAAAAAAAAAACCTTTTAACCACAAATGCTTGCCTTGCACTGCTCTGTGATGCGCCACGCATTACGTAACCACGTTGTAATGGTCACATGTAACATAGGCGAAAGTACCGCGGTACCTCCAACTTCAAAATTGTCTGAAATCATTTTTTTGTAAAGGGTGTTTGACTTGTCTTTGCACATTCACTGGATTGGTACTTCCTCCTACCTTTCCAACATGATTACGTAATGTGTGGCGTATCGCAGAGATGAGCATTCGTGGGTTTTTTTTAAACGAACGATCGTTTCACTAGATAAGACCCTTATTCCTCGTCTGGGATCATGTAGAGCTCTTTGAAACTGCAATTTGGACCTTAAACCTGTTGGTAGCTGTAGAAGTCCACTATATGGAGAAAAATCCTGGAATGTTTTCCTCAAAAACCTAATTTCTTTTCGACTGAAGAAAGAAAGACAAACATAAATCTTGGATGACATAGGGGTGAGTAAATTATCAGGAAATTTTAATTCTGAAGTGAACTAATCCTTTAATCCACCAATGTGAAAATGTACATTTACATTTTCATATCCAAAGCAACTTACAATGCATTCAGGGTGTACGTATTATATACAGTTTATGCATTCCATGAGATTCGAACCCATAAGCTTGGTGTTGCTAGCATCATGCTGTACTGTTTGAGCTACAGGAACAATATTAAAAAAGATTTCTGTGACAAGTGCAGTTCACAGAGAGATAGAGACCGGCTCTTCTCGTATGCTGCTGCTTGTGATAAATTACCTGCATTTTTTGTCACAAATACAGAAGGAGAAACAGCTAAAGCAATAAAATCCCTTTAACACAGGGAAAATTATATTTTATTTTATTTTTAAATATATAATCTGGTAATAAATATTTATAACCAGTACATTTTCACCTGCCAAAAATGTAATTTTATGCCCCAAGCACAAATGTGTGACGACATTTATTAGTGAGTATAGAATGAAACCAACAGGACGTCAGATTTAGACCCTACCGATTTAATGAGGCGATCCAAGTCTTCCACCTCGAATGTGTGTGGATTCATGTGATTCAGATGCTCAAACTGTTTCAGAAGGGCTTGGTGGTCCATTGCCATACCTTGAGGGAAATTGAAAGTATCTCATTTTTCATGTTTCTTGTCTTTGCAGCAGGCTAGAGTTACTGGCTTATAAAGTAAACTGTGATATGGAGAGTTTGATGAATGACACTCTCAGACACTATCCTTCTATATCTGTGCTCTCTGAAACAGAGAAACGAGATGGTGGAGGACAATTCACAATATGCTACTACGCAATAACAAAAACCGTTTTGCTTTGTGCTACCTTTATCTCCAGTCATGTCTTGTTTGGCTTTGATTAGGGTGCGCAGTCTGTTCACTTCTTGCCTCTTCAGCTCATCAAGTTTAGTTCTCACGTGATGGCTGACAAAGTCCAACTCTTTAGCCAGCTTCCCTTGCTGATTTCACCAAATAAGGAATTAGAGGTGTTTAGATAATCTGATTTAACCTCTGCAAAGTAAAATTGGGAAATAAAGTGCTGCAGTACCTTGATGTCTTCCATGTCTGTGTTATGAAGTTTGTCTCTGAAATGTGGGTCCTTTTCCAGGAAATCAATAACCTCCCTGAGATATCGATCATAGTGCAATCCAGTGTCCTAAATGAATTCAAATTAGATGTACACATTGAAGTAAAAAGGTGACATGGGGAACTAAATCTTTTTAAACCTACATGATAAAGAATGTTTGCAAAAAGGACTGAGCAATAAAGCCAGTCTGTGTAGGTTGAACACTCCTTATTGTAAGCATCACATTATATATAATGCATGCTTACCAAATCTGTCTGAAGTTTTCAAACTGCGTATCAGTGAGAAGTGTCACACCTATTCTAACACTAGACTAGCATGTCTCACATTGGTATAAAGACTCGTATACTAGTATAAAGTTAACTTTTTTCTAAAATAAATAAAGTCATAATAATAAATAACGTATTAAATCATATTACTTACTTCACTTTTTGGCGGCTGCAGTTCCTCTACTGAAGGGCTCACTTTGGTTTTATCCACAGCAACTGGCAGTGCATCCAAACCAGCCCACAGACACAGTATCAAACAGCAGTGTGACAGTCCCCACATCTGTGAAAGACAAGAACATCACCACTGTCATTTTTGATGTTGATAACATTGTAGACTGAATTACTGCATGTTTGAGATATGAGTATGTTATAAAATATCTTTATTATTATTATTTTTTTATTTATTGTTAGTTAGTTATTAATATATTATTTTATGATAGAATTATATCTCAAATGATCAAGAACTATAGATAATAATACAGAATTTTTTACATTAATATATCTGTACGATTTTTAATGTTTTTAAAAGACGTTTCATCTGCTCACCAAGGCTACATTTATTTAATTAAAAATGTACAAAAACAGTAATATTGTGAAATATTATTACAATTTCAAATAACTGAAAAAATGTCAAATGTAATTTATTCTTGTGTTGGCAAAGCTACATTTTCAGCATCATTACTCCAGTCTTCAGTGTCACATGATCCATCACAAATCATTCTAATATGCTGATTTGCTGCTTAAGAAACATTTATTGTGTACAATTTTTTTTTCAGGATTCTTTGATGAATAGACAGTTAAAAAAAACAGTATTTATTTGAAATATAATCTTTTGTAATGTCTTTACTGTCACTTTTGATAGATTTAATGCATACATGCTGAATAAATGTATTAATTTTCTTAATTTCTCAAAAAATAAAGAAATAAATACAAATTCTTACTGACCCCAAACTATATATATATATATATAATTTCAAAAATATATAAGTACTTATATATATATTTCAAAAAAAAAAAATATATATATATATATAATTTAAAGTTAGAAATGGATAAATAAATTAATTATTTTTTATTTTTATTATGCAATTATGTACAAACTTAGTACAAACATATACATCTCACAACAAATATATATAAAAAAAATTCAACAACAAGAAGAAAAAACGTGCATAAACAAAGGAAAAAGAAAAGAAGAAGAAGAAAAAAAACCCAGGGTAAAATTGTAAAACAAATAATCAACCAAATTAAAATGACATCGTGCCTCATAAGTCTCTTTTGCTTTTAATATTGTGTAAAGTAGCACCGTATCGTTTAATTTCTTTTATAAAATGTTCACAATTTGGCTTAGCTTTAGCCCATTTCTTTACATGAACATATTTTCCAAGTAAAATAATTAGTTGTATAAGAAAAGAAATTGTACTTTCAGAATCAATGGTATCATGTACAAAAACAAATATAACATCATATAATTCAATTTGTATTAATGTTCCAAACATAAATAAATAAATAAATAAATAAATGAGTCTCACCCACATTAACAGCAGGTGTCATCACTAACGGCCAATCATCATCAATACTAAAGTGAATTTAAGTTTGATTTAAGTAACTACATGAACAATAATGTACACACTAAAACAAAACATTTACGTCATTATCATTACGGCTATACGTTTGTTTTTAAACAGAACTTCCTACAACCACAGCGTGACGTCACTAGCACGTGTAAGATAAGCCCTGTCATTCCCTGTAACAGGCAAGACATGATTTTCAATAATTACGAGCAAATAAATCCAAACTATGTGTTCAGACTGAAATCATATCGGCAATCATTAGGTACTAAATGACGTGGATTTCTTAATGTCTTTGAACACAAAACTATATTACACCACCATATGTCTTTAAGCATCAGTTGTAACAGAATACAGCAGCTGACATAATAAGACGCAACAGGTGAGCACCTACCCTAAAAGATCCCCTGAGAGTAGTTTACGCAAACTCGGTGTAGCTGTCTTCGCCTCGATCAAGCCTTCAGATAATCGCCCTGACAGTTCATTAATTTCAGCTTGTTTTACCTGATGTGTCCTAAACGCAGTTCCTTAATGCAAACCCCGCCTTCTGCGCGAGAGCTACGCCCCTCACTCTCGTGATTGGAGAAACCGTCGCGCTTTTCTTTGAGTTTTGAGCGTTGGTCTGCTATTGGCCATGTAATCTGTCTGTCACAAATTTCCATGGTAACATGGCAAGTACGCTTGTTAGAAGAGGTACGTGGCGTTCACTAATCCACCGTTTACGCAGTTGAAACAGCTGAGTGTCATTCACGATTGTTTTGGCAAAACGACACACAGCCATTACAACGACTGTTATGACTCAACTGTTATCTTGTTTGTGTTTGTTAAGGTGGGTTATGACGCTACATCCCAGAAGGAACAAATATACACAGGCACTCTTTGGTTTAGCGTAAACAATCAAATAGTTAGGAACATAACGTACTTGCAACTTACCTCAGAAATGAATTAAGCTCATAGGGCTCAAAACAATTTAATATTTTTTCTTTAAAAATTTGGTTTTTATTTTACAGTTTGTATCTCTATGTGTCAAGTAATATGTTACTTGACGGTTAGTTGATGCCATTTAAAAAAAAAAAATCCTAATCGCTTGACTTGAGTATATTTCAATATTTTTCTCAGATATTTTGTCCATTCTCCCAAATCTGTTAAATGTCTGTATATTTCCCATAAACTATTAAGGGTTAAAAAAGACTATAATGCACAAGGTGAATGCCTTGAAATGTAAGCATTTGAAGTAGGGAATGAAGCCTTATTTTTGTTTGACGTTCAAAATTTCATTTTGATAAAAAAAAAGGGAAAAATAAATTATTTTAGATAAGAGATAGATTGCTGTTGTTTATTTGTAGTAACGTTAAATGTAATTGTGGTAGGGTTCGCTGTAAATCATATCTTTACAATATCGGCAATAATAATCCTCTTGGCTTTTAAATAGTAATAAGATGTTTTCTATCCCTTTGCAATGTCTATATCTACCCATTAGATGGCACTTAAAGTCTACCAGTGGGATACTACAGCCCTTTATCAAGTGCTTTAACAGTGCTGAACACAAAGACATATACGGGATTAAGTTGCTATTTTAATACATGAACGAATAAGTTAATCAATTTTGACAGGACTGCTGTAGTTGTCAGGTTGTTGAAGTTTGCTTTTGCTGCAGTCTAATGTTGTTTAGCAATGGTTGCTGTGTTGTTGTTTACTTCTGTTGGGTTGAGCTTGCTGAGTGTTTGGCATTTGTTCTTATTCATTTAGTCTCCTAACCTCCTATAGTTGTTTTGTGACCAGTCAGCTGTCCAGCTTAAGCGTTTCTAACAGCTATAAAGAATAAGACCTTGTAAGTTAGTTGGAAAGTTGCTTAAGATGCTTATTAAATTCACAGCATGTCGTTTTTTTTTGTTGTTTTTTTTAAACACATTTAAGATAATAATACTTTTTTTGGTTGTGTGTTTGATGCCATCTGGATGTATATTGCTGCGCTCTTTCTTGTTAATGAATTAATTAGATTTTATATGCTGTATTTTCTAGGTAATGTTGTCAGGAAAATCAGCTTTATTAAGTGCAGACCGCCCAACTTGATGATATCTGGATTTTAAAAAGTTAGAAAGATAATTTCATGTACTAGTACTGCAGAATGGTGTCATCTAGGTCAGTGTCACCGTTCTTATTTGTTCCCCACCTTGACTAACCCTGAGCATGTGTTGTTCTCATAACCTCCTGAAAACAGCTGCTGTTTAAAGAACCTCATCTAAAGATATAGTCAATAGAGCCATCTGGTCGTTTTCGTAGATTTAATCTACGAAACAACAAAGACATTTGAGCAACATAATTAAACTGGCTGTTCCTGTGCCTGGAAATGTATGAATAAAATAAATAATGCAATATAATTTCTGAGACCACTAGTAAAATGCTTCCGTGTTGCATATTTCTAATTTTATATATTTTTATTGCAATTATGTAGTCGTTTTTATAATATAAATATGTAATAGGGCTGGTTCTAAAAATATTGATGTTAATGAAGCAATATTTATTCTTAAACCCCAAGAAATTTTAATATTTCACAAAATATTACAGTTTTACTGTATTTTTGATCAAATAATTGCAGCCTTAAGCCTAACTGCAGACTGATACAAAGAAAAATGTTTGCATCTCCGTGTAAAAATTACAACCTATGCAAAGCCACTGAAAACCCAAAGTAACACATTTCAGAGAAAATAACTATAAAAATAAAAGCTTAAAATAACATAACTGCATAAGTGTGCACACCCTTTTATAATTGGATATGTGGCTGTGTTTAGTTGTCTCCTTGGTTGCATGCTACTACTACAAGAGTTTACAAAGCATCAGTGGGATCTCATTGTTGAAAGATATCCCTCAGGTGAGGGCCAAGACATTTGATAAACCAAGAAACACAGTGAAGACAGTCATCAACAAGTGGAGACAGTATGGCACAGCGACATTATTGTGAACAGGCATCCCTCCAAAATTGATTAGAAGATAGAAAACTGGTCAGGGAGTCACTACAATAGGTTTTCATCAGTGGTGTAGTCTAGTTTTCTGTAGTGAGTTTACTGTAATTTTTTTTCCCCCCTCCCAGACTCATATGTCCCAGAGCGACACCCCATAAGCACCACCACACTCACTAATGCATATAGTATGCATCTGATCTAAGCTACAAGTAATTGAGAGCATTCTGAATGACTGCTTATGTGTGTGTTATCAACATGTCAATTTATTATAAGAACCACAAGACTTTAACAGCCAATTATAGCTGTAAACAGTGTTGAAAGGGCCCTTGCAATAGTGGGAGACATGCATTTAAGGGGGTGTGGCAAAGTAATTTTGATGCGCCACACTTCCTGCTGCCAGCTGGTGGCACTATGACTGTAAATGAATATTGGCATATAGATCAGGCCAGGACTCTTATCAAACGTGAAGTTTGGAGCAGATCAGACATTGTATGCCTGAGTTACAACAGCTTTCTCTTTAATGGCAAAACATCAAAATTTGTCAGGCCGCCACAAACACGAGAAAAATCTAGATCTTTGCAATTTAACATTGCTAAAGCCTTAAGATTAGACTGACCAAATATGATGTTGATCTAGTTAAATGTCTTTGAGGAGTTAATCACAGTGTAAAACATGACATTTCCTGTTGCCCGCAGGTGGCGCTATGACTGTAACTGAATATTGGCATGTAGATGTCTTCAGGCCAGGACTCTAATAAAACGTGAAGTTTGGGGCAGGTCGGACATTGTATGCCCGAGTTACAGTAACTTCCTGTTTCATGGAGAAACATCAAACTTTGTCAGGCCGCCACGGACAGCAAAAACTCTTCGCAATTTAACGTCACAACGGCCATAAGATTAGACAGAGAAAATTATGCGGAGAAAATTGAAAATATCTCACTTCCTGTTGGGTTTTCAGATTTTGCTCCCAGGGCTTTTTTGTAGGTATTGGGCTGTTACGTGTGTCTACCGAATTTCATACTTGTACATTAAACGTAGCGCGAAGGGCACTTAATTGAAATTTCATAGGTGGCGCTGTCGAGCTGTTTTGCCACACCTAATTCTGAAACCCATATCGGACGTAAATTTTCACCACTTCTGATGCGTGCAAAGTTTCACGAGTTTTTGAGCATGTTTAGGCCCGCAAAAAAGTGATTCATTTCGGAGAAGAAGAATAATAGACAGAGCAATTACAATAGGGTCCTCACACCATCGGTGCTTGGGCCCTAATGACATCTACAGCTGGAGAGACTGAGCTGATTTTCTACTGTTTGGTGTCAATCACCATCTAACTCAGCCAGTTAAGATCTTCATTTAGCCTTAGATGTTATATGAATATAGTCCCTGGAGCATAGGTTTTATCAGCTGGCAATTTTCAATGCACATTTAAGAGTGCAAGTTGCAACTATTATTAACAATAATGGAAAGATAAAGCTTATCAGTATGTCACAATATCACACTGTTTGTACTTTATTTCCTGTTTTGCACCATTTCCTGCCAGTCTGTCAACATATATGATAGTTATGCATTTCACAAGATTCATAAGCTTGCAATTTGATTCGATATCAGTTATTTTGGATATACTGTATATCAGGTACAGTACATGGCAAATTTTCTCAAGAAAAAAAATCTCTCAACTAATGCTGTAAAATATACATGGAATCAGTTGGTACTACATTAATATTGAAGGTTAAAATTAACTAATTTGTATACAAACAGAATGAAAATTCTGTCATTAATTACTCACCCTCGTGTCGTTCCACAACCGTAAGACCTTCTTTCATCTTCTACACAAATTAAGATATTTTTGATAAAATCCAATGGCTCAGTGAGGCCTCCATTGACAGCAAGACACTTTAAATGTCCAGAAAGCTACTAAAGACATATTTAAAACAGTTCATGTGACTACAGTGGTTCAACCTTAATGTTATGAAGCGACGACAATACTTTTTGTGCGCCAAAAAAAACAAATAATGACTATTCAACAATATCTAGTGATGAGCAATTTCAAAACACTGCTTCATGAAGCTTTGAAGCTTTATGAATCTTTTGTTTCGAATCAGTGGTTCAGAGCGTGTAACAAACTGCCAAAGTCAAAACTTCTGAGATGATTTATATTTAAATCACAAGAAAAACAAACAGCTGTTTTAACAGGGAGTCTGTAGACTTTTTATATCCACTGTACATTTTTCATGAAAATCTGAATGCAGAATCTGAAATATTTTTAATATTTCATGTCATTTTTTTATTAATGTTCAAAATCCTAAAATGTTTTTTTTTTTTTTTTGTAAATTAGATGGTCATAATTTTTTTATTTAATCTATTTTTTTTTGTATTTATTGTTGACTATAGTGATATATGATCATCATGCATCTCAGAAGTTCAGAAATCTACTGTATATAAATGAATAGAATAAAGTCCGTCAAACATTTTCTTAAACATTTTGAACCAAAGAGCAAAAACAGTGAGAGTTTAGTAGTGGGAAGGTTTAAGTCTCTGTTCTGACATACTTTACTAATACACTGAAGATCAAGAAGTGTGGTGTATCCCTGCAGTAACACTCCAGTGCTTTAAGGTGCAGGCATCAACTCATATTTCCATAACTAGGCGGCTTCTGTGATGTTGCATGGCTGTAGCAATTTACAACTAAACACCCCACACAGATGCTAAAGGTGCCGTCTGTGCAGGCGTATAAATAAGGCATAAGCCTTTGTGATCGGAATGAATATATACATGTGGGTCTGAGGAGTTGCAGGAGTAGGCCTACTTCTGTGTGAAGTGCTGACAAGGCTGTGGGGCCAAACGGCCGGCAAGAACTTCACAATGCAGATGGATAGAGGAGGAGTACTGCTTCAGCTCGGCTTTGATTTATAGGTCCTGAGAGGAGACTGCGCATCTTTATGTCCGTGTGTGTGCGCTTGTGTGTATCCTGTGGTGTTATGAGTGAGATTTATGGATTCTGATTCGATTTCCATGGTTGATGTGACAAACACTGTTTTTTTCCCCCCAAGCTTCTCTTAAGAGATACAACACACACACATTTTTAGCCTTCTTCTGTGCTCTCTAAAATGTGCAAATCTATTATCCCCAATAGGACATACATACAGAACAAAATTAAAGGTACACTATGTAGGCCTACCTTTTTTTAAATGAACATTTAAATAATGAGTCAGTACATCATCAGTGCTTCTTTCAAAATGTGTTTTTGTCTTACCCTGATTCACTATGGTAAGCCTGTTATAAGTGTTTTATATTTGATATTTTAGACCTGTCAGGATGGTTATCGCGGGAAATTGTGTACATACGTCACTCGCCCGTGCATGTCTCGTCATATCTGTAGATAGAGAAAACTTGCTCCGGGTACTTTGACGCGTGTCTGGTGTGGGAGTGGCAGAGGTTAGTTGTCACAGAAAGTTTGACGTGAAGCAGCTAAATCCCAAACCTCTGTAGAATCACCCATTTTAAACAAAGTGCGAACAGAGGAGAGTCTGCTGATAAAAAGAGAACATGACAGAGCTCGTAATAAAACAAGAATCAACATTGGCTTTGCTTTTTGGAGATGGTGAGAACCGAGGGTTTTGAAATTTAAAAGTGGCATGTAGATGGTGTTTTTATTACTCAACAGGTGAGTAAGATATTTTATTGAACAGATAAACTGCCATATGTAGCTGTTCATTGTAAAGCATTATCTATTATGAAGGGTCATTTCATTAAGGTTGTTGTAGCGCTGTGCTGGAATTTATTTTTAAGTACTGTCTATTAATGGGTAAAGCTACAGTAATGTCTTCAGCTACAGTTAAGTCATGCAGAGCCAAAGCATAACCAAAACAATGTTCTTCTGCAAAATGCATGCAGTTTTGTTTTTTAACCATTTTAAAAAGGTACATAGTGAGTTTATATCTCGCAATTCTGACTTTATAACATGCAATTGTGAGTTATAAAGTCAGAATTGTGAGTTATAAAGTGAGAATTGCGTGATATAAATGCGCAATTCTTTTTTCCCTCACAACTGCACATTATAACATGCAATTGCGAGTTTATATCACACAATTCTGACTTAATTTCATGCAATCCTGACCTTATATCACGGAATTCTGACTTTATAACTTGCAATTGAGTTCATATCGCAATTCTGAGAAAAAAAAATATAAACTTGCAGTTGTGAGAAACAAAAGTCAGAATTGTGAGAGAAAAAGTCGCAATTTTTTTTTTTTTTTTTTTAGTTTCATGGTGGAAACAAACTTCCATAGTGAGCAGATGTGGCTATGAGACTGTCAAAATAAAGGTGCATCTTTAAAATTTTAAATATTAAAAAAAGGTTTAAAAATGTATATATTTTTACATATTGCATCGATACACCATATCGTTAGTCATTTAATCAAAGCACCCCCTAATATTTGTGTGTTTGGTGAAGGAGACTGTTTTTTAATTTTAATTTTTCTATATTTTCAATACTGTTTGATTTGTGAATGCTGGTGTGTATAGTGTTATGTTTGTGTTATATTAGCACAGAAGGTGTATTGATGTTTGATGTGTGTTGACAGAACCACGGATGTTAATTTTCAGCGTCTAGATTTTCCAGCGCTGCAGAGCTCTTCTTGCGAAATGGGTTCTTTAATAGACTTCTTTTGTGTGCCAACAGGTCTGTTTTCCCATCATGCATTTGCTGTTCTGTTTGGTGTTCCTTTAAAGTACACCACTTCTGCTTTCCCAAGCAATACTCCAAACAAGTCAAACTCAATATACAAAGAGCCACAGTGGATGCTGCTGCTTCAGTTTGTGCCAACCCATGATTGACTATTTGAGGTAATTGATTTTACTGTGTGTCCTCTTATCGGGACTGCTTAATCAGCAGGACGTGAAAAAAAAAAAGCTGGCGATAAACAGTAAACATACCATGAAAACCAGTAACCTGAAATACTTTGCTAGCAGGTTAGAAACATCTTATGAGATTAGGTTATCGGATATATACACATACACATAAACGTGATATTACAGCTATAATTAAATGTAAATTAATTAATTAAAAAAAGTGTATGTTACATGAAAGTGTCACTAAAACGCCATTGCATTTGATCAGTTTCTGCATTCTCTGGGAATTGAACCCATGATCTTGCATTTGATTCCCAAGGATAAGAAGTTTTATCATGTTGGAGGAACTGGATGAACTTTAACAAAAAAAGTATAAATCTACAAAAGTACATTAAGATGTACTTGATTTCTTTATTTAACCTTTTAAATGAAGCTTTACCCTTCATGACTTGACATGATTGGATGAAAGGAACAAACTCTCATATCAGTGTCTCCAAGTTACCTTAGAATTGATCATGTGGAGCCGAGAGAGGTGTCTATACAGCTTCAATGAGAATATCAAAGACTCTCCCAAAAGATCTGGTGTCTTACAATAAAACAGAGAAGCTTTTGAAGTGTCACTGTTCAAATATGGCACTTGGCTTTCAAATAAAATTCAAGTGACTTGGAATTCTGCTCTCCAGGAAAGGACCGCAGTGCATTTCAAATACATGCCTTGACACTCTGCTGAAGAGTGATTTCACTTGGAAATTGGTAGGAAAATAGTCTGACCCTTTTGCCAAATGACCGTTCGCTTTGTCAGACAAGAGGTGAGTGTAATTTAGCCTTTCTGCTCATGTGCGATGTTTTATTGTGTTTGTGTGGGTAGTTTTACATTTTTTTTTTTTTTTAAGTTAATTTTTTTTTATTAAAAGTAATATGGTTTAGAGAACCAGAAGTAAGCAATTTTTCTAATCTGGGCAGCTTAGCTCCCTTTTGCAAGCCAGTATGTAGAATCTGGTGGAGATTCATTTTTTTTTATAGCATGTTAAACGCTCCGTTTTTGTGTGTCCCTTTAAATGCAAATGAGCTGCTGCTCTCAAAAGGGTTTCAGGAGCTCATGTTAGCACTTAGCAGCGCCTCACGCAGACTCACTGAAAAGGTCAGAAACTGTTCAGACTTTTATGTTCAAAACTATGATGGAGAGACTCAAGAAGAAGTGACAACATTTTGAATGCAACAGGACGCTTCTGAACGGTTAGTTGATTCATTTATTTCATGATAATCAATAAATCACTCTTGTGGAGATGCCTACAGAGCCAGAGAATATATGCTGCATGAAGATAGAACAGTTATAGTTTAGTTTAATTACGGTTATAACTTGTCGTTTTGTCATCTTGCTTTTATTACATACTGTAACATAGCCTCACCCCCTTTGTTGTGTGTTCTCGGGGGCAGGGTTTATGTAAATTCTAGGGTTAGTGATGTCAACCAACCCGGAAAGAAGCTTGTTGAAGTCCCTACCAGCCATTTCTTGTAGTCCTTAAACAGAGAATTCTTTAAAAGACAATATCTCTGTTTGCATTGAACTTTGAGCGTCATAACTTTGCAGATACTGTTTATGCTCAAGCAGCAACATTACACACTAACTAAATTGAAAAAAGTGAAATCGCAATGAACCACCCCAATGTCTTTTTGCAGTAATTAGTTTATCCACAAGGTGGCAGCCGTTCCCTGGGTGCGTCGATTCACAAGGTAGTCAAAGAAAAACTGCATAAACAGAACAGAACGGAACGTATGCAAGCTACAGCGACGATGGAGGCCTACATAGGCGAGAGATTGTGCGAAGAGGTTAGAAAGTACCCTCATTTGTACAACTCTAGCATGAAAGAATACGAAGATACATGGGTTGTGTCTCATGGGGATAGATTGCTTAAACTGCTCATACGTTGAATGCCTGTGTATGTGTACAAGTCCAATGAAGTATACTTTGCAAGGCTGTGCTTTTACATACATGTACATGTAAAAAAAAAAATAATATAAAAAACGAAGTATACTTTCAGCTTACTCATTGTTCGTCTGGTCTTGGGAATTGTTAAGTTGGAGCATTTGCAGTGGCCGCTCCTAATCTTTGGAATAATTTACCTAAGATTGGCACCCGCACTAAGCACTTTTAAGCGCAAGAATATCTCCTCGCATTAGCATTTGATGCGGCAGGGTAATCACAACTGGCTGTATATTCCATCTGTGGGGTTTATTTATTTTATGTTATCTGTGGTTTTATTGTTATGTTTTTATGGTTGATTGTCCTTGTATGTGGTTCTTAAAATGTACAGCACTTTGGTCAATGTACTGTTGTTTAAGTAGTGCATCAATAAATAAACCCAAACTTCAGCACCATTTAACACCAATAAAGCAGTTGCTTGTGTTTCCAATGAGAAATCTCTGTAGCATTGTCATGGCGTATACGTTGTCTGGTCCTTTCAACAAATTGTCCAACATTTTATGCTTTCTATCACCCCTCATCTTGATGTGTGGCTCTCTGTTAACTTAATGGGCTGAAGCTCTTCTGCCCTAGAGCACCGACTGTAACGTTTGACTCATGCTACATTAGACCTGCAGTGTTAGCAGTGGGTGGAGGAACAGCGAGACGGAGGGAGCATGTGCATTGTTAAGTCCTCTCGAAATGGGTCAGGCCTCTTAAACAGTCTGGCTGTGCTTTTATTCCGTGTTAGTTATTTGTTAGCCTCTAGAAATAGATTTCAGACCTGCAGCGCATCACGGCGTGAATCCTGATTATTCCAGACAATAAAACAATTGCAAACCATTTGCCAAGGTAAAGGGCGGCGGACATGACCGCTTACATACGCGAACGCACACCTGTGTTCTATTTATTATTGTTCCTCCCAAATGCTGGCAACACATGCAGGATCAGCAGTAGCGGTCACAGCTCCGCTCATTATTATTCCATACAAAAACAACACCGACCTCACATCATTCCCTTCATACACAGCCAGTCAGCTTGCAAAATAGGGTCAGGCTTCGTAAATGGAAGGCCATGTTCTAGTCTCTCTCCTGCACTGCCAGTATTGCCCAGTGCAATTTGCCTGTGCACTTTTCTGGCTGTCCAACTGACCGTTTGAACAGGCTTTGAGTTGCATTGAACACCAGAGTGATTCTAGCATAAGGGGAATGTAGCTTGGCAGGCACCGTAATGAATTAAGTTTCCTTTTTAATCTACATGTAATTTTATGAAGCTCTATCAGAGAACTTTGCTGGTTGGCAGAACTTTAGAGGAACGTATAAAAGAGTGATGGTAGAAAGCAAATTTGTAACAGGCCCTGTGGCCTACATTACATAGTACGTTTTTTAAAAATGATATTCACGGCTCATATTCGTGGCTCTTGATCTTCATTCCACCTTAGTCGGTTATTCATTTAATCATATAGTAAATTAATGTCATTTTTCACCCCGGGAAGGTTCCGTTCTCAATTAAGATAAATTACTTCCATGATGAGTCAGTTCGCATGACTGTATCAATATCCGTCTCTCACCATCTGTTTTGAAATGCACAGGGAATGGGTGTGCTCTCCTGCGTGGGGGGGACGAAATGGAAGACTGTAATGACAGTGGAGCAACACTTTATTGTTGAGGAGGTTTGCTTGGGTAGCCTAATGATGTGTAAAAAATTACATTGTGTCTTTGTGAAACTCTCAAGGGATGTAGTCTGTCATAGTCAGGGTGCAGATGAGTCGCAAGTTTGATTTAGGAAACTTGTGACATCGTCAACTCGACGTATTAGTTCATCCAAAGTAGTTCTGTTCATAAATGTGAGTAATTCATCATCAGAAAGTTTGCAGGTAATGAGCATGCCCACCCTTGGGAAGAAGTAGTACACATTAGCAGTATTTATGAAAATAATATACTTTAAAAGAATATGCTTAAGGGTGAACTGAATGTCATGTTTTCAGACATGTCATTGCATGCCATTTGCAATTTTAATTTAAAGTGCCCCTATTATGCTTTTTTAAAGGTTCTTAATTTTGTTTTGGAGGTCTCCTAAAACAGGTTTACATGCATCAAAGATCAAAAAATGCTTTTATTTTCTCGTAATATACATTGCACATCACAACATTTTTCACTGATTCTCAAACAACTTGTCGGAGAAAACAGTCTCTCTAAATTCCTCTTTTCCGCAAGTCTGCTCTGCTCTGATTGGCCAGATGGCCCAGTCTGTTGTGATTAGTCTACCACTTACACTGTGTACAGAAACAAACGGCCATTATCATAACTGATTCAGCTCTGAGGCTTCTGGAGCTCAGCGATTGTACATACTGAAAACAGTAACGATGGCGCTGATTTTACCATATCAGTCTGAGTGCGAGTCCAATGATGAAATATTGGAAGAACTGGTTATTCAACCCAAACCTCCATCACAAGGATGACTTGAGCAGGACGTTTCTCAATGATGTACTACTCATATATTATGAGCAACTGTAATTCCTCTGCATCAGCATTAACAAGTGTATGTCCATCAACAAACCGATGTGTATAATTCTAATTTATTGAGGTGCACATGTGGGAACTGTATCATTAACTGTATCAATAATAGTGCTAACTTTATCCAAGCACTAACGTGAATGACTGATTTAACATTAAAGTTTGTAAAACAAATCTTGCTCCATCCTTTGTCGTTACTCAGTAGTAAGAACGATAGACAATCTGTATTAATCTGTGGCTCACTATTAATTTTAGGTAATTAGTATTTCAGTAAGACAGTGATAACGTGAGTTAGCTGGTTGGCCGGAGACCTAGCACAATATAAAACACAAAACTTAACTTGTTTTTTGAACACCCAGTAGAAAATATATACATGAATAATTAATCATACTTACAGGTTGTGATTCTGAGGAGCAAGTAGGTCCAAATAAAGTGGCTACTGTCCTATTTTTTAATGGCGTTTTGTAAATCCCATTTAGACTTCATGGAGATTTGAGAAGCAATCGTGAAAATATTATTCTGCTGGTAATTTTAACCACTGACTCTTCACATCCTCAAGAGAATTGTTGGAAACAGCATCTTCTCGACATGTATACAACACCAACAGCTACAGCGTTTGAGTAGACGTTGTTCGTGGGGAGCCAATGAAGACCATAGGCGGGCATTAGGCAAATGTGTTACTTTGTGATGTGTTGCCACCACGGAAGTGGGATTCGAATTCCTAATGACTCGTAATAAGCTGTTCAGAGTCGAATCTTACTTTTGAGAGACAATAACTTTATTTATCGTGCACTTTCCGCTTCACAACTTTGCAGACCGTTTTACATTCACAGACAGTTACATTACACATTGAAAGACGAAAGAAATTCATACAGGTTTGGAATAACTTGAGGGCAAGTAAATGATGACACAATCTCTTCAAGTGCATCTTTATATGTAATTTCATAATTGCCTCTATTGTCTTTTAAACAGTGCATTTTTTTTTTTTTAAAACAGTTGTGAAAGTGTCTTTGTCTTTAAGAACACTTAAGTGTCCTTTAATTAATATTATACTATCTGCAAAATCAGTACAACTAAGTGCAGTTCTTTTTCTAGTTTTTTGATTATTCTGTGCTGATTTTCTGGAAAAATCTGGACTTAAACATGACAACTGAGGATTCAAGAATATAATTCAAATTATATTCAAAGTACACATTTAAATCAAATATTCATTTTATAGCAAATACTTGAAAAAGAGCTAATATAAATTTATATTACTTTAATTAAAACACACTAAACACCATTAATGTATAGTAAGGTGGATAAATACTTCTTTTTGAAATCTGATATTAAAAATGGTAAACTGTTTGAATGAGAGAAAAGAAGTGCTTATAATAATGGAAAAAGCTCTGGAATGCTGGTTGGAGTCCTTGATAGAGCGTGGAGAGTTTGAATAGTTGGGTATTAGAATGTGTGTGTGTGTGTGTGTGTGTTCTAAAACAGTTTACTGCACATTTCACAGTAACATTATTTAGGTTGTTGTACTTTTTTGTTTTCAAGACATGAACTTAGGCTCATTACTATGCACAAAGCTCTGCTATCACTACATGTGTGTGGCAACTCATGTCGACATGAGCTCTTAAATGGTTAACTATCATCATTTACTCACCCTCATATCGTTCCAAACCTGCATGTCTTTTGTTCTTATGTGAATCACGAAAGAAGGCATTTTAAAGAATGCTTTGACTTTTATTGTAGGAGTACGAAGAAAAGGCATACTACATGTTTGGAATGAAATTTCATTTTTGTGTTAACTATCCCTTTAAAGAGATGGTACTAAAGCAGTGGTTCTCAACCAGGGGGCCATTTTATGAATATATATAATATTTCCAATTTTATAGGTTAGCAACTTTGAATAAAAATATTTTTTAAATTCTTACCCTTAATCTTTATTCAGAGAATCAAACAACTGGAAAAGACATGAGGGCCTTTGAATATTGTTGTGGACAATAGGGAGCCTAGGAGTTAAAATGTTTGAGAACCACTGCCTTAAAGGATTAGTTCACTTCAGAGTTAAAATTTCCTAATAATTTACTCACCCCCATGTGTTCCAAGATGTTTATGTCTTAATTTCTTTCTTCGGTCGAAAAGAAATTAAGATTTTTGAGTAAAGCATTCCAGGATTTTTTTCCATATAGTGGACTTCAACAGTTACCAACGGGTTGAAAGTCCAAAATTCAGTTTCAGTGCAGCTTCAAATTAAAGTAAATTATCAAGACATTTTAATTCTGAAGTGAACTAATCCTTTAAAGGGTTAAATCTTTGCTATAATATATCACTGTGCTTTTAATTTAGTGCTAGATAATGGAAAAAGCTAACTAAATCTTAAAACAGACTGAAATAATTAAATATCCAATATCAGTAAATTAAAAAAAAAAAAAAAAGAGCTAATATTGGCTTATAACTGAGATGATGCAGATATATTGTGCATCCCTAGAGAGTACTCCACTCTTATTGATTGTTGAAAGCATAATAAAACTGGCTAAAAATGTCATGAACAAACATTCAAGGAGGGGATGTGTATGCGGAGGATGTGTAAAAAAATAAAATAAAATAAAAATGAATGCTTAGATTTCACAGTCTCTATGTGGGCCTAATAAGTTACATTTTTCATAATCTCCAACAGGTTCTCATTAAAACACTAAAACAGAAAAATGGTGCAAAACATAGACTTTAATTTTTTTTTTTTTATATATATATATATGTTAGATCTAGGAAAAAGAGGACTCCCCCCACTCCTCCATACAATGCACAACTTTATAGGTCATTACGGGCTCTTTGACAAATTTGTCAAATGTGATGAATCCTATGTTCATTCCTTTGTGCTAATTAGAGAATGAAAAATTAATTGACAGCAATGCTGTTAATTAAAATACCTAAATGTAAACTGATGTGTACAACTCCGCTATATATTGGCTGATGAGGTGCCGTTGTAGCTATCTTTTTGAAGAACAGAGACACAGAATCGTGCTTTGATACAGTTTCATATGTAGGTATCACAACCTCTCAAACTGTTTGATTAGCACTTGCAAGATGTTCTTAGATCTTAGATCCTCTGACTTCACGTAAACAAAAGTTCTCTAACTACCTTGGGGAAGGAGGCGACATTATACTACAGATGAATAAATCGAGGGTGCTGCAAGGACACGGTAAGCAGGGCCTTTCAAATCTAGACGTAAACCTAACAAGATTTTCCAATTGACCCTAGCCGAACGAATGCTGCAAGTCCCAGCGCTACAGAAGTGACTCAGACGTCTTTGAAATACGTCTCGCTTTAGCAGTCGTAACTGATGCTCTGTGACATCAACTTCTCTGAGAGAGTTGATTGCGGCATGTCAGCTCTTGCTAGAGAATTTTAATGGCATAAATATGTTTGCAGTGACATTTGGGATAAAATACCAAATCTAATGTTTGTACAGTGTATCCCGCTATGATTAGAAAAACCTAGTCCAGGATGTTGGAACTTTCACACAATTGTTTTCTCAGAACTCGCACAATAAAAATGCCGATGAATCTATCTTACCATCTTGACTCTTGCTCAGAAGAATACAACAGATTGGCCAAATAAGCCTGTGCTTTTGTTGCTTTGTGCTGAGTTGAATGCTAATGATCTTTTACCTCAAGTATAACAGGAAGATTGGAACACAGGAACTGACCTCACTGTATTGGAGATACTGTGAGTGTTCCTCTGGGATATAATTAAACTTCCTCTTCAAAGCTGACATGGCACAAACAATCCTGCATCGAGCAGAGCTTTTTGTAATCAACCATATAGCGTGCTCTGTTATTTGACTGAGCAGTCAAATTTAAGCACCTTCTTGACCTCCGATGGGCCTACAGTGACCAGACCTCGACCCACATACAATTATTAGTCAGTGTTCTTCAAGTAAAGTGGCAGACAGTTTCATTCAATACTTTGTGACTAATAAGGGTCACATATTTTATAAATGAAGTGGAAAATGTGAAATACTGTATAGATGAATAATTGATCAAACTTAATGACTCATAAATGAATCATTTTAAATTATCTTTGTTTGATGCTCAGTCAGCGTACTCGAAGATGTGTTTGAAAATATAGCATTCTGCTGCCATGCAATTTTCGTGCAGCTAATCTAGAAAATTCTGACATGCTGTGAATTTATTTTCATTCTATTCACGGGACGTCAGTGGCGTCCCATTCTCCTGGGGCAAACAAATCTCAGTCTGACATTGATTTATTGACTTAAACTGATGGACTCAAACAAAATGGGAACTTTTAAAGGCTCAGTCTGGACTCTGGAGCCCGATATAAAGAGGGATTTTCTTGAATCGCAATGACCAATTATGGTGTTAAGGTCCGTTCACACCAAGAATAATAACTATATTTGTGTCCACACCAACGAACGATAACGGTCTGTTTATTCTAAGCTCAAGCGCTGCGGTTTTAAAGTGTTAACAGCATGTTTTTGCTGTTCTTGTTGCGTTTACACGGCTTTAACCAGCAGATGTCCTCAGCATGCTATGTTTCAAGTGAGTAGCTAGTGTAATCGATCTAATCTAACAGTGAATTTACTTGACATAGTCAATATAGTGTAATAAAAAACACCGCCTAAACTTTTTCACTTCAACTTCAAAGGAAGCAAGACAATAATGTTGCCGAAACTAGCGCTGGATACCTGAGGTAATTTTATGTTACACTGTTTGCTAGCCTGGCATAATGATCTCATTATTAATACTTCTCATCATTTATTCCGAGGGTATGACAAATTGTTTTCCATATATCCGTTTTCTTTAAAGTATCCTTGAAAAGGATTTTTCTGGCTTTTTCTGGACCTCTGCGATTAACTTCTCTGCCATTTCTGAAAGTTCTGAAAGTGATCCCCACGATTTTTAGAACTATATCTTTATCGTTATCTTTATGGTTATCGTTCTTGGTGTATTAAAGGCCAGTTTGGGCCAAAGTCTGTATCAGAGGTCAGATATGTATAGTGTAATATGTTTACAGTACAAATACGGTACTTATTACTCATTTTTTTAAATATATGAGACACAGTTCCATTATTTTGAAAGACCTATTCGATAAATAAAATAAAAAAAGAAAACGATTAATGTTATAATTTATGCATAATCTATTATTGAAACACTTTTCACACTTTTTTTTGTGTGTAATTATTCACTAAAAAACTAAGATTTAGCCTTGAATTTTGTGACAATTAATATAGAACATAAAATGGGTAATGTTTGTTTGACCTCCTTGAAGTTGGTATTTTTTGAAAAGCTCTGATCAAACTTTAGTAAATAAAGAAACATTTTTATGCATTTCAGGCTCTATTTTGTACTCTTCCGTGGAATGTGCTCGCTGTATCCTATGCAAATACTGTTTTACAACCAAGTAAATGTGTTGCTACTGGTTACCATCTACACTGGATAATGGGATTTCAGTGCACTTGTTTGGAGTGAGCTCTTCCTGTGATCTGCTTTATCCCTGTCTCTATCTTCCTCTAGGTTTTCAGTTGAATAGCCCTGACTTATAGCCTTCCATCGTGTGTATCTCTGACTCCAATACAATTTATATTTCATGCATTTCAGAGCCTTTAAAGCAATGAAAGATAGCATAACTGAGGTTTACATTGGACCACTGAATCCCCAGGTTTTTGGTGATTTTCATGCTCCCTTAGGTAATTCAACATGTTTAGTGTGAAGGATGATCATTCCCTATACGGGTGAAGGAAGCTTTTAAATTCCACAAACTGTTACACTAACAGAACCTTTTTTACTTTAAGAAAATAAGTTTCCCCCTTTGGGAAGACAAGTTGTAAAATCAAAAGAGGATCACCAACAGACAAATAAATAACATTTTATGCATACATTTTATTTATAATAAAAAATAACATTAATATGAAATATTACTGAAACATCCATAATCCATAACCGAGGAGGACAGAAAAATGGAAAAATGGCTCATTATTTTTGGGGGACATAACCTTATTTGGCCAACTCACCCCACTGTCCAGCACAGATAACACCATCCGTTGATTTCGGCCACATAAATCTTGCCTTTGGCAAATTGCTGCCAAAAAGATTGTATTTATAGCTGTGATCAGTAAATGCACACTGAATGCAAGAGGGAAGAATGCTGACTTCCTCCTTACAAACTGTTTCACAACAAATTGAGTCATTTATTCTATTAAAATTCTCACCCATTAGTAAATTGCAAGCCATGCATTAAGCATAATGGCACATTATTCGTCTTTGTTTTAGTCAGTGCATACAGTCATGCAAAAGAATTCATATTTATTCAAAATGCCGAAATATCAACACTGCCAAATGACTTGCGCTCACAGCTGGGATAGATTATTACTCTACTCCTCCCTTTCTAGCAGTCATGTTCTTGAAAACCACTCAAAATAATTGCTATTTTCAGGAAATTAATTATTCAGGATGTCATGTTCTTTTACTGTAATCTGCCATGTATGTTGAGTTTGAGAGACGGGGAAAGGCCTCAGATGAAAACAGTGGAAAAGGCGTTTAATTCATGGCTTTACTCTAGTGGAGCAGTCTCAGGGGCAGCATGTAATGCTGATTGCATTTCCTGCACCTGTCAGAGAAGAGCTGTGCAGCGATGGCTTTAGATTAAAGCGGTTCTCTAGAGAAGGTGAGGAGAGGACTTCATTAAATCATTGACGCGCCGCCTCTCTCTACTGCATGGCATTAGATTCAGACATGCCAACCTTCCTCTCCAACTCTCCAAAGCACTAACCATCTGTTTCTTCTGCCCACTCTGCCTGTCTTTTTTACTGCCACCATTAGAACTTTATCTCCCTCCTCCGTAAACAGCTCAGTATTTATAACCCAATCTGGTCAAGTTAGGGTAATTAGTTACAAGATGAAACATATAATTGTAAATTGTTTCATTGTCAGAAAAGCAACTGAGGACAAAGTTGGCTGTCTTGCCCAGCTAAAAAAATTTTTTTAGTATTACGAGGCATTGCTCTTTGATTTCTACTTAAAGTTGGCATGGGATGGTATTGTATTTAGTAAATGTATTTAGTTAACACTTTCAGACCCTTTTTTTAAAATAGCCAACAGCGTTTTGTTTATACCACAGCTCTGCCAGAGCTGTTAAACTCGGTAAAACCTCAGTTTCCTTCTAATCTCTAACAGTTTCTCCTCCTAATCTCCTCCATATCGCTTTAAAATACAGCATTCTGTGCAGAATTCAAATGGGTCTGATACCGTTTGTGGTCTGAGCCGACTTGCGGTCCACGGATATGATCCGCGCTGTGCTCTCGTGTCTCTAGACCATTCATTCACTTCATTCGCGTCAATGAAAAGCATATTTACACTTATTGTCTGAATCGTTCTCTATATAGTGCACTATGTGCCATTCACCATGTAGAAAATATTAAATGTGTGAACAAATGACCAATTTCAGCCGCAGCTTTAGTGTCTGTTTGTAATGTAGGAGGGGGCGGGACTTCAGATTCTAGAGAGCATTTGATTGGACAGTAGATTTGATGAGAAGCTGAAGTGTGCGTGGTGACGTCATGAAAATCTGTGATCCATTTAAGCGAAAGTGAGACTAAGTTTTGAATGCTTATATCTCCTAAATGGAGATTTTGGAACACAACAGTTTATTCATAACCTTAAGGCTAACATATTCATACTAAAAGCTAAGAAACTTAAAATTTGATTTCAGGGGGACTTTAAGTAATTTCTTCACCTGTGCAGCAGTTTACCTACATAAACAAAAAACTGACAAGATACTGTAGCTATCCGGGCAAAATGCCACTCAACAGAAGTACAGCACTTCACCAGCCTATTTACACAGATTGCTGAGGGATCCAGGGTTAATAGCAGTGTCAAGTACAATTTTAATGAAATGCTACATAGCCAGTGATCAATATGTGATTACCCTCAACTTAACAAGCATAACTTAGACCCCCAAGCAGTCATGAGCCCCTGAACGAAAAATAGTTGTGTTTTTAAATTACTCATACATACCAAGTGTTTAAAATCAATAATGGATCTGGAAGTAACAATATACACAGGAAAACAAAGTATACACTAACAATATATTAAAGTCAACCAGCTGAAGAGTCAGAAAAGTTTCTGCTGTGTGTTGAGATTGTAAACTATTGTTCAGGGGGGGAAAAAAAGAAAAAGCATTTCTTTAAGAGACAAAATGAAAAATATCATTATTTACTGCATTGTCATGTTGTTCCAAACCTGTATGACCTTCATTCTTTTGCAAAACACAAAATATATTTATTAGATATATTTAGTCAATGGACCAAATTGACTTTCATTGTGTGGAGACTTTTTTTTTTTTTTTTTTTTTTAAATATATCTTGAGTAAATGATGAGGTGGAATCTATTTAATGATTCAGGAAAGCATCTGACTATTTTTTTTATTTTTTTTAAACCAAATTTAATAGGGCTTTATCATGGATTTCCAGTAGAATTGGGTATTTTTAGAAAGAATAACATGCCTACATGTTGTGTAGGTTTTTTTTTTTTTGCAAACTTCATTCAGTCAGATGGGTTTGCTGCCTCTGACAAGTATGACATGTTGCAGGTGACAATACAGTATATATCAGTAATATATCATATTATTAAATGTATCATGTTGACAACATCTCATTAGAGGATAAAACCCATAATGCTTAAAGTGGCTGAAGTGCAGTGCTCTGTATTTCAGTGGAAAAACTGATTTTGTGACATTTACTTTCTCATATATTATTTATGTTCTGACGAGACCCTTAGCTCACGACACAAGATTGGGTTCATGAGAATAAGATGAGACAAGATTTTTGCACAGTATTTTTTGGAAATCCTCAATGACAAAATTCATGACTGGATAAATAGTCTGCAGGTGCATTTTGAAATGTTTAACTAATCATCTTGTAATGAATGTCATTTCAGTTCTACTTTCTGATTATGAATTATCGGTAACACTTTATTTTAGGGTCTTTTAACTAGTTGCTTATTAGAATGCGTATTCCTAGAACATTGGCTGTTTATTAGTAATTATTAAGCACATATTAATGCCTTATTCTGCATGACCTTATTCTACATTCTTAATCCTACCCAATATCTAAACTTAACAACTAGCTTACTAACTATTAATAAGCAGTAAATTAGGAGTTTATTGAGGGGAAAAGTCGTAGTTAATAGTGAATACATTTTCCCCATACTAAAGTGTTACCGAATTATCATATGCATTGAAAGACAATAATATACAAGAACTGTAAAAGGTTTTGCCACAAACCCAACTGACTGGCTTCTTTTCTGTATGATTTCATAGGAGTCTCTTCAGACCTTATTGTACATGAATTATGAGCTTCCAGAACTTCTGACTGAGGTGCAGTGTGACCTCATAATTCAACTCCTTTCCACAAATTGAACAGAGAAATAAAAACAGTATAAGTCAAAAATTTTCTTAGTCTTATTAAGTGCAAACAATGAGTGCAACCATATTCAAAGAACTTTCTCAATATTCAAAGAGCAAGCAGAGACCAGAGCTAAGAGGTGGTTACAAATACACAGCCCAGCCTAAGATGGGTTTGATACTGGGAGACAGGCTACTGTATGTAGCCTTATTTGCGTTCATTGGGGAGCTTGCGTTTTACTTTTGCTTTCGAATTCGTGATCGTATGTACTTTGTGAATAGGGATCGGCAGTGCTAAGTGGGTATTCTACAAGATAAGACATTTATCAGATGCTATGTGCAACGAATCCTCCGCCATGGTCTTGTCAGTCATCTCGCCTTACTCTTGCCGTGTGATCAGTGAACTCTGATTCCCGCTGCACTGTGTGCTGCACAAGATGATGCACTCTGCAGCTCGTGCTGGATGAGCAGAGCAGATGTTCACAATAGTTTACAATTGAAGCGACCGTTATCCAACTGAATTAAATGTTTATTTCTATAAAAAGCAAAACAACATGCTTTCTCGTACCCTTACAGATCCATTTTATATTCAACATATAGAAAACTGAGGGTTCATCAGTTTAATAAAAAGCTAATAAGTAATTCTAAAATAAAAACATACAAAATAAAACACCTACTAAAAAAAATATGAAATTATTTGTTTACCTGCATGTCATGTGACCATTAACCACCATCGGAGAACTGTAGACATGCAAATGTGTTATTAAATTATTGAAATGTTAACTTGAAATCAAGGGGCACTTCAAGTAAATATTTTAGGTCAAAGGGGTTTGGTTGACATAACTTTGGATATCCCTGGTATAGAACAATGAACAATAGTTCTTCAAACAAAAAAACCCATCTACACTCTAAAATCTGTATAGAACCTTTTAGGCCGCATTTACACTGCAGGTCTTGATTTGTTGACTACATCCATTTTTTTTTTTTTTTTTGATGACCAGCTTACATGCTCTTAAAAGGGACCCATATCCGATATCTATAGAAGCCTGTTTCCGCCACCTGAATAAGCAATAAAAAAGGTAATTGCGACTTTTTATCTCACAATTCTGACGTTATCGCAATTAGTCTTTTTTTCTTCAGAATTAGAGTTTATATCTCACAATTCTGAGAGAAGTCAGGATTGTGAGAAAAAAGTCAGTATAGCAAGTTTATATCACGCAATTGTGAGTTTATAACTCGCAATTCTGACTTTTTTCTCGCAATAGTGAGAAAAGTCCAAATTTTGAGATAAAAAGTCACAATTGCCTTTTTTTTTTTTAATATAGTGGTGGAAACAAGCTTCCATAGATATCTGGATTTACACTATATACACTAGGCGAAACAACCCAAGGTAGACGTACTGACCCGGAAAAACTTATAATAAATGAAAACTAAAAAAATAAATAAAAACGGAAATGATAATACAGGCTTTTGCTTTCCGCATCATCTTTAAAGGTCAGCAAAACATTGGGTTAAAACTTCGTCCTCCATTGCCCCATTTTAAGAGTCATGTGATCGCGGTTGGTGTCTGTCCAGTTGAGTTGACGTCATTCGCCACAATTGCTTTTTTAATCACGTACGACTCGCATTGACAGGAATATCCGATCTGTCCGCTTGCACGTCAGACGAAAATGCACGTATCCAATTCATATCAGATTTTTTTTTTTTTCCATTATGAATGAAACCAAACTGAGAATATTCAGAATCCATGTGCTTTTTTTCCTGCTTAGACATTCGTGGGTCATATCCGATCTGTGCCACATGGAAAAAAATTCGCAATTGGGTCTCTTGAACCATGTAATGATAATGTGCCCAAAGGGTTTTTTGTCAGGCACATTATTTATATATATATATATATATATATATAATATTATCTTTATTAATTAAACAGTTTGTACACAATTTATCACTGGAAAACTTTTTAAATATCCTTTTAAACATGAAAATTATGCAGTCTTTTAAGACATATCTCCTAATATGGAACTGTTTTGGCATAAAGCATTCTTTGGAATTGAGTCAAGAACCCTAGGGTTCTATATTAAACCCGACTGAACCTACTTTTCCTGAGTGTAGATGTAGCAAATAGGGTTACCCATGACACCATTACTTTGCTCTGTGGTCCATGTTGCAAGCTTTTTACAGCAAGTTATGGGTCTTTGTTCGTTTCCATGGATACAAGTGATTTCTGAATGGCAGCCCTGCCATAAATGTCAGTTTTGTGAAGCTCAATGTACAGTTTTTGTGGTGATTGGGTCACAGAGGAGCTTATTTATTCCCGTGGTCATTTTTGAGGCTGTTCTTTTGTGGCACTTAGCAACCAGCCTGTGAAGCGCCTGTCTGTCTGTATTGATGAGCTTTGGATAGCCACCACTGCTGTCTCTCCATGTTTGGCTCTCTCACTGGAAGCATTAAGGGATGATTTTCTGTAAAGCTGCTTTGAAACAATACATATTACAAAAGGCTCTATACAAATAAAATGGATTTGGCTGGAATATGATGTCATTATTTATGAAACTGTTCTATTTAACAGAGAAATAACCAGCATTTCAGGCACAGATTGTTTGTCCTCTTAAGAAGTTTTATAGTTGCCTCATGAGGCTTTGAAAACTTGCATATCAAAGTGTTAATTGTCACACTTTTTTAAATAGCTGACACATACATCTAATTTGCAAATAAACCTAAAGTAATTAATGTGACTCATCTCTGCAGCTGCAGTTGTAATTGTGATATAATTATTTCAAAGTGAAGCTGTTGTGTTTATCTTGTGCTCCTTCTGAATATTCTGTGTATATTTTAGTGTTTTTCTTCTTGCCAACTGAGCATTAAATTATTTTTTTAAGTACTGTAACTAGGATGTAGACTTATTTATGTATTGTTTGCTGTTGGATTTTCTTTATATGATCATTACCTCTTGTTATAGTTGAATTAAGGTACATTCAAAGATTTGCCTAACCCCATTTTCACAAGGTTACAATCAGAAATTCATAGAAACCTTGCATGGCACAATGATATAGTACTGTATTAGAAGGTAATACAACTTTGAAAAAATCTTACTGACCCCAAATATACAATTTAAAATAGGCTTTACATTTTAAAATGTAACTAATTCCTGTAACTAATCATTACTTCAATCTTCAGAGTCACATGATCCTCCAAAAATCATTCTAATAGGCTGATTTGCTGATTTCTGTTGAAAATATTTTTGTGGAAACCATGATCTTTGATGAATAGAAAGTTTAAAGAACAGTTTATTTGAAATAGAAATAATTTGCAACATTATAAATGTTTTTACTGTCACTTTTGATCAATTTAATGCATCTTTGCTAAAAAGTATTAATTTAAAAAAAAATGCTGATTTTTGATTTTATTACATAAATGAAATACTTTACATTTATCCTGAATTCATAATGCGTACAAGATTTAAGGCCATTGAATTATAATAATGTGGCAATGACGCAAAGCATCGTCAATTATTCCTACAGGTATACCACACCTTAAGACAATGTTCAGATGTTTTTGTCCTTAACCCTGCTAATGTATTCAGATAAGTTTTGACTCGGAAGAGGTACATATATATATATTTTTCCATAGAAAATAGAAAGAAACTTTGGATGTGTGTTAAGACTGTCAAAATACATAAATACAAATACAACATACAAAAACAAAACACATTTTATTTATTTTATTTATTTATTTTTTAAATAAAAAGTTACACCTTTTGCATTCGGGTCTGGTTTGACCCAAAAGTGAACTGTGGCATTATATGAAATTATGCTTTTAGATTAGATCATTAGTTTGATTTGTCTCAAATTACTTCTGTAAAATACATTTAGCCTCTTTCCTACACACACATTTTTTTCCTTCCAACTGGGACTGTATTGTATTTAAAAACGTGTGCGTGCATGCACACACAATAATTCTGAAATTAAAATAAAATAATAAATTAAATTATATCAGTTTCGTAGACCAAAAAGTCTAGATTTAAAAAAGAAAAGTGGATTCGAAAAAGAAGTCCACTGACACCTATTGATGAACCTATACGCCATGAAAAAATACATATTTTTTTTCATGTGAAAGTAAAAGTTTATGCAAGTAAAATAAACACTTTAATGCATTACTGATGTTGTTTTTATGTTGATTTATTAGAAAAAGAATGTGCAGTTTTCATAAATTTAGACCATCGTGAGTTTTAAAGGAATTTAATTAAATTCATTGAAGTCCATTGGAATTTATTCTCTTATTATATATATTCTCATGAAATATAAAAAATGTATAATCACACTGATTTTTGCTGTAGTTGTAACATTTTAAATTTCAAAGAATTTTCTTAATTTTTAATGAATAACGGGGTAAATTAAGTAATAGCATAGTTAAAAACCTGGTAACATTCAAAAATTGTGCTCATTCACTCATTTTTGTTGCTTGTCAATGTCTTTGTGGGTTTTGGTTCTTTTGCTGTTGTAGGCTTTGAAATAACTGAAATAGTTTGGCAAAGTGGATCTGTAATGCGGTCAAAACCTGCCTGGAACTACTTTAGCCGTGCGTTTCCTGCAAAAGTATTTGCACACCTTAGAGCATTCATCAACCTGACAAAATCAAGCATTCAACAGCCTCGTAAGTATAAAAAGAAATTTAATGGAATTTCAATGTTCACAGTCCCACGCTATTTCAGTCTATTTAGCATTCGGTTAAACTGGATTGCATGTGGTTAGAGAATAAAACGTTGCTATTTGCGCTGACATATTGTGCATTTGTTTAATAAACTTGCCTCTGAGATGTTAATCTAAAATTCTTTATCACATAATTCATGCACCACAACTGCATTTTACTGTTGTGCCTTCATAACAAAACCTTGTAATGCTCCACTCTTCATTTTGCAGCACCAGCTGTTTGGTCAGGGACGTTCTTCACCTCCTCCTCTGCATGCCCTCATGCAACACTTAACATTCTGCTGCCTCTGCTGTCCCTGCGTCACTGACACTCTTGTGCTGTTTAGAAGAAGTAAGATTTCTGCAAGGTTATAAATTAGCCTAATGATTCATTAGTCATCATTGCAGTCATTAAAGTATTTGGGACATCAGTTGCTTGCTGATAAAGACACACTGGCATTATGCACTTTACTTTAGTCTCACTTCTTGCTTGCTTTCTTTAGGGACCTTTCTGCTTACCACAAACTCTACTGCTCAGCTAGAACTCTTCTTTTCCCACCGATCAAAATACTGCCATGTTGAAAAATAGGATTTGTGAGAAAAATGCATCTCTCTCCATTAGTGGTGCTCAAAGGTTGGAATCCTGACTGAAAACTAGTATTGTGTTTCAGAAAATCCAGGGAAGTATCACCTCACAGTTGGAGATTAAATACTTCTGTGGAGCTCAGAGGCCTTTATGGTTTATTTACACCAAGCACAAATATTCATTGCAAACAGGATTTTGAATTGCTCTTGGTAGTGGATTCTTAAGGCCCCAATATACTCACAGCGGAGTTCTTTTTTGTTCTTCGTTTAGGGGTAAAACGAAGTTCGAAATACGTGACTAACGATATACTATCCCACGCTGCTGAGAGCGACGGTTAGATGAATATATAAATATGTGCTGCGTGCTTTCCAAAATTGAGAAAACAGCAAGAATTTTTTTTAAAAAAGCATAAGAAAAGCATCTGATCATCATAGCAACATGGATACGTCATGTTAATTTATAGCACTTTATACAATAAATTGCTTAAAAGCAAGCAGCTTTACCGTATTAAACATGAACAACAGAGTCAGTGTCTTGTTTCATCAGAAGCATAACTACATTTTCTACTATAAAGCAGCTCTCCAGTGTGTTCATGTTTTCACTCGCAGGTCACATCTGACTAGGGCTGGGTATCGTTCAAAAATGTTCCGATACCTTGACTTCGATACCGATTCCTGAACTATACCTTTTTTCGATACCAATTTTATAAAATCTGTTTTAAGATTACATAACCTCAAAAAATCTTTGGTTTTTATATTTTAACTTTGTTGACTTTTTATTTTTATTTTTTTAATTACAGACTCAAAGACTCATCTTCTGAGTCACTGCACAAAGGAATAAAAAAAGGCTGCTCATAAATTTAAAATTTATTTAAAATTAAAGTTTTTATTTGGCTAAATTACATTTCCTTAACAGCCTTTAAACACAGGCTTTACTCCCTTCAAACTTATATTTTGCCCCTGTTTCCCTACATCATTGTTGGATATATAATTATATATAATATATAATTATATCATTTCTGTTAGATAAGCTTGTGTACATTTTTAGTTAAAGCTGTTAAGTTATAAAGCAATATCTCATGTAGGGTTTTCCTTTGTGTTTTATATATAGCCACTAGGAGGTGCTCTAGGCACATGCTTTCCTTGATTGGTTTTCTCTAAAGAAAATTAGTTCGGTTGAAAACGAAAGTAAAAGAGTGACGCACGCTTGTGGCGTCTTGCCGTGAAATGAGAGTCCCGTGTCTTTATTAAAATCAACACATTAATGATTTATCACTCATCCACCCGCAATTAATTGGAATGTTATTTTTTTATTACTTGGCCCAACTCGTGGATTATTTATCTATCTATCTATCTATATATATATATATATATATATATAATATATATTATACTTTTTCAGGAGACAACTGTTTGAATATGTCCGCTCTGAGGGTGTGGTTGATGCTTGCACACAGTGGCAGTATCAGGAGGACGCTGATACCCCTTTTCCACCAGAATTGTTCGCGTTCTGGAGCCAGAGCCTGTGCTCGAGCAGGCGAACTAGAGCCAGTCATGAACCGGTCGCGTGTTTCCATAGACTTGAGGAACGAACGCTGATATAACGCTGCTGTGTGTTGTACCTCTCCATAACTAGTCTAAAAACATTGCGCGTCCCGCTGTTTGTTCAGGCAGTGCGGCACTTCTGTCTTGCTGTTCACAGTATCTGGAGTCACTGTAGTGAACCGGCTGCTCGCATAAACAGCCGGTACTCTCACCCATCCTTTTTGGAGATAAACTAAAAGTGAAACCGTTGATTCACTCACTCTTTTGCACTCAGGGTCTCTCTCGCGCGCATAGTTTTATATATTTAGATATAAATAACAATGTAGTGCAACGTTATTACATTGCTCAACGAGACCGCGACAGCATTTCTCCGCCCACTCTCCCCGGCTCCGTTCGGAGGTATTAAAATATGGTACTGAATGACTTTTCGATACTCGATAGTATCGAGGCAATTCGGTCGGTACCTAAAAAGTATCGAATTCGATACTCAGCCCTACATCTGACCTCCACGGACTCAACAGAAGAAATAATCCAGAAATGATTTCCATGTTAAAGAAGGCAAAGCCTCAGCGCACACCTACCTATTATGAAATCACCACAGACCAATGGTAGTACAAAGGTGTTTCCCACACTCTTAAAAAAAAAAAAATAGAGCACAATAACAATTTTCCGTATTTATTTTTTACAGGTGTTTTACCTGGATTTTGAATTTTGCACTTCATTGCGTTGTGTTTTAGGGTAAAAAACACAGAGCACTCAGCGCTTCAGCGTGAAATTACGTTTCACATTTTAAAAATGCGGCACTCCCATTGAAAACAATTGGAAAAATACACTAGCAGTGGGAAAAAATGCTTTGGTGGACACGCAGCCTTACTGTACAAAAAAGAAATGCTAGTCATTTTTGTGAAAATTGTAAAAATGCTAAAGTAAAAACCTCACAACTGCAGTATGGAACTTTTGCCTCTGTATCACCATCTCTGTTTGATTTAGATTTGTTTTTATTTTTTGCGTAGGTTGTGCTTCTGCCAAGTGGTGCTCACTGCAGAGACAAATGAAATCCAGCTCCCCCTCTCTAGATGTAATAGTTGGAGCTTGACCTAGTCCAGCTCCTCCTCTGTGGACCTAATGGGTGGAGTTATGTTTAGCAATAGGGTTATGGGTAGGGTGTGGTTGGACCATCTAGCTCCACCCATTGGCTCTGCAGTGAGCAGCCTCTCTTTTCTGAGTGGTTGAATCTCACCACATCAGAGTGGATCTGTCATTGTACATACATGACAATAAGAACTACGTCATACTAGGCATATATCTGAAAGAATGTAACCGATCTGCTGCTTTTGTTCTGACCATATGTAAATGTTTTAAAATAAGTCATGTTACTGATATTTATCTAACTATTGCTCAGTCAGATGGTCAGGTCAGATCACACATTGCACATGAGCTAGCTACCTATTGAGTCACTGAAATGTCTTACCTGTTCAGCAGAAAAAACCCCATCTCTGTGTCAGTCTTCAATTCCTTGAGACTTCTGCGTTGTTGCCACTTCCCAAAAGCCATGCTGCATGACGTTTACTCTCGTTTTAGCACGGACTCTGTCACTTTCCATTTTATGCTGCAGGCTCTCTGCAGTTTGAGGTTTCTTGGTGTTGACAACAGGTGATTTCCCCAGATGTCAACGATGATTGCCATTTAGACCTTTCTAGATTAAAAGCAGCCATGTAGATGACAAGTTTAAATTAAGCAACTGCATCCTCAGCACACTCCTTACAGTAGCCAGGCCTTCTTCTTTCTGTTTACGGATGTGACCTAACCATGCGAAGACATCAAACTGACATTTCCTGCAAAATCGGACCTGACTGCTCATATTTAAATCCCTTTTATAAGCTTACCTTTACAAATCGAGATACGGTAGTGATACTATCTCATGTACTTGCTCAATAACTGATTTTTGTTATTTTATTAACCAAATAAAGTTACATACTGCGACTTTAAGTTACTGGTTAAGTTAACTAACCATATATGGTGAAAGAAGGTTTAAAATGATTTATCATTTGCATTATGTGTAATCTTTCTGCGGTTTTTGGAAGTAAAAAGTAAATGTAGCGTGTCCTGTGCCCCATGACGTTTTGCACGAATTATAGGTGTAACTTCCGTTAAGCTTTAAACAATGAGTGAAAGGTTTGCTCTATGAACGCAATGTTTTTTTTGGTAAACTGGGTTCAGTGAGATGACATTATTCCACTCACCCTTCAACCATTGAACATTAAAAGGGCATTTAAAAGGTTAGTTCACCCAAAAATGAAAATTCTGTCATTAATTACTCACCCTCATGTCGTTCCACACAAGTAAGACCTTCGTTCATCTTCAGAACACAAATTAAGATATTTTTAATAAAATCCAATGGCTCAGTGAGGCCTCCATTGCCAGCAAGACAATGAACACTTTCAGTGCCCAGAAAGCTACTAAAGACGTATTTAAAACAGTTCATGTGACTACAGTGGTTCAACCTTAATGTTATGAAGCGACGAGAATACTTTTTGTGCGCCAAAAAACAAAATAACGACTTTATTCAACAATATCTAGTGATGGGCGATTTCAATACACTGCTTCATGAAGCTTTAAAGCTTTACGAATCTTTTGTTTCGAATCAGTGGTTCAGAGCGCGTATCAAACTGCCAAAATCATGTGATTTCAGTAAAGAGGCTTCGTTACGTCATAAGTGTTTTGAAATTTCAATGGTTCACCACTGGGGGGAGTGCTTTGGCAGTTTGATACACGCTAATACACCACTGATTCAAAACAAAAGATTCAAAAAGCTTCAAAGCTTCATGAAGCAGTGTTTTGAAATCGCCCATCACTAGATATTGTTGAATAAAGTCATTATTTGTTTTTTTGGCGCACCAAAACTTTAGTAGCTTTCTGAGCACTGAAAGTGAACTAACCCTTTAAATGTGTAAAAGCATCAACAAGGTATTTTCAACAGACCATGCTTCATATGTGCTTATATTTTGCTCTCTTTTTTTTTTCCGCTATCAGTTATGCATTTATACTATGTATCGCTGTCACAAGACATTAGTCTTGGTCTTGCTTGGTTGTCTTGTTCTTTATAGTTCTTTGAGACTGTTTAACTGTCATCTTCAAGAAGGCGGGCTATAATCATCGTCATGAGAGCCGGATAGCAGACCAGCTGAAAGGTGTTGTTGTACCATCGTGCATTTGCCCGACAGATATTTGTTTCGCTTTTGGTGTGAATAGACCAATCGTCAGTGATTTGTTTCACTTTTTCATTTTGCATCTGGTGTGAAAGGGTCTTTATGCTTAAATCAGGATATTTTTGCTTGCATAAATTGTAATTTGTTTATGCAGACATCTGCCTGCCTGTCATGGCTGATTATAGTCTTCAGCAGTATTTTGATTCCTATATATATTTCTCATTCCGCTGTCACTGGACATTTAATGACATTTCGGTTTCAAAGGGAAGACATATCTCTGGTAAATTGGACTGTTTTTAAAAGCACTATTTACTCATTTCATCCTCTTTCCAGCTCTATATCCTAGGACTCATTTTTATTCTACACTTCCACTCATAAACATTCAGTTTCCTTCAACCTTTATTATGTGATAACTTGAAGTAACAGTATTTTTCCAGTTGTTTAATGCTGGATTTCCATCCACATAAAAATAGTCAATCAAATGTCACTTTTCACTCACAGAAGGATTTCTCTAACAATGAAATGAATGTGTCTGAAACTGATCCGTCATTTAACATGTTTTAATAGCTCCCTGCTGTCTGCGATTAAATGTGTCTTAGCGTATGCTTTGCTGCTGGGAAATGAGCATTCTCTGTGTTGTTAATAGAGTGATAGGCAGTTACAGCCTTCCTCTTTCCATAAAAAGTGTTGGCAATTCCATAAGGGGTGCACACAAGCTCATTGTGATCATCCGCCAGCCCTCTCAAAGGCTTTTATGCACTGGGTTCGGAACAAAATTGCAGCCCTCTCCCACCCTTCCTGATTTTTCAACTTGCAATTAGCTGTAATTTGTCTGTTCTTTTTCTCTGCGGCTGTATCATGACTGACTAACGGCTACATCCTGATGTTTTGTCTATTGTCTTACTCGAAAGGCCTGCAGCGTGATGAAGCAAACATTTCACACTTTGTTCTGACACGGATGACATCTCCTTTTCATTTGTATGGCTGCCTGGTTGTGTTGATGTATCTGTTAGAGTGAAATCTGTCGCGTACTTCAGTATCAGGCTGCGGCAGATGGCTTCAGAAATAGAAAGCGTACAACAAGGCAGCACTGAGAACACAAATAGTAGGGTTCATCGTTATTAGACAGTGCAGAACTGACTTAAATAATCCTCCATTGTCTCAATATAATTGTCTTGACAGGAATCTCCCCTTGCGCTTAAATGTATTGCATGACCACTTGTAGTGTACTTCAAATCTTAAAAGTATATTTTTTAACAAACTGCACTTGCAGATGATATTAATGAAATAAATAGCCATTTTAAGTGTAATTAAATAGTCAGATAATAGACACTTTCATGACTGTTTTTTAACACACTTAAGTATGCTTTTAAAAAAGGACTTGATTACTTGATGATAATTATTTAAAATGTAATTATGTAAATTATGTGAAAATGTAAAAATACAAATCTATTTAAATACATGACAGTTTCAATAGAAATTACATTAAAGGTGCTGTATGTAATTTTTTACTAAAGCATAAAAATACGATCAAATTTTTGCAGAGATTTAGGAAACATGCTAAGTTCACATACTTGTTTCTCTGAAAAACAATGCTATGGCCAGTTATTCTATTTTAAAAAGTGCGTTCCGTGTCGGAATGTCTGTTTTTGTTTTGGTCTGTGTGATTCCGCCCACTGCCAATTTAACCAATAGTATTTCGACACCCTGAGTTGTCAGTTGGCCGAAAACACAGCGTATTGTACCCATGGAAGCCAGCAAACAAACTGGGTCATAGATTGTGGATACTACCTGACCTAAAAAGCCTCGGCATCCATTTAAAAAGCTCTATGACCAGAGGCATATTAAACACAGAGAAATCAACTCAGTAAGGCTGATTGCTTTCCATTGTCATTTGCGCTAGTTTTTGTTGTGCATTTTCAATCTTGTAACCCGTGTGAGCATCGAGTCTGAGGAGGAGGGGGTGGGGAATCAACTCTCTCCAATCTTTTAAATTTGGACTGCAGTACCCATTTCAACCACTAGCTGTCAATATTACATACTGCACCTTTAAAGAGTATTTTAGTTTAACATAAATGCTTGTCAGTACAGTACATTCAGCAGTGCACTTTAAAGGGGTAATAATAATAAAATAATTAATAAAAAATATGTTCCTGAGGTTCATATAATCTTATGTTATTAAAGTTTTTTGCACACTCTTTTTGTACTGAAGAGGACTATAAAACTTTTTTTTTTTTATGGTAAAAAAGGTCTAAGATCAAGGAAATTTTCTCATGTCAAGACCCCTTTAACCATATTTCAAAGAAAATAATGTAATTACGTAATTATAAAATTACATATAAAGATGTACTTAAGTCCTACTGAAGTGGGTAAAAAAAAAAAAAAAAACTAAAGGTCAGCTAACTGCATTTAAAAGGTTAGTTAAGTCAAGTCACCTTTATTTATATAGCGCTTTTTACAATGTAGATTGTGTCAAAGCAGCTTTACAGTGATAACTGGTATATAATTTTGGCTGCACAGCAGCTCTTAAAGAATAGTGTCAATGCAGGCAGATCAAAGCACTGTTGAATATCAAATGTCAAGTGTCCCCAACTAAGCAAGCCAAAGGCGACAGCAGCAAGGAACCCAAACTCCAACAGGTGACATCAGGTGGCAAATAGGTGTTAAAATGGAGAAAAAAAACCTTGGGAGAAACCAGGCTTAGTCGGGGGGCCAGTTCTCCTCTGGCAAACAGTTGCGACTCAGGTTGCTATCATAAGTCAGATAGGATCGTGTGCACAAAAACAAAACAAAAATAACAATTTCTTCTCTTCCGTGTCAGTCTCCTACGCTGTTGACGTTGTAAACGCAGTGCAGAGCTTTTAGGTTCTACGCCAGAACACAAGCTCAGTATTTTTGTTTTTGCGCACAAAAAGTATTCTTGTCGCTTCATTACATTAAGGTTGAATCACTGTAGTCACGCTGACAATGTTAACAATGTCTTTACTACTTCTCTGGACCTAGAATGTAGTAATTATGTTGCTTTCTGTGTGGGATAAAAAAAAAAAACCTCTTGGATTTCATCAAAAATATATTAATTTGTGTTCCGAAGATGAACAAAGGTCTTACGGGTGAAGAACGACATGAGGATGAGTAATTTATGACCATTTTAATTTGGGTGAACTAACCCTTTAATATAAATTTACATTGTAATATATTTTCATTCAACTGTAAATAACATGCAAATTACAGTACATTCAGTTCCTGCTTATACTCTTATTGTATATTCTTTTTCACAAGGTGTTTACATGCCTCAATAATAATCAAGTGACCCTTTTGCTCATAAAAATAAAAAATAAATATATAAAAAATTATCCTTGGGAAAGTGAGATGGATTGAAACCGCTCCAGCCCACATTTTAGATGAAGTGAGAAAGTATGAAGACCTTCTCCTCAGGGCGCAGATGGCTGTGGCAGTCAGGGACTGAGTTTTATGCCACAAGCCTTTGTCTCATGAGTGAAGGTCACATATCTCAGGGGCAAACAAACAGGTAAATGTATTGCTCTGTGGGGCTTTCACCATTAGCTCGGTGAGTTTGGGAAGGAGAACTGGAAGGTCGAAAGGTTTTAGTGTGAAAAGAGGATTATTGAGCTGTTTTGCTTGCTGCATCCCAAGATGCTCTTGTTACTGACATTAAATCCATAATTAATTTGAATTTTTTAACATGCTATTCATTGTGCACCATAATATCTCGGTTGTTTTAATTGCACAGGAGTCCAGAGACTCCATCTCACAAGGAACATTTGAGGTTTTTTTCCCCTGTCATGTAGTTGCAGAAAGTTGCAGTCAAGTGAAAAGGGCAAAGGAATAAACTGCAAGCACGACTTTTAATTTAAATTCTAACTTATTCAAGGCAAACATTAGAAAGAGGCCTATTCCTTTTTTCTAGAACCCCTACTGAGCGACAGAGCCACTTACATTTGACAGAGATCCTGCTTCCCTGACATCTTCACAGAAGTTTTGTTTGTTTTATTTTGAGAACATTCTTTCATTCGTCAGCCATGCGATGACATGTTACCCTTTTCAGAGCTGTTTAATTCTCTTGCAAGGATTAGAGTTCTTTTCATCTGATGTCATTTTGTTGCACGGATTTCCCTAAATGCCAGATAACCTCTTTGATTGGGCTGTGTCTGATAAAGCCAGATTTAACACAATCAACCCATCATCTTCTATTGCTGTCATAATCACTGCATTTCATGCCCATCTTAAACCTCTTACACCCCAGAGGAGTGGGTGAGCAGAGCTTCTGAGCATAGCAGAGATGCACAGCACTTGTTTTCTGCAGGTAGAATGGATGACTGCTGTCTTCCACCGTCTCTGAGGGTTGTGAGGGAAATATGAGTAATTGTGGTAGGAGAGGCCAGCCCGTTTTGGGCACACTTCCCGAAAGAATGAGGTGCTTTTGGCTCTGCTTGCAACCCTGCGGCTTATTACAGATTCTTGCAATCTATAGATAGTTAGACCGCAAGTGGCTGTATATATTTTTCATCTATTATTTTATTTTTATGTACAGTATTGGGGAAAGTTACTTTTAAAAGTAATGCATTACAATATTGTGTTACTCCCTAAAAAAGTAACTAATTGTGCTACTTAGTTACTTTTTATGAAAGTAATGCATTAAATTACTTTTTCTCTCCTGGGCTGGGCTTGCTTGTTTTTGTTTTTTTAATAACTGTGCTGCCATTCTGGATTGAAGAAGAATAGGATACAGGAGAAGGAAGTTCAACACTCTTATTTATGGAAGCTTGTTTCCACCATGAAATAAAAAAAATTAGTTATAAAGTCAGAATTGCGAGATTCAGGCCCGGTTTCACAGACAGGGCTTAGATTAAGCCAGGATTAAACCTTAGTTCAATTAGGGCATTTAAGTGGCTTTTATAAACATGCCTTAGAAAAAAACATTACTGGTGTGCATCTTGAGACAAAACAATGGCACTGACATATTTTAAGATATGTCAGTGCAAGTTGTTTTCAGTTAAAACAGCTCAAACATGTATTTTAGTCTAGGACTAGCTTAAGATTTGTCTGTGAAACCGGGGGATAAAGTCAGAATTGCGTGATATAAAATTAAGTTTTTTTTCTCAGAATTGCGAGTTTTTCTCACAATTCTGACTTTGACTCGTAGTTGTGAGTTTAAATCTCGCAATTCTGTTATAAAGTCAGAATTGCGTGATGATAAACTTGCAGTTGCAAGAAGAAAAATTATGAGTTTAAAAAGTTGCAATTTCCTTTTTTATTTTTTTATTTATTTAGTGGCAGAAACAAGCTTCCATACTTAATTCTAAATCTAATATAAAGTAATTTTTGCTTAGATCATTGAAGGTCAGCAGCAGAGACATTGGATAATAAAGACAGATTAAATACAAAAGGTATGTTTGTGTAATTTAACATAGTTGATTACTACATGTTTGCGTAAAATTCTGAGATTGCTTTTCACTGTTCTTATTTATTCAGGAATACCGAATGTTTTTGTGCAAGTGAGATGCATGTTCACATTTAGTCTACAACTGCACAGTGCACACCTCTGCACTTTATTTCTCTCAACATGGGGAGAGGAGAGCTGTGTCAATAAATGTTACTTGAGAAAAAGTAACTCAGATATTTTGTTGTGAATTGAAAAAGGAATACGTTCCTTTACTAGTTACTTGAAAAAGTAATCTGATTACGTAACTTAAGTTACTTGTAATGCGTTACCCCAACACTGTTTATATATAATGTAGTGCTGGGTGGTCTGACCAAAAATCTCTATCACGGTTTTTAAGATTCTGGCGGTTTCGCAGTATGTCACGATTTTTTGCACTAGACCTTTATTTTAGGATATTTTACTGTCAGGAGTACAGGGAATATATTATAAATAAACATTGTAAGGACAATTAAAAATTAATTGTATTCAAATCAGTTCATAAAGCTAACAATTTAGTTTAAAATGTAATCAAATAATTTAATTATGTAATTAAATTAATAAGTAGGCTACTTTTTACTGTACAATTTCTGTCATTTCAATGAAGACCTTTTGAGTTTGTGTTTTAATAAAATGTGTTTATTATTATTATTATTATTATCTCTGTTAATTAGAGTATACTCGATTGTACAATAGTATATTTCTGTTATTTCAAGTTATACCGAACCTTTATTTTGACAGGGTCGTGAAGACCTTTAACTTCCTTATTATATGATAGGACAAATGTCGATAGTTTTATCAAATTAAACGGTGAAATGTTCATAAAGTGACCATAAGAGCAGCTCTGCAGATGAAGATCATGTATAGTGAGTGAGACAGCAGACACTGAAATCATCGCGAGCATCACGCGTGCTTCAGCATGTGTAGTAGTAGACGAAAATGCAGCGCTCATTCATACAGACTTCAAATTTCAATAGCAGTAATTTTTAGCTTTAATATTCACAGACACTAGTCCGTATTGATATCTGATTCATTGTACAGCCCGACTTTTGATTTATTCTTCCAAACATTGCTAAATTCTGTGACGTTCAGCTATATACAGTAAGTTCTATTTGTGACTGGATTCCGTGATTTCATCCGTGTTTTCTGCATCGCGAAAATCATATGGCTCTACATGGTATTTGTAGTATTAAAGAAAGAACGTTTTGTGAGTTATTTATTGTTGTGTTATAAAGTTGTTTCCATTAGTGTAAGAAGGGTATGCAGTTAATAGAAGTCCGCTCTCTGTACACTCTACATTGCGCTTCATGGCCATTGAATAGATACAGCAGCTGTTTCAGCTACACACCGGTATGGCGGTTTTTGAAAAGTATATATCCGTCTTTAAATTGAAACCGGTATACCGCCCAGCAGAAATATAATGTATTTATTTTTTAAGACCTTGACCTTGACACATTTCATATATATATATATATATATATATATATATGTATGTATATATATATATGTGTGTGTGCGTATATATATAATATATATATATATGTATGTATATATATATATAATGTGTGTGTATATATATGTGTGTATATATGTATATATGTATATGTATATGTGTATATATATATATATATATATATATATATATACACACACTACTAGTCAAAAGTTTGTAAACATTACTATTTTTAATGTTTTTTAACAAAGTCTCTTATGCTCATTAAGGCTGCATTTATTTCATAATAAATACAGAAAAAAACAATAATGTTGTGAAATATTATTACAATTTAAAATTATGGTTTTCTATTTTAATATACTTTAAAATATAATTTATTTCTGTGATCAAAGCTGAATTTTCAGCATCATTACTTCAGTCTTCAGTGTCACATGATTCTTCAGCAATCATTCTGATTTGATCATCAGTTATTATCAATTATATATTTTTGGAACCTGTGATACTTTTTTCAGGATTCATTGATGAATAAAAGGTTAAAAAGAACAGCATTTATTTAAAATATAAATCTTCTCTAACAATATAAATCTTTACTATCACTTTTTATCAATTTAACACATCCGTGCTGAATAAAAGTATTAATTTCTTTAAAAAAAATAAAAATAATTACTGACCCCAAACTTTTGAATGATATATTGTTACAAAAGATTTATATTTTAAATAAATGCTGATATTTTTTAGCTTTTTATTCATCAAAGAATCCTGAAAAAGTATCACAGGTTATAAAATAATATTAAGCAGCACAACTGTTTCCAACATCGATAAATTATTTGTTACATTTTTGCATTGAAAGATATGTTTAATTTAAATAGTGAAGAGGTGTACATTCACGTGTGCTCAAGCTAACAGCAAAATGAGTCATGAAATTAAGCTTTTCTGGAAAATTGTATAAATGTTTTTCAAAACCATATGAAACCAACATGTATGTGTATAAGAACTTTTATTAAATTAGTTTTTTTTTTTTTTAATGTTTTTTCTTTTCTTTGTTGTTGACACAATATTATACCTGTTTTCAATACTGTCACTTATTAAGTGATCATCTTTATTGTGGAAGGGATTTGTGGGAAGTGTTCAGGCAGTATAACTCTCAACAAAGGTTGTGTAGTAACACTATTGCTAGCAGCTGTGGCGGTAGTCATATTCTTTAATGGTCATTTGAATTCCCTTTGCAAGGATCATTGACTCTTTCTTTCCAATGAATTATTAATTCTCCCGTGGACAAGGATGGATGTAATTTTACTGCCTAATAGTGAGCAATAAAAATATAATTTTGAATTGAGCAGCCAGAGGAGTAATTGGCCCGTGATTGGTGCTTGTTCTTGGTAATTAATATGAAGGAGATCTGGAACAGTTAAACAACATATGTTTATTTATTTCCTGCTTATCTTTTTTGGATTGTTTCTGCATATTGGCATTTTTCCCTTCTTGGATTTGTTTTGACAGCCTTCACAGTTCCTCTGTTACAAGCTTTTGTGGCCGAGCAGCTTTCAGCTGTCCTCTTACTCATGTCTTAGTCATACTGCTTTCCTCTCCCTCGGGGCATGTCCAGTTTTTTCTTTTGGATGTGCCATGTGCCAGTTTTTTGGGGGGTCTGATTGAGGTGACCCATGTCTAATGATCTGTGACACATGCAGGTCTGAAGATGGGCCTGAAACAGTGTGAAGTCACAGTGATTTTTTTTTTTTTTTTTTGCCTGCAGAAAGTGCAGTGAGAGAGCCACTTTAGATACCTTCAGAGTTTATAGTTGCTGACACTCGGAGAGGAGACAAGATGAGAAGAGAATAAGCGGAGACGTGTAGATGATTTAATCTTTCTGTGCTGACTGTGGAGGACATCTCTTTGTGGAAATTCCACCATATTTGTGCTACATTTGTGCATTTTTTAGTCCAGTGGTTCTCAGCCAGGGGGCCTCAAGATGATTTACACAAATACAAGAAAAATCAAGCATTAAAATAAGCTAAATATTTATTTTATATATTTACTTATTACTTATTTTAATTAAACTCCTCAACAAATGTTTGTTTATTTATTTATTTTATTTATTTCATATATATATATATATATATATATATATATATATAATATACACACACACATATACAATACCACTGCACTCGCATGTCACAGGCAACTGGTGAAATAAAGAAGAATTATATATGGTAGGGGTGTAACGGTACACAAGCATGACGGTTCACTATGTACATTTGAGTTTAAAAGTTTACATACCCCTTGCAGAATCTGCAAAGACAAAAAAATTGCTTTTTTTTTTTTTTTTTTTTTGTGATGGTTGTTCATGAGTCCCTTGTTTGTCCTGAGCAGTTAAACTGAGCTCTGTTCTTCAGAAAAATCCTCCAGGTCCTGCAAATTCTTTGATTTTCCAGCATCTTCTGCATATTTGAACCCTTTCCAACAGTGACTGTATGATTTTGTCCTCAGTGTGAAAAGATGGACCTTAAAATCATACAGTCATTGTTGGAAAGGGTTCAAATATGCAGAAGATGCTGGAAAATCAAAGATTCTGGACAGTACTAAATAAAAAATAACATGCAATTTTTATGATCCTTCTTATTTTGTTCAAACGATTAATTTTTTTTTTGCTGATTCTGCAAGGGGTATGTAAACGTTCAAGCTTAACTGTACTTTGGTATTGAAGTCACGGTTCGGTATGGGTTTGGTACAGCAGGGGGGAGAACTAAACACACAATTGCTTCTTTCTTTTTTTTTATTAAACAGTGGTATATTGAACACATTGTGTCTCTCTCTTTAAATAAATTCAATTATAATTAACATTTTCTCAAGGATAAAGAAAAATCTATCTCAGCTAATGCTGTAAACTATATACAGGGAGCCCTTTCTTGCACATTACTATAATATTAAAGGTTACAATTAACGACTATTAAATTCAGTTGCTATTTGTTTTTAGATATAGTAATCAACACTTGAATCATAATAATAATAATAATAATAAGTAAATTGCACAAGACAGGTTTTGCATTAACTTCTAAATCTAATCATAAAATGTATTTTTCAATTATATTTCTACTACAATTTTTAAATATAATCATTTACATAGTCATAACTTGTTTTCATGACAAATTTATTTAAACCTATATTAAATAATAAGACATGACTAACAGGTAAAGTAAATATATTTAATATATAAGCTAATATAGTGCATATATTTAGTGAAATGCTCCCCTCTAGAGTTCATTTCTCTAGTGAACTAACATGCTGTGGACACTAAATGACTTGCCTGAGGTAAATGTAAAGCTACGAGAGAGATTATTCTCAAGCTGTTTTGTTGATGTCTTTCCACGGTTGAAACACTGTTTGAGAGATTACATATTAAACATAGTAAACATATTTATGAATAGATTGTTCTTCTTTTTCTGCACTTTTTCCTGTTGTGGTGGTTAGCAAACAGCGTTGCATTACTGTGCGTGTCCCCTATTGGATTCAAGTGTAGATGGCCTGTGACTGACTGTAATCTTCGAACCGTGACTGTTTACATGTACCGCTACACCCCTAAATATATATATACACATACATACATATACAGGTGCTGGTCATATAATTAGAATATCATCAAAAAGTTGATTCATTTCACTAATTCCATTCAAAAGTGAAACTTGTATATTATATTAATTCATTACACACAGACTGATGTATTTCAAATGTTTATTTCTTTTAATTTTGATGATTATAACTGACAACTAAGGAAAATCCCAAATTCAGTATCTCAGAAAATTAGAATATTGTGAAAAGGTTCAATATTAAAGACACCTGGTGCCACACTCTAATCAGCTAATTAACTCAAAACACCTGCAAAGGCCTTTAAATGGTCTCTCAGTCTAGTTCTGTAGGCTACACAATCATGGCGAAGACTGCTGACTTGACAGTTGTCCAAAAGATGATCATTGACACCTTGCACAAGGAGGGCAAGGCACAAAAGGTTATTGCAAAAGAGGCTGGCTGTTCACAGAGCTCTGTGTCCAAGCACATTAATAGAGAGGCGAAGGGAAGGAAAAGATGTGGTAGAAAAAAAGTGTACAAGCAATAGGGATAACCGCACCCTGGAGAGGATTGTGAAACAAAACACATTCAAAAATGTGTGGGAGATTCACAAAGAGTGGACTGCAGCTGGAGTCAGTGCTTCAAGAACCACTACGCACAGATGTATGCAAGACATGGGTTTCAGCTGTCGCGTTCCTTGTGTCAAGCCACTTTTGAACAACAGACAGCGTCAGAAGCGTCTCGCCTGGGCTAAAGACAAACAGGACTGGACTGCTGCTGAGTGGTCCAAAGTTATGTTCTCTGATGAAAGTCAATTTTGCATTTCCTTTGGAAATCAGGGTCCCAGAGTCTGGAGGAAGAGAGGAGAGGCACACAATCCACGTTGCTTGAGGTCCAGCGTAAATTTTCCACAGTCAGTGATGGTTTGGGGTGCCATGTCATCTGCTGGTGTTGGTCCACTGTGTTTTCTGAGGTCCAAGGTCTACGCAGCCGTATACCAGGAAGTTTTAGAGCACTTCATGCTTCCTGCTGCTGACCAACTTTATGGAGATGCAGATTTCATTTTCCAACAGGACTTGGCACCTGCACACAGTGCCAAAGCTACCAGTACCTGGTTTAAGGACCATGGTATCCCTGTTCTTAATTGGCCAGCAAACTCACCTGACCTTAACCCCATAGAAAATCTATGGGGTATTGTGAAGAGGAAGATGCCATATGCCAGACCCAACAATGCAGAAGAGCTGAAGGCCACTATCAGAGCAACCTGGGCTCTTATAACACCTGAGCAGTGCCACAGACTGATCGACTCCATGCCACGCCGCATTGCTGCAGTAATTCAGGCAAAAGGAGCCCCAACTAAGTATTGAGTGCTGTACATGCTCATACTTTTCATGTTCATACTTTTCAGTTGGCCAAGATTTCTAAAATTCCTTTCTTTGTATTGGTCTTAAGTAATATTCAAATTTTCTGAGATACTGAATTTGGGATTTTTTCTTAGTTGTCACTTATAATCATCAAAATGAAAAGAAATAAACATTTGAAATATATCAGTCTGTGTGTAATGAATGAATATAATATACAAGTTTCACTTTTTGAATGGAATTAGTGAAATAAATCAACTTTTTGATGATATTCTAATTATATGACCAGTAATGTAATGTAAATGTAAGAGAATAGCAGTCAACACCACAACAATAATGGTAACGGCACAGAGAAACAATATCTTTGTAATTACTTCCACAAAAATTTTTTTCCAGCTAATGAACAATAACAACATTGACAGCCAATCAGAATCCATTCTGCTTTAAAGAGCTCAAGCATTTAAAGAGGCAGACTGCATAGAATAAACAGAACAATATCGTCTGCTGATGTGGACACTAATATAGTTATCTTTATAGTTATCATTCTTGGTATGAATTGGTCTAGACCTTCTAGACTTGGAAATGTTATGTAAATTAATAAAATCGTATAACTCCATTAGGCATTTTTATAAAATAAATAATCTAGTTATGTCAAGCTTTAAAATATTTTATCAGGTAAAAATTCTTTGTCTTTGAAAAGTCTTTGTCCTTAATCCAGTAAATCATGAATGACTGTGAAAAGTCATGGGGCCAGTGGAGGGCCTTGGAATCAAAAAGGTTGAGAGCCACTGCAGTAGACAGTCATTTTTTTTTTTTTTTAGTGTACAGCTTCTTATGTCTTTGTGTAATGAAATATTTTTGTTCGTTGGGAAGAGAAGCAAATCCCTCAATCAAGAAAGTCTTATTTCTTTATAGTCATCTGCTTCATACGGTTTAAGGAAATGTAATTAGATTAAAAACTTAATCACTACACCTGTACTCCACATTTCCTTTTATACATTCACTGACATACAGTATCATACTCGTCATCTTCACATATTTTGCCTACAAGAAACTGAACACACAAAGATAAAGCACATGTCAATAAGAAAACAATTAATTAGCACTATTCCACTCAGTTCATTCCAAATGTTTAAAGATAAAACAGACCAAATATTTGGTTTATTTTGGTCTATAAAGCATATATAATATTGCTTTTTATGGAAGACACAGAGAGAAAACTGAGTATAGTGTTTAAAATGGATTTAGTCATTAGTCTATTTGTTTTCCTCCATTTTTCAACACTAACACAGCAGGCAGCAGGCTTTGATTTGACCCATATACACAATATACTTTGTGCTTTACCTTGTACAGTTGCTTCAAATAATCATATTTAACATACTCACTTTCAATGCCTTAATAAATATGCACTAAAACATTATTTATGCACATTGCTAAAATCATCAAGTTGTCCTAATGTTTTTTTATTAAAAATATATCAACATCCTTAAGATGCATTTACTTAAGAATTGCATAAGATATTAAGAGTCATTTTCAGAAAATATATCTTGAATTAAGTTAACCACATTGTCAGTTTTCCCCTTGATTTAAGCATAATGAATGAGGAAGTAATAAGAATGATCCTTAAAACAAGTTAATTCAATATTTATTTGACATTCAGTCAAATTATCTTAAACAGTTTTATTTTATAAGGTGGTTTAAATGTTTTTACCAGAAAACAAGAACCCCCCAGACCATTGTTCTTTTGCCTTCACATTGTTCATCTAAAAGCACTCTTCATTTCTCTTAAACCTGACAGGAGACATGTTTTCCTTCACCTTGTCTACTGTGACACAGACTGCTGGAGGTGTGACTAAGACAAATAAGAGCAGATTACTAAAGATACGTATAGCAGTCCCGAGGGCCAGGACCCCACTCATCTGTGACTACTCCCTGAGTGCCTATGCAACCCATGACGCTCTAATTAGACGCAAATCAAATAGGTGCGGAATTAGGAGCAGGGAGTAGAACTAAGGGACAATAGACTCCAAACTCCATTAGTGGTCTAATGGAAACCATTCATCATTCTTTTATAACACAACCTCTACCGCCGACACATCTTTCTTCCATTTCCACTGTTCTGATCATAGAACTTGAATCAGTCAGCCTTCCATGGCTAAAAGCAATGGCTATCCCTAAATCTTTTATTCCCTTTGAAGACAAAAATAGTGCGAGAGAGACAGGTAAAAAGAGGGATGGATTCTTCAGGCCCTCCATTTTTCAGTTTCCTAATGAGTTTTGGTTGTTTTGATTCTAGCTCTTGTATTAAAGCATTTTGTTTTAAAAGTTGCCTTTTTCAGAGTATTTCACAACATTTAAGAAAAAACCCCCCAAAGTATTCATATTAAAAGGACAGCTCACCTAAAAAAAAGAAAATGTTGTATGACTTTCTTCTGCAGAACAAAAAAGGAGAAGTTTTGAAGGCTTCCTTTTCTTTTTCCACGAAATTACAATAAATGAGCGCTTAAGCTTTTAAGTTAAATTATGCAAAGGCATCATAAAAAGAGTTGTGTGCTATTATTTGCCAAAGCCATTTGATTGCTTTGTATTTGAAAAGAACCAAAACTTATTCACTAAAAATCTTGATATTCGCCCTAACTTTCCTTGGTGCATTTATGAAAGGAGTTGCAATGTCCAATTTAATGTCAAATCTTTTTTTTTTTTTTTTGCGTCAGATCTTTTAAATTAATTGGTTGATCCAGTTTACAGTAATGGTTTGAATGATTTATTCACAAATCTAATGTATGCGGTTCTCAAATTCAGCTCGACAGTCCCTATTCAGCAGTTATCTGCAGGAGAAGAAGATAATCAGTAAACAATTATTTAAATTTTAGTCAGTTCCTCACACAAAGCTCTTGGAATAGTGAATCTTTTTTTTTTTTTTTTTTTAAGGTGAGACACTGCAGGTGAATAGGTTAAAAAAATTAACAAATAGTTATTACCATACTTCCCCATGGATTGATTACAATAAGAATTGCAAACATTTTTTGTATTACAAGTTTTCTAAAATGTCATGTTTAAATGTGCAAATGAGGTATTATTTGCTTAAAAATGTGCAAATTTGCATAAATTTCTAGTAGCCTACAAAAAACAGCCTACTCCATAATTCAGAAAATTCTGTGAACAGTCAGAATTTTTTCTTGGAAATAAAATGTTGTATATAATCTGGCAAATTAGATCCCTCTGAAAACCTTCAGAATATAGATAGAAATAAAACTGTAAAGTTGTGATAGTGGAGGATATGGCTCGGTGTAGGAGAAAAACTCATTTTGAGAAAACGGCCTTGAAAAATATGTATTGTAATTGAAATCTATAGACACAAATAGATAAAGTGCCAAACAATAAATGCTTAAAGGTGGATTTTGGATGTTTTCTTACCAGTAGTCTGAAAAAACACTTTATTAAAAGCCAAAAATCTCTAAATTGAAAAAACTGTTTTAGCCTTTAGTGTCTCGCCTTAAGTTTGCCAGCAAGCGTCAGCCTTTTTTGATCATTTCACAAAACTTTAATGGCCCCCGGAATATTTTGTTGTATGAATATCTGAACATACTGTACAATAAATCAAAAGAAAGAACAGAGCCTCTGCTTTTTATTCTAGCTTCTTTCATGCATTTTTTTTTTCTACCAACACTTGAATAAGGGTAAGTTTCATTAAAAAAAAGAGCAACATTTTGAACAAAAAAGTTGAAAAAATCATTTTTTGTCAAAGACTACTTTGTCAAAGACTACTTTGTCAAAGACTACGTCTGGATCAGATTCAGAACGATGATCAAAACATGGAGTAGATCGAGTCCATCAACACCCCGAGTAGTTGTACAGTCCTGTACATCTTCATGGGTTCGACATTTCATTCAGTGGGCAGTTTTGATTTATATGCTTTTGAATGTTTGGTGATCATGTTAGCTTACATGTGCGTAAGCAATGGTTCTCTCGCTTGTTTCTGCTTTTTCTTTGCCTGTGTTTTGATCCAGAAATTCTGTACTCCTTCAGAAGATGCATAATAGCGCCCCCTACCATTTAACACTGAATACATGGATTGCCGGAAAATTCCGCCAATGATAGGAAAAGAGTTAAAGTGCCTTAATGTACCAAAGTAGTGAAATTAAAATATCAAATTCAGTATATACCTTATTGATAATGCATACTATATACATTCAAGAAGAATATAAATGCAACATGTTATAATGTTTAAGCATTATTTTTAATGGAAAAGTGCTTAATGAGAAACTGCATGTTGCATTTATATTCTGGGTTCTTCTGCTTGCCTGCACATAGTATGGACGCTTGTTTCCACCACTAAATAAAAAAAAAATAAAAAAGGTAATTGAGTTTTTATTGAATTGTTTTCTCAGAATTGCAAGGTTTAAACTTGCAGTTGCGAGTTATAATGTCAGAGTTATAATGACTTTTTTCTCGCAATTGCGAGTTTATATCATGCAATTCTGACTTTATCATGCAATTCTGACTTTATAACTCGCAATTCTGACTTTATATCACAAAATTCTGACTTTATAACTTGCAATTCTGACTTTATAAATCACAATTTTGACTTCATAACTCGCAATTCTGACTTTATATTACGAAATTCTGACTTTATATTACGAAATTCTGACTTTATAACTTGCAATTCTGACTTTATAACTCGCAATTCTGACTTTATAAATCACAATTCTGACTTCATAACTCGCAATTCTGACTTTATATTACGAAATTCTGACTTTATAACTCGCAATTCTGACTTTATATCACGAAATTCTGACTTTATAACTTGCAATTCTGACTTTATAACTCGCGATTCTGACTTTATATCACACAATTCTGACTTTATATTTCCTAATTTGAGAAAAAAGTCAGAATTGTGAGAACTCGCAATTACCTTTTTTATTTTTTATTTCATGGCGGAAACAAGCTTCTATAACATAGTATGCATCATCAATAAGCTGTGTATTGAATTTGGTCTTTTAATATCACTGTCTTACTACAATAATACTTTAACCTGGTACAAATGACTGGCGAGCAATGGATAAAAGCCTTGTTTTGCCCTCCAGGCATCACGTGAAATCTATTAATTGGTTGGATTCTAACAGATGGTCCCAAAACATTCCTTTGGATGAGTTGTCACCGTGTTACTATGTCGGGCTGGTCAGGGTGCTCAAACAAACAACAGTGTTCAACTGTAATCGACTAATTTTGGCATTTCTAGAGAAAGTATTTTAAAGTCGCAATGTAATGGAAGTAGCGACAGATCTTTCCTTCTGAATTGTGATGCACATCTGCATGAAATGGATTATCAAAAAAGAAAAAGGTGGGAATTGGTTCTGTCCATCGGTTGTTGTTTGAATGGAGAAATCCGAAAGGGGGCGGGGTTTAAGCAGATAAAATGATTGGAGAAATTTGGTATACCTCAGGGCAGTTTAAAAAATAAAAAAAATGAAATATGCATGGATGAATTGTTCACAATAAGATCAATAACATGCATTTAGAAAATAGATCGGGTGAATTTTCATCTGATGGCGACTTTAAATATTAATCAATGGAACATTTCATTATTTCATTTGATGTTGTTGATTTTCATATACCTTCGATGTTTTGTTTCCTTCTGTCCAGAATTTGACCACCTGTTTTAAGAAGGCGAATGGAGACATCAGATGCAGCACGGCCGAAAGGTAAAGCGAAGAAACTGCATGACTGTTAAATTTATCATCATCGGTTTACCCTCTTAATCTCACAATATGAGACGGTGAGCAGGGAAATGTCTCATCAATTACTTTGACGGACAACAGAGAACAAAATGTCAAACTAATGAACCCTGCCATCAAAGTGTAATCTCCACGAAAATTGATTAATTTGGTCTTTGTGGAGTAACCCTGCTCGCCTCGAGCCCAGATAATCGCCCTGCCCCGTCCCAAGGCTGCCGGTAATAATGCAGACAGATGGATATCATGTGGGACACACCAGCAGGTATTCATCTCGCCGTGGAACGTAGAAGAGAAAGACAGGGAGCCACTGGCTGTATTGATGCTGACATCACCTCACCACCTCAAATCATTCTCCAGTCTTCCTCTCCGGATTCCCCCCCCCTGCTTTCTGGCCATTAATAAATCCGTCCGTCTCCCTGTCCCTGCTATTTGAAGCCGAAGAGCCCCGCACTTTCACATACACAGACCGCTTGCAGCGTTGCATCTGTCTGCCGCGGCGTGTGCCTGCGTTAACGCGTGAGAGAGAGAGAGAGAGAGAGAGAGAGAGAGCGGGTGAGCGAGCCAACGAGGAGAGGGAGACAGAAAGGGAGAAAGGAAAAGCGAGCGATCGAGAGAAAAAGGGGCAAAGAGACACCGAGTGCATGAGAGCAAGACAAAGCAATGAAATTCATCGGAGCCGTTTACCTCCTGTTCCTCCTTCCTGCTTTAAGCTTCAACAGCAGGTAAGAGCAGATTTACATCTCCGGCTTTATCCTTCAGCCACATCAGTCTGTCTGCCGCGGACACAATAGCTGATTATATTCGTCTGTGACAACCACATTGATGTGTGCGTGCTACTGTTTAAGCTTTAAAAACCTCTGAAGAGAGAAGCACAGTGATTGAGACGGAGGTGAAGGATGCTTAACAGCTCAACTTTTTCCTGCCTCTGCTCTGGGCTTGGCTAGTGCTGCAGACAAAACAGAGATGTTCGCTTTCTGGCACACAGAGTGAGTGAAATGTGGCAGGGGCTTGTGGCTCATGGGAAGGAGCAAGTTTTGTGGCAGGCAGAGCTTTGGGATGCCTGTGCAATTGCAGAATGTGTGTGTGTGTGTGTGTGTGTGTGTGTATTATGCGGTGAGGGGAAGAATCTGAGATGAGGAATAAAGAGAGAAGAAAGGCGAAGCCAGGAGGAGTCTTGCAGAGTCAGGGAGTTTTCAAGGATTGATCATTAATTTAACTACTGATAAAGCCGTGCCTCTTCCTCTCTGAACCCAGAGCACGGGAAAGGTCAGTGAGCATTCAGCCAAGATTTGAACATTGACTTCATCATCTTTGGGGTATTCTTTATGCTCTTTTTGGGTGAATTAAACTGCGTATTAATAGCTTATTTGTTCTGCAAATACTTCTGCCTTTTAGACTTATTCAGGGAGTGGCCCTAGAGTACACATGTTTGCAATACAAACATTGATATAGTTATTGTTACAGACACACACACTTTGCCACTAGTATGCCACAACAGTTATTTTAAAATCATCATTTTTAATTACAAAACTGGCAGATGTGCTCGCCTGATATCCAGCGTTCTGTCGGCATGGTATGGCCTTCAGGTGCCTGTATATCTTACAGTTCATAACCATATATTTTGCTAATCAATATAATGTTAATATACACTCTAAAAAATGCTGGGTTGAAAACAATCCAAGTTGGGCTGAAAATGGACAAACCCAGCGATTGGGTTGTTTTGTTCCTGCTTGGTAGTTGTATTTAACTCAACTATTGTTTAAAAATGACTGTATTGCTTGCTTAAAATATGTTAGAAATTAACATTTATTTGTATGTTTAATAAATGAACAAAATAATAATTAAACAATATATGTGTATTAAATTGCTTATTAATATATTAATAAATGTTCACCTTTTGATTTATTATTTTGCCTCTAGTAATTGCCATATAGGTATTTGTAAACAATAGTTGGGTTAAATAAAACTGCCCAGCATGTTGGGCAAACATTTAACCCAACCGCTGGGTTTGTCCATTTTCAACCCAACTTGGGTTGTTTTTAACCCAGCATTTTCAGAGAGTACCAAGCTACTTGAACAACTAACATCATCTTTTTACTTAAAATATAATAACCACCTATTATTACAAAACATTTTACAGCCAAAACAAGTATTTTTATTATGTTTATAATAGTAATAAAACGTCAGTTAAAATATATAAAAGTTTTAAATATATATTGTAATTGTATATAATTTCTCATGTTTCTCAAGTCAACATTTACAGTGTTTTTGTTATAACATTTTTACATTATTTACTTTTTTTTTTTCCTGTTAAAATTAGTTGCATTTCTTGTTTGTTTTAAATGAGATTTCTAATCAAGGTTTATTAATCAGACATTATACACTTAAATCAAAGGATAGAAAATAAAGTATGTAAATGTGGTCATCTTATAACGTGAAGAGAAATTAATCTCGCTTGCTTTTTCTTAATGCAAGACACTTATCAAGGCCATTGTCGGTGAGTCACATCTCCAGATTCTCATTAGGACAATGTCAAACACATTTGACATACCTTTTCAAATTCTGAAATTAATTTTTCTACACAAACCCAGAAGCAACTGCATTGAAAGTGACACTGGATGATGTCTGTGATGTTTTACTGTACAGAGAATCTTTTTGTATTAAAACACTTATACATATTAATTTTACATTTCCTACTTGTGTTTACATTACATTAATGCATATGGAATACACTTTTATCTGCATTGCATTCAAGGTACGTATTTTTATCAGTTCTTTCTTGCTTTCTCTGAAAGTCGAACCCATGACCTTGCCGTTTCTACTTTGAGTGATTCTACAGATCATTTGCTTTCAGTTCTTATTGATGAGAAAACAACCTTTTATTCTATTTGTTGGTTTATCACTAAAGGCATCAAAGACTTTTTCAAAAATGGCTTTTTTTTCTTTTTCTTTTTTGGGCCAGACATTTGGCAGTGCAGTTGAGCAGAAAAACCGCAACCTACAATGACTCAAAAAAAAAAAAAAAAAAAAAAAAAAACTACACACCCTAATTTCCCTTATTTTCACATCATTAGGACTCTTGTGTTTCACAGTCATACTATTGTTGTCTTTGGTGATGCTTGTCGTCTATTTTTTTTTTTTTTTTGTGTGTGTTTATATTGTGTTTTGTTGCTAATCATATTCTAGCACACTATTTATAGTAAGTGGTATAAGATGAACATGAGTCTGTCACTTTTGGCCAGTTTGACCTTTCCAAAGATCATGGATTCTGAGAGAAATGGTCCATAAAAAAAAGTTTTCTAGTGCATAAAACATACCATGTTACAGTAGAAGAGACAGTTGCATAGAGATCATAATATCAAAAATTATACATTCCCATTTATTATGAGTATAGAAATTTTAGTTTTTAAATTTTAAGAGTGTAGACCTACATTTTTAAACGACTTCCTTCAGATACTTCGGTTAAAAACGGTCATAAAATATGTTTGTGTGGCTCTCATTTAGATATCCAGAATCCCAGCTCAGCAGTAAACCACTCTCATGCCAACAGCAAAAACGCTTTCTCACAATCTACACCAACATTTCATCAATTCTGCTTACTGGTCTGCAAAGCTCAACAGACAAATGCATTGAGCTACACATGTATAAATCAGCAAAGCTGTACTATTCAGCATTTTATACAGAGAGATGATTACATTATGCTGCATAAGCATTTGATTTTTGGGGAAACCTACTCCAAACAGAACTGTACTGAGCGATTTTCATCAGAGCCTCTTAAGTAGCGCAAAAATGGCTGGATGAGGTGAGGGTGTTGCTTATTTGAAGTAATTGAATTCTTCCACAGCTACATGTGCATGGCATGCCTGTGCACTTGGGTGATGAATAGGTCAGGCTATGGCTGATGAATGAATTGGGAACTTCATTTGAAAGGGTAACCATGACCTTGCCACACACCCATAAAACATAGTAAATCTCGGACAGTAAAAGAAAATTACCATTCCTGCATGTATATGTTTTCACCCCTTTAGGTTTACATAAGCATTGTGGTGTATGCATGTTACGCTCTATACATCATTGCTTTGGTAATACATCACTGTACATGTCAGAATGTTTTATGCATTCATACAAGGCCATACACTTCTCATGGAATTCTTGTACTTTGTGAATATTGCATTAGGTCTGGTATTTTCTTGTTAAAAAAGGTTTTACATATATTCTTATTACGCTGTGTCTTAACCAGATACGACGCAACACGCGATAAAAGGTATCCTTTCCATGTTGATCAGAGTTTTTTGTCCTAACTAGCCGCGATGGTGACACGCGATGATCCTATTTTAGAAACTGTTTATATTTTTCTGCGAACAACACAAAAAGTATGGCAATGATAATCTCAGGTACTGTTTATGTGCTTTAGTTAATGTTAAAAGCGTCTAATATGAGTTTGAATATCATTTTGTCTGTCTTTTATAGCCGTACTAAAAGCAACAATTGATAATTCATCTCAGATCTTTAAAATAAACTGAAGGAAAAGAAACGTTCAAACTATCAACTCATTGTGAACAGACAAGTGTATTCTATGACAAAGATTGTTTCAGTAACTCAGTATGTATTTTTAAAATGGTGTAATATTGATGAATTTGATTATGTACTTCCATTTTGTTGCGAGTGCCGGGAGCTTCAAGAGAGCCCGCCCACGCACTCTTCTGATTGGCTGTGATTTTTGATTGACATTATCGCGTCTTGTCTGGTGTGAACAGACAAATCTGTCTGTCACTGGAATTTTATCATCTGGTTAGGACACGGTGTTAAACCGCTCTTCATTTTTAAAATTTTTTTTTATATATATTTAAAATTACAGGCATATATATATATATATATATATATATATATATATATATATTATATTTTATATATATATATATATATATATACAGCTGCTTAATATTTTTGTGGAAATCATGATATAACTGCTGAATATAAATTGTGTGTGTGTGTGTATATATATATATATATATATATATATACACACAACTTATATTCAGCAGTTATATCGTGATTTCCACAAAAATATTAAGCAGCACAGCTGTTTTCAACACTTATAATAATAAGAAACGTTTCTTGAGCAGCAAATCAGCATATAAGAATGATTTCTGAAGGATCATGTGACACTGAAGACTGGAGTTTTGCTACCACTAGAATAAATTAAAATATATTTAAAATATATTGAAATATGAATATATAAACTGTATATATTTTATATTGTAATATTTCACAATATTACTACTTTTAGTGTATTTGTAATCAAATAAATGCAGCCCTTGTGAACATAAGAAACTTATTTAAAAAAATTTAAAAACCCTTTTTTAACAGTTTATGGAAAAAAAAAAAATTCAGTTCAGTCATCATTTACTTAAACATTTTCAATCCTGTATGCCTTTATTGCACAGAACAAAAAACATGTTTTGAAGAATGTTTCAACAGTTTTTGTACATTTAATGAAGGTCAGTGGGGTTCAAAACAACACTGAACCTCATTAACTTTTTTTTTGAAAATGTCTTCTGTGTTCCACAAAAGAAAACGAACGACACGAGGGGTCAGTAAGTGATGACATCATTTACATTTTTAGATGACCTACCCCTTTAACACGTTCTTTTATGCTTTGTTTGAATGATCAATTCCTGGAATACGTCCGTAAAAAGTTTTCACATCTGCTCGGATAACTTATTAAACGTCTTTTTATCACATTCTCTATATTGTGGCTCTGGGTTTTGGTTTCCCGGCTCAAGTGGCTTAGTTCACTGTTACAACTGTCAGTGCTTTTCAGTTCCGCTCGCATGCCTGCAGCGTCTCCCTCAGGATCGCAGTCTCTCTCTCTGATGACTCAAACTTTGATGTAGGGAACCGTGGCAGCCTCTTCTGCCAAAACTTTGCCTCCAGTGAAGTGACTGAAATGTCAAAAAGGAGCATTTGCCAAGGTATAAATATAAGAGGAAAGGTGGGGAACTCCCATTTTAAACCTAGATCAAGAATGGCGGATAGGTCATGTAATTGCTCATGTGCCTTTTTTCTCCCTTGCAGAAGCCTGCGTCTTTTGTTTCTATCGGGCGAAGCCTCGGAGGCAGCGGTGTGTCATGTCGGAAAATGACTGGGAAGACAAACTCATTGCGGTGTGGATCGATGACACGGTGGCTGGTGGGAGGGGGTCATATGTCTCATAGCCGTGCTCTATGGGCCCAATCATTACCCATAAATCTTGTGTTTTAATGGCTTGAACATTCTCGCTGATATCCTTGCGCTCTGGCTACTGGGATGCGATAAAATATTCCATTCTTGCTTTGTGTGAATAATGACCTTGAATGATGCTTTTTGGTTGCCATGGCAACCGTGATTGTTCCCTCGATAGGAATCGCTCTCGTCTGTGAGTGTACTAGCAGAATTTGCAGTGAACGCACTGATGAGTGATGGAGTGATGCGCTTTTGTGTGATTTGTTTAGTAGTGAGTCGCTTTGTGCTTCATTGCTTTGGCAAACTAAAAGACAATGTAGTTTCTAATTCAGGTTAACCCAGTTGCATGCGATTGAAACTTTTTCAAAAGACAGTGGTGTGAGAAGAAATGTTTCTTTTGCTCCCATTTTCTCCTTGTCTTGTTTTTTTTTTTTTTTTTTTCTACCTCGGCAGCATCCTGGGTGTTAAACCTCTGAAATCTGAAAATTTTCTCAAAATATCCAGCCTGACGCAATCGCTTTAATCTTGACAGCCTCTCCCTGTATGTGTCACTGATAGATTCTAAAGAATAAGGAACTGCTGTGGCTATATCTTGCGTTCAGAGTCGAGAGGAGCACGTGCCAGGCTGGAGAATAGAACAGATTTGTTGGCAGATCCAGAGGTGCCCATGCGTGACCGCGCCCAGAGTGCTTGGCATCGTGAGTAGTAAATGGAAAAGGTCCAACATTATTCTGTGCTCACCTGCGTGATGCATGGCAGCCACCTTACAGACCTCTTTCTCTCCTTAGGTCGCATCTGTTTTGTGCACTGGGAGATTTCTATTAGAAATTGTGATTGCATTTTAGCTTTATGATTTGAGATTGCTTTAATTTTACCCAGCTGAAGGAGCATGATTCATGTATATTAAAGACGTATTATGCAAGTTAAGCCCCATCGACAGAATTGTGGCATAATGTTAATTACCATAAAAATGAATTTGGACTTAAAATCTGGGTTACAGTGAAGCACTTACAATGGAATTTGTAAACTAAATTAAAATACTCACTGCTCACTTATTTGTTGTTATAGCCACAAGACAAACAATGTGTGTGTTAGCATCATTTTAGTGTGAAAAAATGCTTACTAAATAACCTCCTGTGTACAGTTATATCCGATTCAAACTTCACCACCATGACAACGTAATGCTGTAAGCACTAAAAATATGTAATATAAGTCTCTGGTGTCTCTAGAATGTGTCTGTGAAGTTTCAGCTCAAAATACCCCACAGATCATTTATCATAGCTTGTCAAATTTGCCCCTATTTGGGTGTGAGCAAAAACACGCAGTTTTTGTGTGTGTCCCTTTAAATGCAAATTGTGTGTGTCCCTTTAAAAGCTGCTGCTCCCGGCCCACTTTCCAGAAGATGGTGGAGCTTTAACAGCTCGCGCTTCGGTTGCTCAACAACAACAAAGCTGGAGAATCTCACGCAGCCAAAATGAGGATTGTCAGTAACGGTGTTCAGCCTTACATTGTTCAAACCGGAGTCGAACACTGATGGAGAGTTACAACTTTTAGAATGAAACTGGATGTTTCTGAATGATCAGTGGATAAATTTATGTAGTTGCTGTGGAGTTGATTCAACTCATCGACTAGCATGTGCCGTCATGTTAATCTTTTGTGCAAATCCAGCGTTGAATTGATTCTCGTTTGTGAAGCAGTCCGGCGTAAAATGACAGCATGGTAACAACACTCTACTACAACAACTCTTCCTCTTCTCTAAAGCAGCCCAACATGGCCTCGCCCCCTTTGTTACGTGTTCTCGGGGGCAGGGTTCATGTAAATTTTGGGGTTTGTGATGTCACCAACCCGGGAAGAAGCTTGTTGTAGTCCCTACCAGCCGTTTGTTGTAGTCCTTAAACAGCAATTTCTGTAAAAGAAAATATCTCCTTTTGCATTGAACTTTGAGCGTCGTAACTTTGCAGATGTTGTTTATGCTCAAACAGCAACATTACACACTAACTAAAGTTAAAAAAGGTACTTCCAAAAGTGTTTTTGACTCCCAAAGTGACGGTTGCTATTGACTTGCATTATATGAATCACCAAGGACCACAGTTTCAGAAAAAGTCACCTACATCTTGGATGGCTGGAGGGTGAGCAAATTAATAGCAAATTTTCATTTTTGGGTGAACTAATGTAAGTGCTTTTATAAGAGATGCTTAACATTTTTGCTTCAAAATCCTCCAAAAATCCCCATAACCTCAAAACCCCATGAAGTCATCATTTAATTTTAATGGTAATAACCATTATGCCAAATTCTGTTGATTGAACTTGGCTTGAATCTGTAATATTGCTTTAATGTGTTAAGTAAAAAAATGGCATTACTGTTCAGCTTGACCTACATAGTATGCATTTATAAGTAATAGAAGGTTTTTAGCACTGACTGTTTTCTGCAGTTGGATCAACCATATTCTTTATGTAAGTGTGATGTTTGAAGTGGGATTGTGGCTTCCACGAGATAAGCCAATCAGAAAGAGAGATTCTACAGAGATGCTCTGAATGCACAGACAATGTCATAAGTGTGAGGATATGCATGCAGATAGGGGTAGATTGGACATTAGTGGAGGGAGGTGTTGTCTTGTGCTCTTGTCTTGACAGAGAATGAAAATTGAAATTCGAGAGGCATACCATAATCAGAACGCCATGGCAACCAAGCAGGCTGTCAAATAGTCATAAAGTAAATTAGCAATAAACAGAACCTTGCTTTGCCACAACAAATATAAAACTAATTAAGGTACCTGGTGATCTGCGAGGACGATTACCACCTGGACCGTTTATGAGAAGCGTCAGCATCATAACTGCTTCCTTCTTCCAGTGGGTTTGTCGGTGTGGGCATTTTCTTCAAGGCAGTGCCTCCTTGAATTAGATGACAACATGTTTGGCAGTACATAAACTACGCCTAAAATATGCCAAAAAAACCACCATTGAATCAAAATGAACTTGATTTTGATTTTTGAAAAACACAACACAAGCTCCTTAAATTAAAGCTACACCTCCGTGCCTGCGACCTTTATAACCTCTGGTGTTTACAGAACACCTGATGGCCTGAAAAAAGGGTGAACAGTTAGTGATGAATAAAAGATACACATGATATGCTTTTATTTTTGGAGCAATGTAACAATTTTCAATAAAAAATGTGATTTCACATTGTTTTGCTTAATCGGATCACAGGTAGATGAGGGAGACACGTTCCCGTTTACTCCTAGTGTTTTAATCCGTCTCTTTTGTCCACTTTCAACCACTTCTGTCCTGATTTCTTCAAGGGGAGGGTCTATGGACGGTTAAATGTAAGGGTTTTTTCAGGTCTTTTGATCTAATGGACAAAAGCTTGTGCAATTTACATATGGACACGAAAGGACACAGGGGAAAAACACACAGAGAGCAGCAGCTTTCGCTTCTGCTCTGACAGCCGCAAGACCACGGCGAACGCAATGAGTGCATGTTAGAAATCAGGATTAGTGAGAGAACATTGTGCTTGGTACATTTTTCGTCTTCAGACCAAACTTGGGTTTTCAGCTGAAAGTTTAAATCCCATCCGGCTAGAGCGCTTTCCATTATGTTTACGCATTAGGTCAGTAGGCGGAGAGACTTTTGTGTCTGTTCGAACGCGTTCGACCACATGAACGTTTACACTATGAAAGCAATCCGGTCAAATGAGTTTTCAGCTACCTCTGGAAGTGCTTGAAAGTGGACAGGCTCAAAACGTTTACATCTGTATTTAGCGTCATCCACTTGTGATCTGATCAACCAAAACGCATCTTAATACCAGGTGTAAACAGGGCCTAAAAGTAGGCTGTTACAGTATAAACACATATTATAGTATTAGTTGAATGTCGATAGTCCAAAGTGTAAGGTAAATGTGTTCCCTGTGCATTTAACCCAGAAACCATTTAAACATCTTGTGGAACAAATTTACATTGGAACAAAGAAAAAAAAAACAAAAAAACACTGAAACATTGATTTATGCAGTGTTTGGGACAGTCACACATAATGTAATTGTAGGATTTTAAATTCATGTTCTGTTTAACTGGCTTCAGTTTTATTGTATTTGTGCCAACTTGCCATTGAGGAAAAAATAGCAGACAGACAGAGCAGCTTTATGTATATTTGAACATCATAACATTGTTTTAATACATAAATAGTATGTGATCTCAAGATGGGGTTTTATTGTAGCATTTTCTCATTTCCAAGTCAAATCAGAATGTCAACAATTTATTAACATTGATTAGAAACTAAGGGCCAGCCTGTGCCAGCGCAAACCCTCTTTTGGCATTAAAAAACTACTGTCAGGATTTACTAAAGACACAGTGAAATATTAGTACTGAAAGGCGTGGACAGGTATTTTTGAAGATGACCTTATTGCATAAGCATTTGTATTATTTGTTTTATCTAAGGTTTGCGATAGTCAATTTTCTGGTATTTGTGCCATTATTTAACGCCCCCCAAAAAGCACGTCTTAAACTAGACTCTCATTTGTGCTGCTCTTGGTAGATTGGGTCGGTCATTATGGAAATGATCTATCTGCATCTGCATTCTTTAATGTGTGCGTCATCAGTAAATCACCCGCAGAACTTTCCACTCCCATTGACGCTTTTATGGGATTGCGCTCTCTCGCTAATTTGCCGTTTAGTTATTCTGGCCTAATATGTAGGGAATTACTTGGCTTCAAAAGCATATTTAATGGAGCCGTGGTTGACATTGTTCTTTCTGATAAACTCAAATGCTCCAGTGAGCTAGTGACATTTTTTTTTTATTCGATAACATCAGCTTTATATCTTGCACTGTTGGATTTGAAGTAAGCTTTTTGCTGTGAGTGCAAAGGTTTCCTGGGTTCAAATCTTGTCTGATACAGTATATAACACATTTTTTAACAGTAACACTGCAATATTGTATGTTGGTGGATATATATCCACATAGGGAGCGGTGCTGGTCTGAGAGCTCTGCGCAGGAGAGAAAATCACCACAACCTCAGCGAACACGCAGCAACACATTCGAACAGCATGAAAACTCCTGCTTCCTCCTGCAGGATAAGGATTCCTTCCTTTCATAAAGTAGTGCGGACAACATCAAATACTCATTTTTGAAGTCCACCATTGGTTAGTATACATACAGGCATGTAGATGAGGTCAGTTGGTGATCTTAATGTGTAGACAGGAGGGTGTGCATCATAAACTTTTGTATTTTTTGGTCGACTTCAGAATATGATAATGCTTTGTGTGCCTCTATGAAGGGACATGAATGAATATGCAAAACCTCTTAGTGGAATTATAGCAGAAATCATAAAACCATGTCTTATAAACACTCTAATAGGATTGTAAGGGACATATAAATAAACAGTGGGAACTGCCGCAGGGGATTTGTCAGACAAAAAGATTTGATGTATGCCTTACCTAGTGCTAGAAGTTTGGAGCCCTACATCAGCTGGGCTTCCAGTGATAGAGTGGGTGAGGGAGGCTGACGGTTAAGCCACTTAAATAGAGGGACAGGGAGCGCCACATTCTGTGCTTTTGCTTAAAATTAATGCCTACAGGAAGTGAGTGGTGTATTGCATTGGGTGTTCTGCGTTTGTTACGTAGACGTTGAAGCATGTCTGGTTCCTGTCACCATAGGAGTAAATTGAACTGTCAAAAACGTACAGTTTAAGATAGCTCTCTAGCTTGCCCTGAAAAGAATGTGGGAACAGAGGACCGGTTATTCAGAAGCGGTTCCATTTTGTAAAAAGAAATACCAGAACTGAATGACATTCGTTTGGATCTACAGCGCGATTAAGACCAGTGTAGTACAATTTATGAATGAGTGACTCTTACGAAACCAACGTAACCAATGTAGTCCGATTCCCAAAATCTTATGAGCAGCTTTTTAGTGAATCAAAAACAGTGATTCCCAAGCAAATAATTTTTTTTAGGTAAATCAAAAACACAGCGTGACTAGTTTTGGCTCATTTTAGTTGGTTTCATTTGAGTCAATATACAAGTCAAGTCACCTTTATTTATATAGCGCTTTTTACAATGTAGATTGTGTCAAAGCAGCTTTACATTGATAACTGGTACATTATTTTGGCTGCACAGCAGCTCTTAAAGAATAGTGTCAATGCAGGCAGATCAAAGCACTTTCAAGTGCAAGTCAAATGTCAAGTGTCCCCAACTAAGCAAGCCAAAGGCGACAGCGGCAAGGAACCCAAACTCCAACAGGTAAAATCAGGTGGCAAATGGGTAATAAGTGTTACACATAATAAGTTACACATTTAACTATGCTTTAGTTTTTTTTGGGGTTACACTTTATTTTAAGGTGTCAGTATTACAGTGTAATTATACATTTAAATACTGAGTAGTAATAATTAAAGTTCCCCTGTAGTCATCTTTGATCACCAAAATTACATATTTAAACATTTTTTCCTGTGAATTTTTTTTTAATGCCTTAAAATAGCTTGAATGTAACTCTACACCCTTGCCTCATTTAATATACATGGATCTATGAATATGATAATTAGCCCTGCCTCGCATGAGCTCAGACGAGCTCAACTTACTGAGGTAAACGCTGCACAGTGGTATCGCTTTTTACAACGTCGGACACATAGCGGTAATTAATATGATTAGCGTTTTGGTTGACTATGTTATCAAACAGCTAATGTTAAACAAACCATGTTCACATTCACGAGTCAGACAGCTGCCTTCTAAAAATCAGTATCCTTAGAAATGCTTTTGAACAACTCAGAACGTCAGTGGAGAAAGGCATATAGTTCATCATAACATTGTTATATACATCATGCATCCGCTATATTGCAAATCTACGTAATTTTTCATATCAACGGAAAAATATACCGGGATAACCTTCTTTTGAGACTCAGTTAGTCTCAAACTAACCTAGTTTGAGGTCAGTTAATGATATGCTAAAGCCCGCTGGCACGTTGACGTGATTGACACCATTGATTTTAAACCGCGGGTTTGAGACTGTCTTTAGATCACTGCAGTTTTAAAGAGAAAATACTCAGCAATGGTGTTGACTTTCACATTGAATTTGCATGTTGTTTGTCTTAAAGCATGTTAAAAACACCAGAAAGACACATGAACAATATTAAAAACTTGATTTTCTTGATAACTATATGTACTTACTATAGGCTGAGGGTTTGGTTTAGGGTTAATTGCATGTAATTATGCACAATTTCTAGTTATTACTACAGTCAACTTATGCAGCCTCTAAAATGACTAAAAAGTCACTAAAAAGTCTAAATAAGCCCACCAGAATGGTTTAAATATTAAATATATTTATTACTAATATTTATCAATGAAATTGCATTTCCAAATATTGATTAATTAAAATGAACTGGAATCCGAACTGGAATACTTATATTCCAATCCCTGGTGAGAAACACTTTCTAGTACCAAACACTTCCATTTCCAATCAGAGCAGAGTGGAAAGAGTTTTATTTGCAAACAGGATGTTACAGTAAATGAATTTAGATTCCCCACCAAAAATGTTTCCCCGCTGACATTTCTAATTGAGATAAAAATGAAAGCACCAAGGAATTGCTGGTTACTAGGGAAGATAAGGCAAAGATTTTGCAAGCCAGATGTTTTGGTGAACGGCATGATTGGCAATTTCCATAAAATGAACGTTCATCGGAGCTCATAAAAGGCACACAGCAAAGCTTGGCCTTGGTTCAGGCTGCTGTTTTTTCTTTTAAATAAGAGCGTTATCAAAGATGGAAGGAATGGTGAGGCAATTGATTCTTTCTGTCTACTTTCTCATCATCTCAGGGTCATAACTTCTCAAGTCCCTCCTTGTTTCCCTCCCCCCTTTTTTTTTTTTCTCCAGTAATTTTTGGGTACTGAGATGATTTTGACTTCAAAGTTCTTGGACAAATAGAGGCAGAGAGACGGCTGCTATTTCAGAATAATCCTGGGAGAGAATGCATTTAGTTTGTCCTGCTTGACGTGCTTCACTTGAGTGCCACTTTTATACCAGTTTCTCAGAAGTTTATCTTTTTTAAGGGATTTGAGGGAAATGCATTGCTAGAGGCAAAATATAATGGTCACAATATTTGAATGAATCGGTCTGCCTCTAAATCTTTAAACTCATGGATTTTTCATGAAATGCTACAGTATACTGCAGATCCTTAATTGCTAATGGACAGGTTACCGTATAATTTAGCATATATCATGAGAGATAATCATCTATATATTCCACAATAACATTATTTTACAATAATTGCACCATTAAAACAGTATATCGATTTTTCTAAAAGCCATTTCCAACATTTTTCATCATTATCTCAAAAGGTCTTAAATGGTTAGTTCACCCAAAAATGAAATTTCTGTCATTAAGTGTTCCCCATAAGACCTTCGTTCGTCTTTGGAACACAGATGAAGATATTTTTGATGAAATCTAAGAGTTTTTTTTATTATCCTCAATAGGAAGCAACACAATTACCACATTTAAGGTCCAGAAAAGTTGTAAAAAAAAGTTGTGGTTCAACCTTAATGTTATGAAGTGACGAGAATACTTTTTGTGTGCAAGACCAAAACAAAAATAATGACTTTATTCAACAAATTTCTCTCTCCTCTGTTATTCTCTTAAGCTAATTTACATTCAGCACTTCCAGGTTCTATGTCAGAACACCGGCTCAGTATTGGCCGACGCTGATCACATGAGCAGCAGGATGCATGTGTGTGATGACGCAGGAGCTGGCCAATAATGAGTAAAAAGAGTTCTCATGATTTCATAACATTTAAGATTGAACCACTGTAGTCACTTTGACTATTTTAACAATGTCTTTACTAATTTTCTGGACCTTGAATGTGATAATTTCGGATTTCATCAAAAATGTTCAAATGTTTTGAAGTTGAACGACGGTCTTACGGGTGTGGAACGACTTAAGGCTGAGCAATTAATGACAGAATTTAAATTTTTGAGTGAACTAACCCTTTAAACTGAATCTTGTACACTTTATGCTCAAACATATGTAACAAGAACAATACCCTTGTTTAAAGTTCTCTCTATAACATAAATGATCATGACTGTAAGGATCAATAACAGAGTAACTGTTATTGTTGCTTACTGATTCTTAAACATTGAGACAAAGCAGCTATATATCAGCTATATATATATATAAAACTCTTGGATATATATATATATGTGTGTATGTGTGTGTGTGTGTGTGTGTATGTATGTGTATATATGTATATGTGTGTGTGTGTGTGTATATATATATATATATATATATATATATATATATGTGTGTGTCTTTTATGTATATGTGTGTGTGTGTATATATATATATATATATATATATATATATATATATATATATATATATATATATATATGTGTGTGTGTATATATGTGTGTGTGTATATATGTGTGTGTATATATATATATATATATATATATATACACATACATACATACATACATACACACACTCCGATCAGGCATAAAATAATGAGCACTGAGAAGTGAAGTGAATAACACTGATTATCTCTTCATCACGGCACCTGTTAGTGGGTGGGATATATTAGGCAGCAAGTGAACATTTTGTCCTCAAAGTTGATGTGTTAGAAGCAGGAAAAATGGGCAAGTGTAAGGATTTGAGCGAGTTTGACAAGGGCCAGATTGTGATGGCTAGATGACTGGGTCAGAGCATCTCCAAAACTGCAGCTCTTGTGGGGTGTTCCCGGTCTGCAGTGGTCAGTATCTATCAAAAGTGCTCCAAGGAAGGAACAGTGGTGAACTGACGACAGGGTCATGGGCGGCCAAGGCTCATTGATGCATGTGGGGAGTGAAGGCTGGCCCGTGTGGTCCGATCCAACAGACGAGCTACTGTAGCTCAGATTGCTCAAGAAGTTAATGCTGGTTCTGATAGAAAGGTGTCAGAATACACAGTGCATCACAGTTTGTTGCGTATGGGGCAGCATAGCTGCATTAGCAGGATAATGCTCTTGCCACAAAGCAAAAATGGTTCAGGAATGGTTTGAGGAGCACAACAACGAGTTTGAGGTGTTGACTTGGCCTCCAAATTCCCCAGATCTCAATCCAATCGAGCATCTGTGGGATGTGCTGAACAAACAAGTCCGATCCATGGAGGCTCCACCTCGCAACTTACAGGACTTAAAGGATCTGCTGCTAACATCTTGGTGTCAGATACCACAGCACACCTTCAGGGGTCTAGTGGAGTCCAGGCCTCAACGGGTCAGGGCTGTTTTAGCAGCAAAAGGGGGACCAACACAATATTAGGAAGGTGGTCATAATGTTATGCCTAATCGGTGTATATGCAGGCTCTGTAGAGTTGCGTATTTTTTAAAAAAAATCAGTAATTTTGCTTATAACAAAACCAATTCCGCCACACCGATTATCAAGAAATGATTTTGCATTTTAAACAGCTTCTATATTTGGCAACAACAAAAAATGGCTATAGAATTTAATTAATGTGCTGTGCAAAATATGGCAATTTTCTATGGTGACAATTCAGTAGATGGAGCTTAAAATCAGTTTGAAACAATCCTGTGGTCTAAATGAATTCAATCTTTGAAGGGAATTTGTCAATATTTATTGATGTATCTAGCAGTGTTGATCCATAAAGAGTGATAGACAAGGAAAACACATTTTGTGAGACAAGGGAAACATCAAGAGATTGCAACACAGGTGAATACCTCAGAAAAAAATCCTTTTCACACAAACCTTTATTTTTTATTTTTTTCCAGTGTTTTGTCCCAGAACTCAAGAACCAGTGTGCTGTGAATCCAAAGTGGCATTTGTCAGCAAATAAAACTTTTCTGATAAAGCTTTTTAGCATACTGTATTCCCTTCTTTGTTCTTTTTGATCCTGAGCTTTGATTAAAAAAAATCACATCTCTCTGTAGGACCCTGCAGATCTGTCAGTCTTCTTTTTATTTTAAACTTCATGCATGCTGTAGAGGAAAAGGAAAGTAACCTTGACACTCCCTAGAGAGAAAAATGGCCGCCTGTCAGTCAAACTTGAATCTCCCAGCAGCTTTGCGACCTGAGGTGTGTCAGGACAAGGCCGGAGGGGGAAAGTGTGTGTGTGTGTGGTGTGTGTGTGTGTGTGTGTGTTTATGTATGTGCATGTATTGTCGTTTGGGGATCCAGGGCGGATGAGAGTCCAAAAATGTCCGGTCGTTTGTGAGTTTTATTCAGCCATCAATCTTGTCACCAAGGTTGATCAGAGTCCAGGGAGCGGATGGGGCATTTTCCCCTCAGTATCGAGGGTAACAACACTGCAATGCAATGACATGAGCGGTTTGCAAGGATGCCACACGGTTTTACTTGAAAAGGACAAAGGAGACATTCAGAATGACTGACTAACTGACGCTGAAAGGATCCTCTGAATTATTTAAGCCGGAAACTCTTTAGCCCCTTTTCAAATGACGTCCTCTAGCATCTGCAAAGTTGTGTGCATTTATTTGTAGCACATTACGCCAAGATGTTCGAAAGCATTAGCTGATTGAGAAGACAAACTCTGAAGTCAAAGATATATGGACTTAAATTTATTAGAGGTTTCCGTTGCGCATACAGTGCTCCGATTTTCAGGGAAAATTACTCTGAAACAAATGATGTCTGTAAAAAAAAAAAAAAACACCTGCACGTTAATTCTCCGCTTGCATTAGTTCCAGCATTAGGGTTATCAAATGGAGAGCGAAGAAATAATAATAATAATAATAATAATAATAATTCAATTCAATTCACATGTATTTGTATAGCGCTTTTCACAATACATATCGTTTCAAAGCAGCTTTACAGAGAATGCATGTCAACATTACAATTTAGAAAATGCAATTAGCTAATAATGTAATAATTTAGGCAATTTATTTACAGTCACTGTTAGCAATTTAATTGAAGGTAGAAGCAACGAGCTCCTGGAAAAATGAATTACATATTAACAATAATTAGGATATATAGAAATTTGGGAATGTGCGTGTTGATCCAGATGTTGCGTCTTCTGAAGTCCTCGCAGGAGTTGGCACCGTCTCTTCAAAGGTGTTGGTCATCTGAGGTCTTCTTAAGAGGCTGGATCCAAACTGAAGCTGATGTACTCTCTAGTCAAACGGAAAAGCAAATGGCAAAGCAAATGGGGAATAATTAGCATAGCTGCTGTTCATAAAATTAAACAAAGATAGTCATGTGCAATTGATCTGATATGAGATGCATTATGTGAATGCTTGGCTAAAGAGATGCGTCTTTAATCTAGATTTAAACTGGGAGATTGAGTCTGAGCTCCGAACATTATCAGGAAGGCTATTCCAGAGTTTAGGAGCCAGATGTGAAATAATAATAATAATAATAATATTTAAGAAGACAGCAGAAATTCGGCTCTCGAGTCCTCTCTCAGGAACAGTCTTGTAGGGTGTGGTGTAATGGCTCGGCTCTGATGCCTCTATTTATGTTACCGATTTTTAGTGGAGCAGCATGAATAATTGAAGAGGGAAAAGATGGTAGAAGCAACAACAAACTATATCCGGGTGTTTATGTCAAGCAGCCATCGCACCATGAAAGCTTCTTATAAATCATGATTGTATCTCTGTCTCCGCCTCCTCGTGCCTTTTGTCTTGTCTCTCTTCCTTAATAGCCTGTAATTGGTCCCCCATGTAACTGAAAAGAAAGAGCAGAGATGCGTAACTCACTAGTGATTTACTCAGATTAAAGTGTGCAAGCAGAGACTTGGTCAGGCATGTACAAAAGAGGACTTTATGAATAATACATGCTACAAATCTATGATCAAGATCATGAAAGGAGGATGGCCCAGGGCCGGAGGGAGGCTGTATTTGTGTTGAGTGATAGAGGGGCCCGCAACCGGATCAGCCAAACCGGGGTCTTGCCTCGGGAATAAAATCACTTGGGTTTTGGTAAGAAACTTCAAAGCATAGCGGTTAGGGCTGTTATTTTAAAGTGTTCTTTTAATTCATTTAATAAAAAATAAAAAGTAAAGTGAATTCAAATATAGTGACCCCTGACCTCTATGTTTATGATGTAGTTTTTAAAGCAGTTCAAAAGAATATACAGAGAAATTGCAGGGAATCATACAGAACTATTCTTGAGTACTTGTAGGGAATAAATATTTGGAAAAAGTACATTTTAATGTAAATGCAATTTGAAAACTTGGCGTGGCTTTAGATTAAATAATAGTAAACTTACAGCAAACTACAGTATTACTTAAAAACCCTCACAGTTAGTTGTGTTTGATTCACTAAAAATAACTTGCTCATAAGAGTCATTTGTCAGAGAACTGGCCTACTCTGGTTTTGCGGAATGTTTTTGATTCATTTAAAAGAACCGATTCATTAGAGTCATTTGTGTAGGAATCGGATTTCACTTCTTTTGCTGTATGTGTTTGATTCACTAAAAAGAACCAGCACATTATAGGGTCATTCCTTCAGGTATCGGACTTCACTTGTTTCACAGTATGTTTTTAATTCACTTAAAATAACTTGCTCATAAGAGTAATTTGTTAGGGAACTGGAACTGCATACTTTTGCAGTATGTTTTTGATTCACTTAAAAGAACGGGCTCATTAGAGTCATTCTTTCAGGCATTGGACTTTACTTAGGGTAATACAGGAATTGGACTTCACTTGTTTTTAATTCACTAAAAACAACTTGGCCTACTCTGGTTTTGCGGTAGGTTTTTGATTCACTTAAAATATCCACACAGTAGGTCATTCCTTCAGGTATCTGAGTTCACTTGTTTTGCTGTATGTGTCTGATTCACTAAAAAGAACCGGCTCAATAGGGTCATTCATTCAGGAATCGGACTACACTTGTTTTACTGTGTGTTGGTGATTCATTTAAAAGAACCGAGTCACTGTAGTCATTCGTTTAGGAATTGGATTTCACTCGTTTTGCTGTATGTGTTTGATTCATAAAAAAGAACCAGCACATTAGGGTAATTCAGGAATTGGACTTCCCTTGTTTCACAGTATGTCCTTGATTCACTAAAAATAACTTGCTCATAAGAGTAATTTGTAAATGAACTGGCCTACTCTGGTTTTGCAGTATGTTTCTGATTCACTTAAAAGAACCGTCTCATTAGAGTCATTCCTTCAGGTATCGAACTTCACTTGTTTTGCTGTACTTGTTTGATTTACTAAAAAGAACCAGCTCATTAAGGTAATTTCTTCAGGAATTGTACTTCACTTGATTTACTATGTGTTGGTGATTTGTTAAAAAGAACCGACTCATTTGTTCGTTCAGGAATCAGACTTCTTGTTTTGCAGTATGTTTTTGATTCACTTAAAAGTACCGGCTTATTAGAGTCATTTGTTCACAAATCAGACTTCACTTGTTTTGCTATATCTGTGTTTGATTCACTAATAAGTACCAGCTCATAAGAGTCAATCGTTCTGGAATTGCACTACACTGTTCGCACTGTAAATTCAGGGGTGTTGCACTATTGCAGGAAACTCTGTCAGTGTATTTTTGTACACTGTATTTTTGCTCCTTCCGCAGAAGATAATAGTATATTGACCTCATACTCCACTTTCTGTCTATTTAAATCTTTCGTCTACCACAATAATGTAATTCATTTGAATTATCCCCAGCAAATGTTAATATATATGCAGTTTATTAGATTAGTCATGTAAATAAAAGTTTTGACAGTCTTAGTAACAGTGCAGTTCATTATAGATGAATCTGTTGAGTAGAATCTGGCACGGAGAGCTTTCTCTTTTCATGATGGCTGGAAAGAAATGCGACAGGAAATTGATTTTGATGTCATACATTGTATAAGAGCCAGTGTAGCACCCTTATGTGGCTATCTTTTGTTCCCAGGCTTACGTCAACCCCCACTGCTTCAACCTTTAAATCTGCCTCTTTTGTCTGCCTTATTTCATTTCCAAAATGTCATATTTGCTCCTTTTGCTCCCTCCCTACATAAATCTGAATCCCTTATCAGGATACCCGCTACACCCCGGACGACACGGGGATGGATCCCGTTATTTTTATCTAATCTCCCTCACCAAGCATATTCTATGTCTGCCTCCATCTCCTCTGACAGGAAAGCTGCTTGCATTAGTGCTGTATCTAGCCTCTGCGGTGCAATGTTTTGCCCTGACACCTCTCTCTGATAAGCACCCTCCTCCCCAAAACACCCCCCCCCCCCCCCCCCCCCCCCCGCGTGTGCGTCAGTGAAGAGGGAGTATTTTGCCACCGATGTCTCTCAAGAAAAACTGATAAAGTACCCAGCCAATAATGCTGCAGTAGAACATTATCTGTTGGGCCGATATTTCATTTCTCTGGGTTTGTTTTTCCTTTTTTAGTGTGAACTCGCAAGGTCTATTTCCGCCACACCAGGCTCTGTGCTGCAGAGCAACTTCCTTTGTTTATTCTCTGCAAATAAAATACTGGATCGAGCAACGAAATTGCACCGAGCAGAGCAGCAAATCTAAGCAGTTGTTTATGGGATTGTACGCACACGCTCAGCGTGAGAGCACCGCTCGGCTGGTGTTAAGTGTTAAGATATGAGCTTGAATGTTAAATCAAATGCCTCATTTGGTTTGAAACTTTTCTGAGAAATGATGTTTTTGCGGTTCTGCTCAACAGGAGTTTTTCTGTGAAGAGTGGCTCTTTGAAGGTGTGTTATTGGCAGTGCCCTGATGTGCCACCAACTAATTTTTGTATTTTGTTTTGAATTTAAACTGTGAATTACAACAGGGCTTGATAATGGAAAAGCGCTCAGGTGTGTCTGGCTTTAGCAATGTCTTTATCGTTGGATTTGGCAATGCCACAGTGTGTGTTTGTGTGTTTGCATCTGTCTAGCCATGTTTGTGCCAAGTTTTTCACAGTGGTATATATACAGTGGTGCCAAGGAAGTATTTGAACACTTACACTACTGTTGAAAAGGTTTTATGTATATACAGTCAAACCTAAATTTATTCCGACACCTTGAACGTTTCATTCATTAATACAGTTTATTTACTATAGTTTAAAAAATGATAATAAAATATGACAAGATCTGTTAAACTGTGTCAGAAAAATAATTGTCAGATAACACTTAAGCAAAACATGGTCAGGTCAAAGTGTCTGAATAATTGTATATATGTAGATGTGTGTGTTTTTATATATATATATTTTATATATATGTGTGTGTGTATATATATATATACATATATATATATATATGAATACGCAAGGATGTATTAATTATAAAATAATATAATGTGTGTGTAGATATAATATTAATTATAAATATAATAAATATATTATGTGTGTCTCACACAATCTTATGACTTTAATGGCTTTAGATGCAAAATATCAAGCAACGTAGCATTATAAGCAATCGATTCTTGACCTTTTCCCACAACTTCCCAGTTTTTTGTTTTTCTGTTTTTAGTGGATGTACGAAGTCGTTCCCCTCATCCATTTGATATCCAGGAAGTGTCAAAATACTTTTTACTTTGTTTTATCATTTGAAAATCAGTAGGTTAATTTCCTAAGTAGGTTATTTTATTATAAGATATTATTAAACATATTTTAAAAGACTTATTGATCTTGAGAGGTCTGCATAGTTTCCTGTTGATTATGTGGACAAATGATTTTCAGATATTAATAAGCAGTTAAGAATATATATACATTTCTTAAAAAAAAAGATTATGCCAAGCTACTTTAAAATAATATTTTCTTTTCAAGAGTTTTGATCTTTTAATGAAGTTTTTTTTTAAGTCGTGTCAGTAAATTGCTTTATGTATTTTATAAATAAATAAAGCAAAGATATTCATTAAGTGTGACCGAAGTATCCAAACACTTTCTTGGGCCACTTTATGTGCCCATATGGCTGTTTGTATGGGCTTTTGTGCCGTTGTTTGACAGTGTGAGCCCTGGGGGTGGTGGGAACTGTTGGTTTCTGTAGTGAGGGTTGACATGGTGCTGGATGCTGGTCAGCAGGGCTTTTGGTGAAAGGCCGTTGTTATGTTGCTGAAGTCCATAGCTCCCATTTGCCCGGTTTGTCTGTCTGGGAGCTCTCCTGGCTGGGCTCGCGCCTGTGACGATGCTGACAGGATGACAGCAGGGGCGAGCAGGGGTGAATGTCAATGTGGGCGAGCGCAGTTTCCGCATGATCTGCAGCACATACAAACTCACTCCCTGACAAACACACACTCACACACACGGACGTATTTAGGTTTCTCAAAGGAGTGTGGCAGCATCTGGTGATAGAGAGTGAGAAGTTTCCATTTTAATAGAGAATTGACTTGGGAATTTTAAATGAGAATTCATAAGGCCTTCTCACAAGTCAATAAGATATTATGTGGTATTGAGTTGTTAGAGTTTGAGACAAACATCCAGCATTTTAATAGATCTAGAAACACAATGCATGACAAAATATAAACACCCTTCATACATCTGAATGGCTGCAGGCTGGCATGTTGGACGCAATATTACAAAGATGCAAGAATAAATCCTCAACACAGCTGTAAAATCTCCAATATTTATTGAAACTATTTGAAGAAAACTGGACATATCGGACCAGACGACCTTCTTCCACTGCTCCAAGGTCCAGTTTTGATACTTGCATGCTCATGCTGGTGGACAGGGGTCATCATAGGCAAAGCAGAGTGTGATGAACTGTGTGTTAAAATTAAAATTGTGTGTGACTTGTGCCACAGTAGACCTTCTGTTGGCTTGGACGAGATGGGAAAGTATTCGTTGCCCTCGTGCATCGATGAGCCTTGGGCGCCCAACACCCTGTCACCAGTTTGTGTTTTGTCCCTCCTCTGACCACTGTTGGTAAATTCTCAACACTGTAGAAACCTTGCCGTTTGAGAGATACTCTGACCCAGCCGCCTTGCCATAACAATTGGGCCTTGCCAAAGTCATTCAGATCTTTATTTCTGCATCCAACACATTGATTGTTTACTGATTGTTTGCTTACCATCTAATCCACTCACACTTTAATATGTGGCCTTGTTAGGCTCATCAAAATGATTGATCAATGATTATTGATCATGTATTGTCATATTGTATTGTTTCTATATAAAATCAATACGGGCGTAACAGTACACAAACATGACGGTTCGGTACGTACAGTACCTCGGCATTGAAGTCACAGTTTGGTACAGGTTTGGTACAGCAGGGGGGAGAAAACTAAACATAAAATTGCTTCTTTTTCTTCTTTTTTTTATTAAACAGTGGTTTGTGTCTCTTTTTAAATAAATTCAATTATAATTAACATTTTCTTAAGGATAAAAAAAAAAAAAATCTGTCTCAGCTAATGCTGTAAATGCCCTTTCTTGCACATTACTAATAATACACTTGACATTTGATATTCAACAGTGTTTTGATCTGCCTGCATTGACACCATTGTATGAGAACTGAACTGAGCTGGATGACATCACGGTTTACTCCAGTACTTTATTTACTTAAGATGGATACTGACACCATTTTCTTTAAGAGCTGTTGTGCAGCCAAAATTATATACCAGTTATCACTTTAAAGCTGCTACAATCTGCATTGTAAAAAGCGCTATATAAATAAAGGTGACTTGACTAAAATATTATGTTACAATTAATGACAGAGCCCGAATTATAAGTTCAGTTGCTATTTATTTTAGATATAATAATCAACACTCAAATAAAAAAAACAAAAAAAAAACATGTAAACTGCTCATAAGGCAGGTTTTGCGTTAACTTCTAAATCTTATTATACATTTTTCTACTCCATTTTTAAAATATGATAATTTACACAGTTACTGTCATAACTTGTTTTCACGACAAATTTATTTAAACATATATTAAGTAATTAAGATATTACTAACAGGTAAAGTAAATTTAATGTATAAGCAAATATAGTGCATATATTTAGTGAAATGCTCCCCTCTAGAGTTCATTTCTCTAGTGAACTGACATGCTGTGGACACTAAATGACTTGCCTGAGGTAAATGTAATGCTACCTGAGATATTATTCTCAAGCTGTTTTATTGATGTCTTTCTGCATTGAAAGACTTAAATAGATGCATAGATCATCTGTTCGTTTTCCTGTTGTGGTGGTTAGCAAACAGCATTGCATTACTGTGCCCCCTTCTGGATTGGAGTGTGGATCGCCTGTGACTGTATTTGCATCTGACTGTATGCCCTGAACCGTGACGTCCATACCGTAGAGGTTCAGGACGAATACATGTACCATTACACCCCTAAAAATCAACATCTTTAAATCAGTAGTTTTATATTTATCCATCATTTTATTTCAGTTGTCATTTGGAGTGCTTCATTTCATTGTAGTTATTTCCCTCATTAAAGCCATTAAGTACACAGTCTTGTACCTTATGTCTTTTTGTCTGATTTTCAATTCCTTTTTTGCTTGGTCATGTGTCTGAAACCTGCATGTAATTATTCAAATGAACTTATATTGGTTTCAAGATAATTTTCTTGGGAGTTCAACCCATGACCTTGGTGTTGCAAGCACCATGCTTTTCAGTTTGAACTATTGCGGTTACCAATAAAACACTGGAGTTCTTGTACAGCTGTGTGGAACCATATCACATGCGGTGGAAAGGCAAGTTGCCTCATGGATGCAAAGTGTGTCTATGACTTGCATACAAATACGTAACCTGAAAACAATGTCAGCAAGGGCTCATATGATACAATAATGTGTGAAGATTTGTTTTGAGCTCTGCCAAGCCGACCGGCACTTATTATTATGAAATGACAAGGTTTGGGGTATGGCTCAATCTGTTGCTGTGGCCTAGTTAGGCTGTCAAAAGATTGCCTGTAGATGTGAGGAGAGAGCCATGAATTAGGTGTGCGCTTCAGCCTGGGCCCAAGGCACAAATCCAGGGTGTGCTTGAAACAGACGGCAGCTGCCCAGTCTGGTTTCAGACTGGCTTCCAGGCACCAAACCATCACATCTAAAGATCTAGAACAAATTCAAATGAGAATTTGAGATCAGCAAGTGAATATTTAATGACTCAAGTTTTTATTTCTCGGTAGAGACAGAATCATTGATGACACTGATAACTTTTTTTATTCGTTCAGTCAAGTCCCCTAAATAGTTCAAGCGAATTCGAAGAACAAAATGGTTTGATGTCAATGAAAACATCTGTTTGGAGTTTCTGGAGTTCGAAACAGCTTGCCAAAGTGATCTCCTCCGGTGGGGTAAACACCTTTGAACTACTATTCGACCTTGGCGAATACATAGGTGTGGCTCTGAGGCTCCTCCTTTTTTGATATGGAAATCTTCTCCAGTTCATTTCTTCTGTTCAGTCCGTCAAGGTCGGATGAGAGTTAAAAACATGAACACGCTGGTTTATTGTAAAATTTAAATAGTTGTAATTCTAATTGAAAGAGACACTGACACTGTTTTTTATTGTATAGGACTGTAAAGCTGATTTCTTTAAAGCAGTTTTGTATAAAGTGCTATATAAATAATTGTGACTTGACTGGAGTGCCGCTGCAAACTATTCGATCTTCTTTTTACCCCTAAGTAGAGCTGCATGATTAATCATTAAAAGGAGGCACTGCCGTGGAGCAGTTGTCATGTATAAGTATGAAACAGCTTCACAGTCTTTTTAAACACACAGTATTATTATTTCTGTGTTACAATAACTCAGATTAACACAGAAGTACTGGGATAAAAGTTTATAGTTTGGATATAAACACTGATGTCTATGAAAGCAATCAAAATAGAGTAAATCACCTTTTGAAAGTAATTTGCTGCATCAAATAACGATTGTATTGATTACTTTGTTGCACCAGTAGATGACGACAAGTGACTGTTAAAAATGTATGTCATTGAATCGTTAATTTAAGAGATTTGTTTAAAAACGGTGGTTCATCCAGTAATGAAGCAAGTGAGTCTTTATGAGTAAGTCATTGAATCATTCATTCAAACTGATATTTTTAATAATTCAAATTCATTTTAATATTTTTTTTTTTAACATTTGTCAGAACCTCTAGTAAATGACATGTTAGCTACTTTTAGTTGTCTGTTCAGAATCGTGGGAGAATCTGATCTGGTTTTTTTTTGTTTTTTAAATTGTGATTCTCAGTTTATCACTGTAAAAAATCAAAAGTTGAGAACTTGAGTTTAAGGCAACAAACTTCAGATTTCTGAGTTTTGTAGATTTTTTTTTTTTTTTTGTTTTCTCAAATTTTTGTTGTATAAACTGAATACAACAAGTTGAGAAAACTCAAAAATCTGCTGAAGTTTGTTGTCTTAAACTTTTAAGTTTTCTCAACTTTTGATTTTTTACTGTATCGTGCAGCTCTACCCCTAAGCGAAGAACAAAAAAAGAACTTTGCCGTGAGTATATCAGGGCCTTTGATCGCCAAATCACACTCACAGGCAATGATGTAGGTTTAATTTTTTATATTGGTGGCAGCATAAAAGTAGTACCCCTCCCATTTTTGCATTTACGATAGACACTTGACAATAATTTCTTGTCATTTAAAGTCATTTTTTAATAAATATGGTAGCCATCACACTCATAACTCGTGAAGATATATATATATATATATATATATATATATATATTTTTTTTTTTTTTTTTTTTTTTCAGTATGTTCTGTAGTACAATTTTGAATATCTAAACCAACAATATTAGGTCTACAATTTAGCTTTCTGTAATAGAATCATAATAGAATATCTAAACCCTGTACACTGTACATAACTTTATTTTAAATTTTAAAAATGAATGAATGATTCTGAACGAAAACGCACCGAGACCCAACTGTTGCTATAGTAACAAACTCAACTTACACACGCATTGGATTGACACATAAACCACACTCTTATTTTAGTGTTGTTTTTTATTTTGTGGATATTTCAGTAAATAGTTTGTTATAAACACTTCTTATTCTGTCCATGCAATAAATGCACGGCCTTGATAAGGTGCAGTTTTCTAGCGTATTTACTTTATCTTCACAGGTTAATGGTATGACCCATTTCAGATGCTGTTAAAATTACAACAGTGGTTACATATAAACATACAGTATTTTAATTGTTTGAAAATTATTGATAGGGACAATTCAGTTGCTGGATCTTGGTAGGGAGTAGGACGTGTCCCTAGCGTCCCTTCTCAATTTTACGCTTTTGTGCACAGGATTGTGGGATATCACAAACAGCTGAGGATCAAAGAAGCTGACAGGATGTAATGCACACATTAGATTCAAACTTTTCTTGATGCTTTCTTGTCTCCATAGACGGCCTGATAAGGCAGTATTTTGAAGTTCTCGGACACAGTCCCAGAGTGCATACTGCTTATCTGTACGCATCAGTAAGCATAACCAGCACATACACAGATACACATACTCTACTTTCTTTCCGTCTTTTTTTCTCATTTACAACACATTCTTTTATTCACTTACATGCCGTCTGTTGCCACAGGGGTGACACACACACACATACAAACACACACCCGTAGGCTGAACACATGCCCATAATCATACTTTCCTTGGCTATGTTGTTCACATTGCATTATCATTTGTGCCAGTCATGATGCTTGTATCTCAGTGCAGCTCTACTATTGCAATATACTATTTTTTGTTGTTGTTAAACCAAAAAGCAGAGCAGGAGTAATGGATTTTTGTAAAGGCAAATATGCCTATACAGCAAAAAAACAGAGCCGCTCAGATTTCGCTCCCCTTGTGACATATGAAAGGGATCTTATAATATAACCGCCCCTTAATCTGCATGTTTCCACCCATGGTGCTGCCATTTTGTTTTCACATGGGACAACGGTGTACTAATGCCATGGCAAAAGTTTGAGCAAAGCATGCTAACTGTTCTGTTGTTGGCTGCACAGACAAGCACAGTTGCTCAAAAAAAAGGAGCGTTTATGTCTGAGCGATATTTTGGAAAAATATTAGAGAATCCACAGCATTTGATAGCAATCATAAACGTTAACCTGGTGTGAATGGCTCTGTTTGGCAAACAGCTATGCTATGTAAAGTGGGCGTCCAAACAGGTTTTGCACAAAAGATTAACATTACGGCACATGCTAGTAAATGAGTTGAATCAACTCCACAGCAACTACATAAATGTATCCACTAACCATTCAGAAACGTCCAGTTTCATTCTAAAAGTTGTAATTTCTTCCTGAGTCTCTCCATCAGTGTCGACTCCGGTTTGAACAATGTAAGGCTGAACACCGTTACTGACAATCCTCATTTTGGCTGCGTGAGATTCTCCAGCTTTGTTGTTGTTGAGCAACCGAATCATGAGCTGTTAAAGCGCCGCCCTCTTTTGGAAAGCGGGCCGGGAACAGCAGCTCATTTGCATTTAAAGGGACACACACAAAAACTGCATGTTTTTGCTCACGTCCAAATAGGGCAAATTTGACAAGCTATAATAAATGATCTGTGGGGTATTTTGAGCTGAAACTTCACAGACACATTTTGGGGACACCAGAGACTTATATTACATCTTGTGAAAAGGGGCATAATAGGTCCCCTTTAATACATTTCATTGTTTGATTTTAAGGACATTTCAAAGGGTTTCGTGTTTTCTGAAGCAAAATCAGTAGAGGTCCACTGGATTGAAGTCTAGTAGCTGTCGTGTCTGTAGTGCAAATGTTTATTCTACTAGATGCACGCATACTGGTTTCTCTGAAGCTGGGTTCCCCAGCATGCACTGGGGCATGAATTATTACTATGGTGGAACTGTTTGACTTTTTGCCAGTTTTATTTACATTGCTGGTGTTGATTTTGTTGTCGCGTTTCGTAACTTGTCTTGTGGAGTCAGGATTTTTATTTCTCTAGTAACACTCAGTTTTTATCCTTGTCATGCCTCATGGACCAAGACTTGAGGTCTGTGTGTAATGAGGAATAGTATTTCAAGTGTTTATTTGTATTGTGAGTGTGATTTAAGTGTTTTTTTTTTGGTAGAAAACATGAAATGAAGCATGTAATATTGAACAGTTTAGTGACATGCACTCTTAAGAGATGATCTAAATAGGCGATTGTTATGATGGCAGATTTTAAGTCATGGTAACTTCATGTTCAGTAAAAACGTTTAAATAATGAAGTAGTTGAATTCAGTTCAAGAAAAGCCATTTAAAATGTTGCTTAATTTTTTTAGCCCTCATTTAGATGCTGAGTGAGACATTTAAAAACTGCTATTGCAACATTCTGCATACTAATGTTACAATGTGAACGTGCATAATCTGGCTTTGCATCTTGGCACGTGTTTTGTTGTGGTCTGGCTCATCCTAAAAAGCAGACCCTTTGAAATTTGACTCTATACGGTCTCTCAATAAAATGAGGAATACTGTGCTTGTTTTCTCAATAAGATCTTGTTGGATGCTGGGAGTTGAGTGTTAACATCTTGATTAACCATAATGGAAATGCAATTTACATGCACAACAGAAGAAGACCAGCTGTTCGTGTGCCTGTCTTGAGATTCTAATGGTTCTGAGCTCTGGGAAAAAACTCTTCTGAATTTGAATGTGATAATACAAGTTCATATGGCTCTTTTTTTTTTTTTTTTTTTGGATCTGAAAACACTGTATTTGAAATCTGTAACTCCATAGTCTGGCATTGTTTATTGGTTAGAATTGAAAAGGTAGTCTTTAACGAAACCAATATGCTTTTTGTAAGCTAAATGACATTTAATTTTTCTCTTCCAAACATTCAAAATACATATATCATTCTTTGTTTTTCATCAGTATTAATTCATATTACTTTTATGACTAAAAATCGCATTTTCATTGCAAATTATATGGCTCTCAAAAGGATGTTTAACAACATTTCACAATGTTCAAACATTTAATTGGGATGCTCTAATAATAGCCTTACAATTAACACTCTTCTTTTGAGAACTAATACCAGCCCTATCCTGGATTGTCTACTATGTTATAACAGAATGCATTACTCTCTAAGGGCTTTGTTAAATTCTAATTAAAACATGCAACCTGCAAAACTGGATAAACAAGAAGCAATGCTCTGTCCAACAGAGACATTCTCATCAGATTACAGAGTATGTCCATTTGCACCTAATCAATATTTATTCCATATTTGTCCTTGAAATATCTGAAATCCTTCAATACCCAGCTCAATTCCAGTTGTGTTTGTCTTGCGTGTGTGTGGGAAATTCCAGGATATCATCCGCATGGAGCCTGACTAAACTTTCATTTGAACACTCATAAAAATGCAATAGGCTAGCAAAACCAAAGCAAATCCTTGGTTGGCTTTACGTGTACATTTGACCATGAAGCACTGAGACATTCATGAGACATTCTCTCTCATAAACCATGGATATAAAAACTATCAGTGATACATACTGTAGCTAGCCCCCCTTTTTTTTTTTCTTCTCTCTTTTTTTTTTTTTTTTCTTTTGCTGTCTTTCTCTAGCAGCTTGTATGTTATTTGTCTCTAGTCATTTGTGGTGAGCACTGTGAACAAATTTGTTCTTACCTTTCCATCACCTTCCCAGACTTGCGTAAGAGATCTCTCAGTCTGTCACTTGCTGTAAGGTTTTATAACACTTATTACAAAACTAATTTCATTATTATATGCTGGAATGAAAGACCTTGTCACGCCTGCTAACAGATAATTGCAGGCCAACACCTGTTCATGTATTCTTGTTCAGTAATCCATGTCGAAACTGAGTGTTAATGCATGCTGTGATTAAGGCAAAAGGGAGACATGCCAAAAACTAACAAACTCGGAAATTCATGACTGACCCAATAACTGATAACTGACTTTTTCAGTGAGACCCAGTATATTTTGCACTTTGTCATTACATCATTACTAGGAAAATTAACTGAAAAAAATGCTGATGACTCCTAAACTAAGTAAAATAAAATGACCATGAAGTAGTTTTAGATACGCTGTATGTATAGAACTTATGCAACCCACACTCTTAGAAGAAAAGATTTTATATTAAACCTTAAAGGGTTCTGCCAGGCACTTAATTTTTTAATTTATAATTAATTTTGTTTGAATTCATTTATTTTGATTAAATGTTATGAATTAAACAGCACACAAGCATACTTTAACACTAGAAAAAATTGAAAAAACCCATTAAACATGAACATATTATGCAATCATTTCAGACATTTCTCCTTTTGTAGAACCTTGTTGGCATAAAGGGTTCTATATGAGTCAACATCTGCTAAGGGGTAATAAGCGAACAGTTTTTAAAAAGTGATTTTTCAGGATTATTTAGAACAGGATCTGCATTTTTAATGGGGTTAAATAAAATATTTTTTTGTTATAAGAGACAAAAACAACTTTGTGCATCAAAACCACTTCTTTCCTGGTAAAAATAAATTAACTTTTCAAGTCAACGAATTTGACTTCAAGCCAAACATGTCAGTCTCTGAGTAACATGTAATTTATTTAAAGGCACAATATGTAAGATTTTATATTAAAATATCCAAAAAAACACTTGCACAGTGTTATATTTCGTACAATTGTGTACTTACATTATCCCAAATGTTTCCAAGAATTTGTAAATTCAGACTTCAGATAAATTTAATATCATTAGTATGATATTCTAATGTTGATCTAGATTACTATTGGTCTCATACAGCCAACAGACTAATACACAGAATGACAACTTTCAACACGCTCAAAACCAGTTTAGTATGATAGTGTGTACAGTGCTGCGTTACCTCACAATTTTAATTTGTCAAATAAACTGACCTATATTAGAAGTATTTCAGCACTTGCGGGTAGGTCGGTAGAATGAAAAGTCCTCATTTCTTTATATCCCCTGGGACTCTCCCCTGGAGATATCTGGCTCTCATTAGCAATTGCGCCGCGATTCTCGACCACGCCCTGCTTGTTAAAGAACATAAATGCATTCACTCATCTATAAACATTATTTCTCCATAAACATTATTAGATCAATCGGCATAACGACAAGTTCCATGATTCCACGCTCATTCACTGCATCGTAAATGTACACCTTTGTTACTGTTTTGAAGAGGTTAGCGACCCCTAGCGGCGAAAAATACAGATTGTGCCTTTAAGCCATGAAATTAACTTCATTCCCCAAAATAAGTATAATGAACTACGCGAAAAGCATTTCGCACATCTCTAGCACATTTTAAAATGACTCAGAAGTCAAATATAATTCACCCCTCACACACGTTATCACATCCGTCAAAAACTTAGACTGGCTGTTGGTTGGAATATTAGAACTAAAAACATCGACATAACACACTCATGGGCATCAGTCACTTCACTGAGTACTTGCTGACTAAGAATAAATAATTATCTTACAATCCATCTGTTTTCAAATCCACATCATTTGAATACCACAACATTGATGTCTGTCAAAAAATAACGCGCACAATACACGTTAGTATTTACGAGAAGCAGAGGTCCAGAGAGTACATATGCATTACCTGGACAACCCACACTACGTATGTTTTGATCATTGCTTTCCGAGAAGAGGGTGGAAATGGCGGCCTGAGTGGTTTCGACAAGCTGTCCGTCGTAGATGATAACGTACCGAATACACAACACTTACAGTATGAGTATAAATTTGTTCTTCACTCGCTGAAATTGAATCGAAATGATCAGGAAACTGAGTGAAATACTTCACACTGCACTAAAGAGAATAAACACCAATCCAAGTGAAAAATGTTGCCGGGTTAGTGAACATCATTCAACATGTGTTGGTTTCTGACGGAAACAGGGAGTCGTACGTTATATTTTGACAGACATTTTTTTTATGCACAATCTACACATTCTGATTCTGACATTTCTGATTAAAATTTTTTTTTAACAGCTTTCAGTTCTTGACTGATCTTTTTTTTTTTTTTTTCGTAATTTTGACAATAAATGAACTGTTAAATGAGTGATCTTGAGATGAGTCCCTGTTGTCGTCCAATTTGACTCTCATATGCTGATGTAATATAAACTTGACATTAATTATTTAAAAGATAAATGCAATTATCAAATTTTGATCCAATTTTCCAATAAAAGATGATGCATTTTTACATGATTTGTTACATTTAATTATCCCTTAGCCGATTTTGAGGAACCCACTGAACCTATTAAACATGAAAATGCCACATGATGTGCTGGGAAATTAAATTGTTTAATTAACCTAGTTCAGTTTAGTTTACTCCCTCACGTAGAAGTTACTCAGACTGATTAGCCCAAGTCTTAGTTGCAGGTGAGCGATTAGTGGTTGATCCAGAGGAGCCCTGCTTGCTTTGGCCTTGGCAATCTTATCTTAACCTTGGACAATCAGACAAGCGCTCCACCATTTAAACTGTCATTGAAAACAAGGACATTGTCACAGGGGGCTGTGTAGAATCTAGATTCAACAACTTGCAGGCCTTTTGGGGCTTGGACAAAAGAGGCCTTGCATATAAATAGGGTAAAAGACAGTCTTGTGCCTTGGAATAAGAATCCTGTGATCTCATATCCAATGCAAATACTGGCATTTCATAAGTTCAGTTCTTCAACAATGCCTTGAACTTACTCGTGCACTGTAGAGGGTGTCGGCAACTGAAGATAGAGAAAAGGGAAAGAGAAAGTTTGTGGGAGTTGAGTTGTGGTTAAATTTTTTTCTATTAATATTCAACGTGTAAGAATAAAGCACATGAAACGGGCTCAGCACGGATGCTTAAGTGCCGCCTGTCAATCCACCAGCTCAGCCCCTCGTGTATGGCTTTTCTCTGTATGCGGAGATGAGACAAACCACCCACGTTACCAACTGAATCCTCTTGAACATTTGAATGACAAGTGATGAAGAAGCTCAGAAGATCAACATTTAAGGCTGAGAGTCAACAGGAAGGGAATATTTTATTGTTTGTAGAGAAAGTTGTCTCCCTCAGTCCCTAAAACTTATTTCTTCTCCACTTTGACTCTTCTCGTGTTGATGTTTAACAGAATTTCCGTGAAGTGCTTTTTGGATTGGCTTTATTAAATTTCCTCAACGGGAAGGTCAGACAGGCATTAATAATCAGCTGTGTCATAGGAAGGTCTCACAGTTTCTGCTTAGCAAATATTGTTCTTTATCAAGTGAATGTCATTTAAAAGGTCTAATTTTGTTGTTGGCTTCTGCCAAAAAGTTTGGTTTCATGCCATATTTTTAATCTTATTATTGCACTTTCTTGGAAACAAGGGATGACAAAAACACGGCAATTAAAATAAGGGCAAAGTAGAGAAAATTGATGCTTTGAAAATTAAATGAGGCTCTCGGAAATGGAAAAAAAAATTAAATGATGTGCAAAGAATAACTATTCTACAGCCAGCGTTATCCTGATACGTTCTCCAGTATTGATAAAAAGAGAATGAGTGTCAGTTTCTTCATCTACTCACTGACCCCACAAAATGAGTTTCTTTTGAATGAGATTTCCCTGATTAAAACTGAAAGAGACTTCTGTCAAACAAAATATAACAAAATTACATTTGGACATTTATTGTAATTTGATCACTGAAGAGACCTTCTGCTGATAAAGTGTGTAATACTGTAAGAATCTTTAGCTAGAACTCATAAGCGGTGCAAAATAAATTTCAATGTTTTATGCTCTTGATTTATTCGCTCCTGATAAGGTTTCAAACCTGGAGGTTTTAAATGAAGAAATCCATAGGTTTTCATTAGGTTTAATGAAAGTAATAAAGATTTGCAGAAGGTGTTTGTATTGAGAGGCTTTGATTTCACTCTGGGCTTGCGTAATGCAAATACGATCCATAATGTTCCTTAGGCCGCCGTTTGAAGCAGACAGCGCAGAGCCTGCTAACATAACAGTGTAAATCCTATTAACCTAATGGATAGGACCAATAATGCAGCGTAACCTCCAACGCAACCTGATTAGCACAGATGTTGTATTTGCAGGGATTTGCCAAACTGGCTGTCTATGGTTGGCCCCTGCTAGGTAAAGCCTATAAGCTTCTTTATTTCCACCCCAGAATTGTGTAGTTTAGCATTGCGGGAGCTTTAAAGGTGAATGGAAATTACGTGCTTCTAAGTAGCAATTTACAGTTACATCACAACCCTGCAGGACACAGACCATGAGCAAAACAAAAGGTCTTTCTGGGTCCAAAGTAGATTTATGGAGAACTTTGTGTCTTTATTGCTGCAGTGTGGATTCTCTGTGTTCTAATTGGTCTATAACTTATAATGTTAATGTAAGAACACAAGGAAAGCAATGACCCTGCCGCATCAATGCATCAAGAGAATAATCATGAGCTACAGACATGAGCTAAAAAACGGAAGTGCCGCAAGCTACTGTCCCTGGAGTCGCAAAATGCCAAGCATCCAGTCCTGCTTAGCCATCTATCTGCATTCCCCAGACGCTCTTAGTACATTGAGCTAACACTTGCTTATGTGATTGAACCCATGTTGTCACTGCTGCACTGAATTCATGTTATAAAGAAACAAATGAAAAGTTTTATGTGATGGCAGTGGGTCCATTGTAATGTCTGTTTATCTCTGTTTAGCAACTGGCACTTTCCACAAGTACTGTAGGGTACAGGGGCCTAAAACTCTTGAGAACTTTTTTTTGAACGAAATGCATAGAAAGAGGCTGATTGCCAAACTCAGGAGGTCAAATTAAATAATATATGAGCCAATGAATAGAAAATAACTTTTTGCAACCATGTTACCAAAATATGAGTTTTGAGTAACGCTTTAGTTTAGGATCCAATTCTCACTATTAACTAGTTCCTTATTAGCATGTATATTACTAGGATATTAGCTGTTTATTAGTACTTATAAAGCACATATTAAAGGCACACTGTCATTTTTCGCCGCTAGAGGTCGCCTATTCAAAACAAAGGCGTAGCTTGATGACGCCTTGATTTCGCGGAAGGTGTTATCTTCACGTCTACAACCGGTGGAAAAGAATCGGGACGGGACTCGGGCAGAAATCATGTTCATGGATGAAATTATTAACGTTACTGTAGTATGAAGCAGAGCAGGGCCGAGTGCTGTGAGAGCAGAAACGAAGCCACTGGAGCGATTGCTAATGAGAGACGAGCGCGACACGCGTCTCGAGAGGAGAGGAGCTTTTATTATGCCGCTTTCGCTTCTTTCGGTCATGCGTATGTGGGGTAAAGCAGCGCTGTTTTATCATATTAGATACATTTGTATGTTGAAAGTTGTTATAGCGCTACTCTGCGTTCACTTGCCGGCTGCTATGAGACGCTTGTTGCACACTGCAGTAAGCTAGATTGATATTAGGCATGGTAAAACATGGTACTCGCAGTAAATCAAGAAAACGAGATTTAAACAATACGTTTTCTGTCGATGAATGTATCCAAACAGTTGCTCACCTGTCTAATATGTGTCTAATGGTGTTTCCATTGTTTCTACAAAATAAAAGCAGAAACCGAGGGTAACGCGGGTATGGAGTCATTGATAGGTGACACACGGACACAGTCCGTGTCCTGGTTAAAATGGCTTATTTCTCTGGCATTCTTGGAAACATTTGGAATAATGTAAGTACACAAGTCAACAAAATATATAACATTGTTCTAGTGTTTTTTGCATATTTTAATCTTACATATTGTGCCTTTAATGCCTTATTCTGCATGACCGCATGCTTAATCCTACCCAATTCCTAAACTTAACAACTACCTTACTAACTATTAATTAGCAGTAATTAGGAGTTTGAGGCAAACGTTGTATTTAATATTTAGTTAATAGTGAGAATTAAAGTGTGACCCAGTTTTGTTTTTGTTTTATTCACAAATTTTATTTTCTAACTAGTTAAATGTAGGTCTGTCACGATAACTACTTTTTTGTTGTGTGATTATTTTGCCCTAGAAATAATTGCGATAATGATGTTATTGATATTGTCATTTTAAGACCATTTTATGCCACTTGAATATATAATCATAATATAACAGTAGGTAGGCCTACATACTTTCAGATGACAATGAACTTAACTCTTAAGAATATTTAGATACTGGAATTGAAGCATCAAAAAATAATAATGTTGAATAAATAATAAATAAACCTTTGCTAACAAAAACTGCAAAATAACAAGTAGAAAAAAACACTTGGGTGCACGCTATTGTCCGATGTCCATATGAACAAAGACACAGATTTAGCAGTCAGATATGGCCTGTTGAGGTATCTGTTTTTCTAGAGGCGTGTTTGAAAAACTTCTTTCAACTTGAGCGCCAGGTCTGTGTGAAACTAGCTGTGAGCGTGCACCGTTTCGCGCTATCATGTTTATATTTGCACCAGTGGATTGCGGAAACTGAGTGCATTTGCACTTATTTTTCCAAACTGTCTGCAGTTGTCAGAAAAAACACTATAACGACTCGAATGGCGCATTTTTCCTCCTGTTGATGTCAGCTCTGTATGAAGATGCAGCCTGAGCCCCGCTTTCGCCTCGGAGAGCAGACGAGATGACGGAGGCAGCACGATCGGCAAAATGTCGGTGACATTTATTTTTGTGTAAACATAATGGGCAATATATCGCGTCACCAAAAATTATCGAGGTCATGTCCATATATCGTGCGATAAGTTGATCTATATCGACTATCGTGAAAGGCCTAGTTAAATGTATATAATTATACAAACAAACACATTAATTTCTTTAATAGTTTGGGCAATAGGGTTGAATGATTGACCTTGAGGAATGAAACCAACACTACAATTAAAATAAAAATGAAAATATTTACGGAAAGTGCCAACTGGTTGTGATAGCAGAATTAATTACCAGCATTAAAGACTGTTTAATGATTTCCTCTTATTTTTCTTTTTTATTTACTATCAGTTCCTAAAAGGCAATCAAATATGTAATATGTCATATTAGAATTTCAGATTGTTCCGATCCAGGGAATCAGATATTTGATTCAGTTATAAGTACACACTTCAATATAACTCTGCAGATATTTCTTGAGGACAGTATAATAATATGTCCAACTATCATTCTTGACCAGACTCTGCAGCAACATTCAAGGGAGATCTGTGTTACCAAATGTTTGCTTCGGTCTGTAAATCATTTTTTTTTTTTTTTTCCCCTGTGGGCTGCATAGGAGACCTATTAAAAAAAGAGAAAGAAATACAACTAGAACTCCATGTTGCTATCTATCCCTTTGCCTCAAGGTCTGGCTAGTGAGCAAACAGGCGGACATATGTGTTCCTTGGCAGGGGTTCGGAAAGGTTGGCACGCGCCAGTTTCCGCTCCAGTAGGGGACTCTACTCAGGTGTTCCCTACAGAAAGAAGGACGCTACAGGAGAAGTCATGCCACTGTCAGCCCATGGGAGGGTAATCAGGAAGTACTGTGAGCTGCAATCAGCACTGATGTGTGGTGTCCACAGGAGTGCCTGCTTTGCCTGCCACGTGCAGCTTGCACATATGCTTGCACATAGGCTTCTTCCAAAAACCATAAAAAAAGCATACTGACCCCAAACTTTTGAATGGTGGTGTACAGTATATATGTCATTACTTACTCACCCTAATGTCATTCCAAACCCTTTTGCCGTTTTTGAACACGAAAGGAGCTTCCATACAACAACTGTTTATAGTGTCTATTATAGGCTGCATATTCCAAGTCCTCTGAAGCTATACAATAGCTTTGTGTGATGAACAAGCCCAAATTTATCCATCACTCTTAAAAATAACTGTTCCAAACTGTTTTTTTTTTTGCAGCGATGCCACAGAAGAACCATTTTCGGTTCCACAAAGAACCTTTCAGTGAAGTTATTAAAAGTACCATTTGTTCTTTGTAGAACATTAATCATAACACAATAATCTAAAGATCCTTTTTCCACTATAAATAACCTTAATTACAATGGAAAGGTTTCATGGATGTTAAAGGATCTTCATGGAACCATTGACACCAATAAAGAACCTTAGTTTTTAAGAGTGATTATTTACTGAAAATCTTCACCAGGTTGGACATCATGCCATTTGATCATAATATATACAAGAACTAATGACATTTAATCATACAGACATCCAGCCTGCACCATAAACACCATATTTAAGAGCTGTTCTCAGGCTAAAGCTGTCATATGTCTTGAAGACCTGGAATATAGTGCACAAGTCAAATGGACTCCTTTATGGTGCTTTTCAAAAAGATTCTCTACAAAAATGTTCAGGGAAAATATAACGGCATATGGGTTTGAAACTAAATGACATAATGAGAATGACATTGATTGATTGGGGTGAAATATTTCTTTACTGGTCAATCTCAAGATTTGTTTTTCTTCAGTTTACTCCTTTTTATCTCTTTTGGTGCTGTTCTAGTGAGACTGATGTATTTGTTGTCCTACAGTGATTGACAAGGATCTCTGAATTAGTGGGTAACCGCCTATCAATGCCCTTCCCTTCTGGGAAGTCTGAACTCCTGCTGAGCAAATCGGAGCCACCCATTTTGTGTGAGCATTCCGGCCTCAAATTTAATGTGACAGTGAGCTCCCACAGGCTTATTGATTAGATCGACCCTTAAGGTGCTCTGAGTACATATTTATATTTCAGGGAGCTGCTGTCAGACTGGCAGATGAGGAAGCCCATTCCTTTGGGTGATCATTTGACAGTCATATCTCACCTATGACTTCCTAAGGGAACTGTTTAACTAATGTCTGCAATTTCTGTTTTAAAGACAACACATTGTGTACCTATAGTATAAACTAAAGGTCCAACACTTTCATGGCAATTCGTAACAGTTTTACGTTTTGGCGAATTGGTGGTGAATTAATATTTCAATACTTGTACAATCTGCTTAAGCCCAACTGAGGGTTAGGTTTAGGGGAGGACCTTCATGCAAATAAACGGGTTGAAGGTCCAAATTGCAGTTTCAATGCAGCTTCAAAGAGCTCTACATGATCCCAGCTGAGGAATAACAACTGAAAGGATTGGCCATTTTCTAAAAAAAAAATATATATATATATAATTTTAACCAAAAAAGCTTGTCTTGCACTGCTCTGCGATGCGGCACGCATTGCGTAAACATGTTGGAAAGGTCATGGGTGACGTGACGTAGGCGGAGGTACGGAGCAAGTGTTTACAATGCGAACATGCAAAGACTAAGTCAAATGCCCTTTACAAAACAAAAAGGTAAAACGACGATGTCAGACGATTTTAAAGCTTTTTTTTGCCCTACCACGGTACTTCCGCCTATGTCACGCGTGACTTTTCCAACGTGATTACGTAATGCATGGGGCATCGCGGAGTAGTGCAAGACGACTTTTTTTTTTTTTTTTTAAGAAAACAACTGATTGTTTCACTAGATAAGACCCTTATTCCTCGTCTGGGATTGTGTAGAGCCCTTTGAAGCTGCATTGAAACTGCAATTTGGACCTTCCACCTGTTGTACCCCGGTGAAGTCCACTATATGGAGAAAAATCCTGGAATGTTTTCCTCAAAAACCTTTTTCTTTTCGACATGAAAGAAAGAAAGACATGAACATCTTAAAGGTCATGGGGGTGAGTAAATTATCAGGAAATTTTCATTCTGAAGTGAACTTTAAGTTACATTTCTCCTAAGATCGGGTTGTAAATATCTGATTGTTTGCGGTTTTCCTAGTATGCTGGACCCGTGACAAAACTGGCATCTCATGACTGTCTTAATCAGCTTAACCTCCGACAGCACATGCTCAAATCTCCCAGCGTGTTATGCATGCTTCCATCCTAAAACCTTCTGATCTTTGTTACCTCACTGGTAGTTGTCAACCTGCCAGTGGAAACTTGGCATAAAGTGTCTCTACTGATGGTTTGTGAGCTTTTTTTTGTGTCTGTTTGTGATTGGTTTTACGGGTGTGGAATGAGATTATTTATATAGATGTATTTGTGCATGTGACAGGAGGCTCTCTAATCCCAAAATGATTGTCTTCCTTTGTTTTTCGTACAATCCATTAGCTTCCCCCAGTTTGAAAATTAGATTTAACATGCCATAGCCTTCAGCAAGGTCTTGGTGTTATCTCCTTATAAGAAAACCAATCTTGGCTGCCCTGTTCCAAACATTATCAGACTTTTGTTGCATTACAAAGAACCATACAGGTGCTGCAACCTGTACAAAAAAAATAACGATTCTGTTGTTTCCACTCTAATGTGATTTTAAAAGATATTTTACTCGCAGAAGCCATGATATTCTTTGAGTTTAAGTAAGAGAGGCAAATCAAATGACTAAAAGGATTCTTTGCCTTACAGGTATCAGATTTAATTTCAGCTGCTTACCCTCAGTAATATCTTTCACAGTTGTACCGCATTGAATTTAGTCTCGCTTTCTAATGATGGAGTTGCGTAAGACCGTATAGCTTCAGATCTTACTAATGTGTTGGTTGTTGCATTTGGGTCAGACATGGAGGTCATGATTCAACTTGGATATTTAGCCAGAGTAAGAAAAGACCTGCCTACACTATCCAAGGCACTGCGGGATGCTGTTATGTAGTCTTGCTTATGGCAGAGCTTATGCATTGATAACTGCACGCTGACCCAGAAACGTGCAGGGTCACAAACACAACTGCAGCTGTGTGTCACAATCTCTGAGGGCCATGGGTCCAACATGATGACAATTATTCCAGCCGTTGTAGCATCCGCAAATACGACCTTTTGAATTCAGAATAATCATATCACCTACACGCCCGTGTTGATAACATGCAGCACCTCATCAATGATAACACACGCTTTGTCCTCAAAATGGACGGTTGAGAACCAGAGTTCAATGCTAGTGGTGGAGAGAAAGCCGCACGTAGGTCGATGACTAAATTTACACGGCCCCATTGCCATGGGAACTCATCCGCTCTTTCACTGACCTAGATAGGCGTATGTGGTCAAATACTAACCCACAGACCTAGTCAGCAGCATGACATGATCCATAAAAATGCAAAAATATGCAAATGTTTAGGAATATTTTAGTCATTCTTTTGGTGGATTTACTTTTGAGCTCATCAATGTCAATATGCATTGCATACTGGCTTCTGTAAAACAAGAAATAGGCCTACCACACAAGCAATCATCACTGACTGTACTGTAGCATTGCTGTAGGATTATCGCAACAGAAGGTATAGAGCTTTGCATTCCTCGCTTCCACATCCACAGCTTTGCAACATTAGTCACAGTTAGCTGCGGGAACAGCTGTTGCCTTGGAGCCTTCAGGTCCCTTCGACAGAACTAAATAAAACCCACTCACACGGAGTCCATCTTTAAGACTCGTCTTGGTCGTGATGGTCCTCGAGGCTCCATCTCAAACCCATAAATGTCAGTATGAAGAGGTGAGCGTGAACCTGGAGGCAGGGACTGACACAGTTCTGGTGTCTGATTGGCTGCGGTGGAGAGAGGCCCGTAAATGACCTATTACTGACAGCGTTTGGAGACGCGATCCGAGGCCAAGCCTGAGTGCTGTCATAATTATGATTCTGGAGAGGCTCTGGTGAAGTGAGAGAAATTATGATATCAATAGACTAAGGCTTGACTAAATAAAGAGGGTGAGGATGCACTGCAGGTGAATTCTAGACAAGCTGGGTCGATGGTGGAGAGGATGTTTTCTCAATTGCATTAGTCTACAGTACTCTAGGTGGTGTATGTTTAATTCATCATTTTTCTTGTAGTCCGTTGCGGTCTTATTAGGGCTGTGAAACCTGTACTTGATTTGGACATTGTTTTAGTTTCAGAGCTAACCATAAGCGAAATCTAGCTTTTGACATCAAAAAAGTATTAATGTAAACGCTTAATATTACAAATTAAGAATTTATTGTTATGATAAGACTTCACTGTGGATGCCTATTTCTGCCAAATAAGGAAAAAAAATGCTTTGGTAAGTTATAATTATGACACAAGTCAAAATTTTGAGATACTAACTCATGAGATAAAAAGTCAAATTTGACATACAGTACTAAGTCATAATTATGAGATATAGTCAAAATTATGAAGTAAAAAGTCAAAATGGTGATGATTTTTTTTTATGTGCTGAAAATGGGCTTCCATACTTCTAATGTAAAACAAAGGATACATTTTGAAACTCCAACATACTGTATTTCAAATCCTGTTTAGTAGTAGCCTACTGTTTTTGACTGCGATATTTGAGTGAAATCCACTGCCCGGCCAAACATATTATGCTAGAAACATAATAATCACTGTAATAATAATCCATCCATAGACTCTTAAGTATTTGCCTATTAAAATCCAAACGGAGACTTTTTTTTTGGCTGGGCAATGTCTTTTATACAATAGTTAAAAAGAAGTCAATACTGAGTATAAATTACTATTTAATTTAACATTACCAGTTATATTACCAGTCTATTTTTGCTCAGCCAATGAAAACGCAAATGTACCAAACAGAGTCAAAGTAATACACAGTGGGTGTGAATCAATGTCTTGGAATAAATCAATGAATCAGTGTTTTGGAATGAATCGCTTGAGTGAATAGTTGGGGCAGTCATGGCCTAATTGGTTGGAGAGTCAGTCTGGTAACCCGAAGGTGTTGGGTTCGATCCTCAATACTGGCAGGAAGTGACTGAGGCACCTAGCCCCCAATCGCTCTCCTGGTGCCACAACAAAACTGCTGCCCACTGCTCTGGCTGTGTGTCCATGGTTTGCTGTGTGTGTTTGTGTGTGTTCACTACTCATTACTCTTAATGTTCGTGCATTAACTTGGATGTGTTAAATGCAGAGGACAAATTCCGAGTATGGGTGCGCATGTCACTTTTACCTTCTGTTTTTTCACTAATTCAATGACTCATAAAGACAGTTACTATTTTTGTTAATTAATGACTCAGTGTGAAACATGGTTGAATAAATGATTCACTCAGATGGTAACTTGTCAATGCAACAATATAACTTGTAGAAAGAATCACTGAACAATCCCTACCACTAATAAATTTACAGTTTACCTGAAACACACCAAACAAATTGGGGTCATTTGGCCCAACTGAGGATTAGGTTCAGGGGTGGACCTTCATGCTCGCTTTTTTCAAAAAATGTTTCCTTTTCATACAACAGTTTCATACACTCAAATCGTACAAATCCATACAAATTTTCCACCAATTCATAAGACTGGGTTGTAAAAATTGTTTGTTGTTTCAGTACCTATGCTGGACCAGTGACACAACCATCAGATGACCCCGTGACACAACCATCAGGACCATCAGATTTTTACTTGTCGCCACCTACTGGCATGGCATAGCGAAAGAACCACTGAAAAATCCCTACAACTAATAAATTTACAGTCTACCTGGAATGCGCAGAACATTTCAGCGAATTGGGGTCATTTAGATTAATTGCTTGTTTTTCAGGTTGTTCAGCATAAGGGTTATCTAGAGAGAAACAACTTTTCCAATAGTTCAGCAATGGTCTGAATCAGTTCGTTTTATATTTCACACAACACACACGCGCACACACACACATACACAAAAGAACAAAAAGCAGTACAGATTTGCCATCATGGAAATCAGCAGGGATGCAATCCAAAAAATAATAAATTCCACTGATTTCACTGATGACTTATGGTGGCTGTGTGAGCTGCTGCTTCAGTGCATTGATGAGAGGTGATCTAAATGAGTCAGAGCATGTGTTCTCCCCTCTAAATCACAATGGACTGATGAGCTGAATAAGAATTGAAAACAACAGCATGATTTGTTGAGGACCTAACATAGCATTATTTGCAATTAATATTGAATCGGAGTGAAAATACCATTTTTAATTTTCCTTTCTGTGCCCTCCATTTTGCTTTCTGATTTTTTCCTTATTCCAAGTCAGTTCTTTTGCGGCTGGTCACAGCTTGACTGCTGTTTAGATATTGACTACCTGTCTGCCATGGACTTACCAATCTCATGTTCTGCTGCGAACTGCCCAGCTTATATCACATTACACGCTGACAACAGAGATGTTAAGGGCCAAACTCTGGTTGCATGCAGGTGTGAGCCAGATAATATAAGGTAAAAAGATGTCTGTCACCTCAGTCCTTCAAAACATTGTAAAGATCTGTCAAAACAAGCCTGAGTTCTGCAAATGGTGTCAGGTCAAGTTCAAACTCGGTGATATTTTGCGTCTATAGTCTCCTCTGTTGATTGTATTCCAGTGTAGTCAGGTTCATTAACTAATTTTCATAATTAGTTGTTTTAATAAAGAGGCGTTTGAGGGCACTTGCATAATAGATTGAACCAATACATTGTTAGCTGTCAGGTAAGCCTTTTTAAAGAGACTTTTATGTGCTATTTTGAGAGTATTTTTTTGGATGGCAGTGCTGCAGGAACATGCAACAATGAGTTCATTCCTCTTTCTTAAAAAAACAATGGCATTTTTATTCTATTATTATTAACATTCATCCAAGCACTGGAATCACATACAGTATAGCATATTTAAACGATATTGAATGTACAATTAAATATCTCTCCTTTATGCTCATGTGATGATAAATTGTATCCTGTTCCACGCAGTTTTTCTAACCCATTAAACATTTCACAAAGATGAGATTTAGTGTTAATTGGATTTTTCAGTAACCTTTATACAGTAAAAAAAAGGAAGTATCTTACTAAATCAAGATAGACAATTCACCCTATTAAAACAGGCCACCCCAGAGGCCTACCATAATAAATAACTCACAAGCAGATATTTTTGCCAATAGAATTTGTGATTAGTTACTACATAATTGATTTAGTCTTCCCTCTCACAGTGACATTAATTGGGTGTTTGTCTAAATCAGGCTAAATCTCATTTCCCCAACTCTTTTATTTGTTATTTTGGTCTTACTGCCTTTTCAGATTTTTCTGATGCGTTTCCAAATGATCAATGTATATTATTATTGGTCAGGAGGGAAATATATACTTATTGGCTATTTTCGAATAGCTAACAAACCACACTTTATGTTGCTGCAGTATATGTTCAGAATGCATAGATGACCTACTACAACAGCTATTTCCCACAATGCAGTGTGTTCGACTTGACCTTCAATTTCCAGTGTGACAAATGTTTTATTGACTCATTTGGTCGGATTTGTGTAATAATGCCTACTGTTTTACTTTTAGTAGAATAGGCAGTATATAATATGGTATATACCACAAAGTGCTTAAGCTCTTATTGTAACCACAGAGCTCTTTGAAAGCAAAACTGAGGGCAGAAATAAATGAAATGGTCATTACTGTAGAGCTTTTATCCCATCAGCCTCTTTTCATTTGCTTTAGATTTGGGTCCCTCTTGCCCTCTATTCTTTACTGTGTCTTTTATCTGATTCCTTTCTCATTCTAATGTATTTATCTGGGCCTTTCGGGCTGCTCCTGTTGTGTATACCCGTATACTCCACGTCTTTCAATGCTCTCCCAGGATTGTGTCTCTTTAATTGGGACGCCGAGTTAATTATTCTTTTGCCCACTGTTGGCAGGGAAACTACAGCTTGTCTGGATATGGTACAGCACCTGGCACTTAGTCTTGAGAACTCATCAAAGGGGATAATCAAGAAAGGGTGTTAACTTCTCAGGCCATTTATGAGAAAGAAATAAGCAATTATAGATTATCAGCATCAATAACCTAAACTTTTTAATGATTATATCATTAATTATGCATGCCTCTTCTAAGGATAAGTGGCTTCAGCCATTAGGTTGAAAGTGAATGTTAACTAGATAAAATTATGATGAAAATGAAGCATAACAAGATTTTGAAACACTAACTAAACAAGAGTAGAACAGCTTTTTTTTTTTTTTTTTTAAATGCTGCTAGACATTTTCATTAAATGAATGAAATGCTATAACATTAAGCTATTGTAAACATTATGAGTCACTTAACCTTAGAAATAAAAATAGCCTAGTAAAACTATGGGAAGTCGTATAACCGGTGGCCCTTTTTTAGCTGTTAATTTAGAGCACAGAGTTTCACAGCAGCTGTACTGGGACAGAGTAAACCACAGAGGATTTCTGTGTCTGATTTCCACACCATGACCAAATACTGAACAAATGTGCTTGTACAGAGCCAAATTACTGAGCAAACTCCTCGTAATCACGATGGGTTTGAGTGTATGTGTGCATCCATCGCTGTTGAGCTCCTATGAAGTTCTTTGACTGTGTAGTCTGCATGATGAGTCATAGCTATCATGTAGGCATTACAGTGTGATGCTTTGTTCTGAAGTATAACTATGCAATGTTGTTTTCATGCTGTTTCAGTTCAATGAAAATGTGTGCCTATTTTGATATATTCCTGTTTGGGCAATTTAGGATGTAAGGGTCTTGTTTTTTTAGCCTTTGTAATTGCAGTTCACTAAATCTGCACTCTAAAAAATAACGTATTGGCTCTACAGAAAAATTATTGCATCAATTTTTTAAAGTTATGACAACTTTGAGTGAATTTACATTCAACCAACAAGCTGCATTGAGTTAAAGGAACTTAATAATTTGTAGCATAAACACAAATTTGATTACTCAAGTAAATGAAGTCGCTCCAACTACCAGAGTTGAAAACAACGCTAACATAACTTATTTAACATGTATATTTAATGAACAAGTTATTATGATGAATTCAGATTGATTGGGACACTTTTCAAGTCAGCTCAATGGCAAAAAAGTGTCCTACTTGTCACTGGCATTTGCGCAAATAGTGTTTTCCTTTATGTCTACTTTTCAGCACAGTGGTGACCACGAAAACTTCAACATTACAGAAACTCTTTTAAACACAACAGCATTAAACACTGCCAGGTCTTTCCCTTCACTAAAAACACATAAAATATCACTTAATTTCAACATTTATCCAGTCCTATGCAAAGCATGCTGGAAACTAGAAATCCACTGCCTAAAAGTTACTACAACTTTATTTATTTATTTAAAAAAAAAAAAAGCCAATTAACACAGAAATTTGAGTTTAAATTACAGATGATATTAAGTTGATGTAATGATCAACATAATTATGTCAAAAGAACTCAAAAGTTTTAATCAAAACAATAAATTAGAATTTTTGACTTGAAACTATGCATTTATTTAAGCTGTGGTAACCCTGAATTACTTTTTAGAGTGTTGCTAATGTTTAAGCAATATCAAGAGCAAGACTGTTGTAATCACATTCAGAAAAAAAACAAAAACAATTGCAAGTGTGATATAACTATTGTATAAAAGCAATAAGGCGGAACTTAAATCTTAGACCTAATATTGCCAGTTACTTTGCCTGTTTTTCTTTAAAATAGTTTCCAAATGACGCTAAAGCAGATTTAACTGGGGGTATTCCAGAAAGCAGGGTTAACTTAGTGTCACATAAACCCTGATCTCTTTGTTAATAAACCTAAACCTTTCAGTCAAAACTTTTAGCTTCCAGAAACAAGGTGGGGCGTAAGTTCAGTCAGCCCAATGCATGTTCACGGTGAACACGCAAATTCTTAAGAGTGTTTGCTTAAAACTTCCCCACCGTTATTTATGACACAACGCTTCCCCTCCAATGGCCGAATATTCCAGCAATCCATGTTTTCACAGTTATACGGTAGGAAGCGCCATTACGCATCTTCTGAAAGAGTACAGAACCTCTGGATCAAAACACAGTAGTGTTACAGTCACCGGTTCCTGCACTACACTTCCCAGCATTCCCTCTGTCCTGCACCTGCACACCATCGCCATCACCCGAAGTCAATCATCATCATCACTCATCTGGACTCACTATATAAACAGTCACCTTACTCACTTGTTTTGTCGGTTATCTTATGTTGCTAAGTGTGTGTGTATTTCCTATGTTCCTGTAAATTCCTTTGGATTACCTAGTAAAGTCTGACTCTTGGTCTTACATTCCTCGTCGTGCGTGTTTCTACACCACTAGTTTGTAACAAGTAGAAGATGAAGCAGAAACAAGTGATCGAAGCATTGCTTACGCACGTGTAAAATAACGCATTCAAAGTTTAAACAGCATTTAGGCCTAAATCAAAACTGCCTAAAGTTACCGACTGAAATGTTGAACTCACAAAGAGGTACAGGTGATATTGCTTTTATACAACAGTTTAATAAATAAGACGTTAAAATTGAGTAACTTAAATCTTAGACTTCTTATTGCCAGTTACTTTAACTGTAACTCAAGTTGCTATGGCTACTTACATACCCTGAAAGTTACCTCAGCTTTTGGAACCAAAAGTTAATGTTACCTGTTTCACCTGGGTATGTTACATAACCTGCTTTCTGCACGTCTTTGAGCAATGCATAGCAGATGGTGTTTTGTTACTGAATTAATTAATTTTGAATGAACCGGTTGAGTAAATTCATCAGTGACTCACTGGTTTGAATGAAAGATTCCATTAGTCACTCTTAAGGACAGTTATTTGTTTTGTTCCTAAATGAATCGAATGAATGAAAGAAAGATTCAATGACTCCATTTCAAGGACACTCAAGTTCTATATAATATAAATATGTTTGTTTGGTATGAATGTATTCTGCGTGTTCTACATTCATCATGTTGTCATTATCATTTGACCATGTGTTAGTTGTGTCACTTCACTTCCATTACAAATCCTGGCCTCATGGGAGAGTAAAATTACCATTGGATGCACACATCAGAATCTCGCAGGAAATAGTAGGTCATCCACCTACAGTTCAATGAATACTGTACACTCTAAAAGTGCTGGGTTAAAAACAACCCAAGTCGGATTGAAAATGGACAAACCCAGCAGCTGGGTTGTTTTAACCCAGTGGTTGGGTTAAATGTTTGCCCAACCTGCTGGGTAGTTTTATGTAACTCAACTATTGTTTAAAAATGACTGTATTGCTTGCTTAAAATGAAGCCAAAATATGTTGGAAATTAACATTTATTAATATGTTTAAGAAATGAACATTTATTAATAAGTATAATGAACAATAATTAAACAGTAAACATTTATTAAATTGCTTATTAATAAATATTCACCTTTTAAATATTGTTGCCTCTAGTAATTATGTCTCTGATTTGCAGCCTATTTTGGGTTCATTTTAAGCCAGCCATATAGTAATTTTTAAACAATAGTTGGGTTAAATAAAACTGACCAGCATGTTGGGCAAACTATTACCCAAACTTCTGGGTTAAAACAACCCAATCGCTGGGTTTGTCCATTTTCAACCGAACTTGGGTTGTTTTTAACCCAGCATGTTTTAGATTGTAAATTTGGACATACTTTGTTCACATACTGCTTATTGCCTGCTTTATAGTAGGGATTTGTTTCATTCCTGTAGCCTATGAATCAACATTTTGTACTGCTTGGTTGAATGAATGATTCCTTGACTCTCTCATAATGACAAAACATTGTAACATTGAACTGGTGTTCAGATGGTTTTGCTGGTCAGATGACTCTAAAACTAGCAAACCTAAATTGGTGTAAGCTATTTTATCCAGCATTGCTTAGTTGAATCTGGGCACAAAGAGCTACAATATTCACCAGTGTACCACTGATGTATTTCTGTAAAAAGAAAAATTGATTGAGCACAGATGTTAATAATTACCAATAACCGCTTAAGCTAATATCCATCCTTCAGGGGGCATGTAATCACAGTCTATTGTCAAAAATTTTTCAAGAGAAAGAAAAATGCAGTAATGTATAATATGTCATATGTTTTGGAGTGACAGTGGTTATGATTATCAAGCAGTCTGATCATTACCTGTGCTGCTGGAGAATGACAAATGCAAACTCTTTGGAACAAAGAGGATGTCGATCAAACAAAGCATAGCTTTGGCAAGATGAATTCTGTGCAGAAGTTTCTCTCTCCAGGAAATCATTAATATAAAGGATGACACTAGAATCCTGCGGGACTCCTCATAGTCCTTATCTTTAATAACTTGTCAAGGACCAACTCATATGAATGTTTGAATACATCAGCGCATTACCTGTGAAGGATATCTCACGCATAATTCTCATAGATAGCAGATAGTATTACCACATGTTGACTATATCACTTTATTATAGAAATATAATTATTCTGTTTTAAAATGCAAAAAACTTTAAATATAAATTACATTTTCCACTTTCAAGTGGGACCGGGTACATTTAGACAGCCAATTTGGGTTGACACTATGGTGAGTATTTTGGTAATGACTTTGCGTAGCCCATACAAGAAACGAGTCACTCTGATAATGGGAGCCAATTTAAACGTGCTCCAAATTCTCAGTTGGAATGAGATCATTTGAAGTTTAATGTGCGTTGCTCTTTAGAGAGCCAGTGCTCTCTGTGTGCAGCGAGAGGCTGCTGGAGTTTAGGAACACTCAGAATATACACAAGAGGCCTGTTTGTTTACAGTGGTTACTTGTAGCTTATATAAAGGGAAGAAATGATTTAAAATGGTTGGATCTCAACCTTTTTGACTCCAAAGCTTTGACCAATATTTTCAAGACAATATTTCAAGGCCCCCCTGATGTTGGCTGTGAAGTGTCTAGTGGAACTAAGAGTTGGATCAAGTCACTTGGGTGTACAAACTTCTGCTCACTGACAAATCAATCCATAACATCAAAAGAAAGGGTCCCGAACAGCACTTGCTAAAGGTCCCGAAAAGTCTCTATAGGAACGGTCCGCAATAAATTGATATCAGTGTTTTACTTCCCTGCTGATGTTGGCCAGGAGAGTGGTGACAAAGCTTTTTAAACTTTTATTTACAGAAACTAGAGTGGAAATATTTAAGCGATTTAAATAAAATAATTAGAAATAATAAAATCAAATGAATTACTTAATTCCAGAAGTTTCAAGAACTGACTGTTTTTATGAGTTTAAACTCTATGACTAATGAATTAATGTCTTTTCCAGTTGTTTTATTATTATTATTTTGTAGTTACAAAAACAGCAGTTTCCCTACATTGTACAAAGATATTTTAAAGCTTGACATAACTAGAAAGAAATGTCATTATAGAAATATCCATGTTTTTTTTTTTTTTTTTTAATTGATTTACATGACTTTTAATTAATCCCCTTGAAGGGAAACTCATTTGCCACCATTACACATCACTAACAGCACAAATACTTAAACATTACAACACAATCAATTAGGGGTGTAACAATATATCGTGTCGCAATATATCGCAATACAAAAATGCAACAATATTGTATCGTGGATATAGTGACAATATGTATTGTGTAAGTTTTAGTGTCAGTACTACATTAAACTGCTATATATAATGTTAAATATAATGTATAATAATGCAATGAGGGAATATTTGTTGCTCCTGATAATACCAAATGTCTTGTTACCAGTTAAAGTGGCCTAAATTATTATCTAATATATATATCTAAATATATCTAGTCAGAGACAGAGTGCAAGCATATTCATCTAAAATTAATCTGCGTTTCACCAAGTCCAAGCCTATTCATTTCCACCCCCAATGTAATACTAGATTTAACATTTTAATCAACAGTAAATTTTTTGTTAACCTTTTACCATATGTCTTGGAGTATCGCATCATGAGTTCAGTATTGTGATATGTATCGAATGGTGACATGAGGGTATCGTTACACCCCTACAATCAATCCATACGGTAATTACACAGCTTCATTAAAAAAACTCACTGCAGCAGGAATAAAAGACCTTCTAAATTGCTCAGTAGAACACTGAGGCATCACTAATCTCTAACTAAATGAACTTTTAAGTCCACTAAATATACTACATAGTGGATGACTTTCATAAGTCAAAATCATTTTTAATTTTGCCCTTGTTCCCTTTTCCACCGTGACCTCAAGTGAATCTGGAGTAAAACTAATAACTGAACCAGCCTTCCTAATCATTTTATTAATCCTATTTTTGTCGTCCATATAATACTACCTCCCCAAAAAAGCACTGCATAGACCAAGAAACTGGCCAGGATTCCCAGGAGTCATAAAAAGCTTCCCACTATTACCAAAGGAAGTTAGCTTTTGCTTCTTAAAGTGAGCATGAAATGGAAATTCACCCTATCTACACTATATTAAAATAATGTCCAAAAAATAAAATAAATATATAACACTAGCATTTGTTATGACAACTTTGAATTAAATTATGTTCAACCAACAAACTATATTGAGTTTGATTAACTTAATCATTTGTAACATAAATACAAATTTTAAGTTGATTAGTAGTAAATTACATATTTAAACATTTTTTTCCTTGAAAAAATTTTATTCATGCCTTAAAATAGCTTGAACTCAACTCTACACCCTTGCCTAATTTAGTATACGTGATTCTATGAATATGCAAATTAGTCCCACCTCCACCCACTCCATGAGCTCAGAGATCCCCTCGTTGATGATCACACATTGACGTGATTGGTTACAAGGTCATGTGTGACGTCAGAAACACCAGCGATTTCAAACAGCGTTTTTGAGACTGTATTTGGTTCACTGCAGTTTTAAAGAGAAAATACTCTGCAGTGGTGTTGACTTATTGTCTTAAAGCACATTAAAAACCACAGGGGGACTTTAAAATCCACAGCGATCACTGCACATGCTTAATGTAACTTAATTAGCATGTCGTTTTACTTGTTTGTACATCCAGCCAGTTGTTATCTCAGAATAAACCCGACAGGGTAATCAGGACCCCGACGCGAAGCGCTGGATGGCGCCATTGACCAATCAGAATCAAGTATTCCAGAGCCGTGTAATAAATAATAAATAATACATGACTTCTCACTGACATTAGCGCAGTCAATGCTTAAAGAGTCAATAGTGTTTTCCTTCATGTCTACTCTTCAGCACAATGGTAACCACAAAAACATCAACATTACAGAAAATCTTTTAAACATCAAACATAACAGCATTAAACATTAACAGGTCTTCCCCTTCACTAAAAAACAAATAAAATAACACTTAATTTCAAAATGTATTCTCCTCATCCAGTCCTACACAAAGCATGCTTGGGAACTAGAAATCCACTGCCTAATTTCCAAAGTTATCAAGACAATTTCATTACGTTACTGGTACGTTACTGAATTTTCTTTTTAAAGTATATATTTTCTAAATGAATCTTAATGATCTTTTTGTGAACAATTCATCCATGTTTATTTATTTATATGTTATAACCTCAGAAGTTTTAAAGAAAATGTCAAGACTTTTCACTGGTGACATATCCAATCATATTGTCCTTATAAATCCCACCCCTTTCATATAATCTACTGAGCTTACATTCAGATCTGCCTTCATCCAATCAACTGATGAATAGAACCAAGGCCCCGCCCTACACTTAGATATACCCCACAACACAGAATGATCTGTCGCTACTTCCGTTACATTGCGTCTTTAAACGAACATTGTCGAGGGGGGAAAAATTCAAATAAGAAATATGTCAGTTTATGTATTGGTTTTAAGATGTTTTTGTTTATTTTGTCTAATGTGTCTTTTAAGCCATCTTTCAAGTGTGCTGAACCTCTCAAATGGGTCCTGACTCCCACTGATTAAACGGTGGCCTTTTCTTTAAGTATGCCCGAGTTTCTAGAGCATTTTTCCTGGGGCCACCTCATGAGCACATCCAACAAGAGTGCTGAAACTGTGTTGAAACTGCATTAAGAAAGAATAGGACATCAGCGTGAAGAAAATATCCCCAGATCGATAGTGACATAACTTCCCCCGAGGCTATTCATGCTCAATACAACAGAGCAACATACGTACGAAGAACCTGACATTTACATCAGACACAGCAAACAGGACCGGCTCCCAGAGGACCAAGGTGGGCTGACGCTCTTCGGTGAACAAAAACAGCCTGTACGATACACCCAAAAGAAACGGGCGCATTACTGCAGGAGATCTCCGAACACTCCCATTGTTGATGCGACAGTCAGAAATTGCATAATGAACCGGAAGATGACTAAATAAACTTTTAAATTAAGAGAAAAGGAGAATGTTTATTGCCAAAGTGAGTTCATATTTAGCTTTGTCTTTCTAAAGGCATCCAATTATTTGGTTTGAAGATTTCTAAATGCCTTGCTTACAGGCTTTACAAGTTTAATTGGACTTGCGGATAAAAGGATAGAAAACCAAGCGAGAGGTACGTGCCTGTAAAAAGTAAAGCTGAAAAAATAACCACCCAAACCCATTTTTGACTAAATAGTCCTGTTTTATCAAAAATATTTGGCTCTAGTCTAGTTTGCTTGGCAAGTGATAGAAGAGACATTCTACTCTTTCATGACCTACATGACAGCTAAGGACTCACTGATGGATTTTAATATCCAAAGGAAGTTGCATTGCGAGGGAAGCTCAAACGACATGCTGTTCATGGAACATTAGTTACATGGTTCACACAGCTATATTCCACAGAGGCCTAACTTTAAAGCACAATTTAAGTTGGCAGAACGCAAATTAAAGGAAATTCATTTGGACGATATAACGTGTCGAGTTGTGGACACTGGCGAAAACACATCAGTGCAGTCAACCGAACTGCCACATTTAAGTCCTAGAAAATATCTTTAACTAGTCAGACCTTCAACAAATTCTGTGATTTATACAGAGTAATCAAGTTGTTTGTGAGAGCTGAAAGCCTGAACTTGTTATCTGTCTTCCTAAAACACACTTTTAGAGTTTAGGCAGTATATACTTGTATAGTTGCTGCAAAGCAATTTCTTGGACAAAACAAGAAGAGTAAACAGTGAAAATAACTGATAACTGCAATTTTTTTTTTTTTTTCTTCTTCTGTGTGCTGTCACATGAAAAGCGAAAATTGCAACTTTTGAAATAAATGAGATCCTTTAAGTAAATAAAATCATTATACATCATTATTTTTTGTGTGTTCTAGCAAATCATCCAAGATAACATATGGAGTCTTCAAGTCCTGCTGTGTGAAATTAATGTTGAGTGAAATACTGAGTGAAATATTAAGGCGGCTGAGTAATAATCCAACTTACCCACCTAACAGTCCTAAAAGCTGATATTTTGCTTCAGTGATACATTTCCATTCTGTATGAGTTGGATTTAAATCCTTCAACCTTTCAATAGAGTAATCGTTTCAGCTACAATTCAGTATATCAAAGGAATAACTATACTTTTGCTGCTCTGAAAAATGAAATTGAAAATGATCATTAAACATGATTCTTCTTGAGAACGTAATGTAAAATTGATGGTAGGGAGGACTGTGAGACGGTTTCTGTAATGGTTTCGGTTAAATGATTTTCACCAGTTATATGACCAGTTCGTTTAAAGCTCTGGATCAGCTAATGAACTCATGAAAATGACAAACTACAGCTTTATGGCTACAAAGAGGCCTTATAACGGTGGATTGGTTAACTCTTAAGGCCCGTTCACACCAAGAATGATAACTATAACGATTCCTTATATTTGCATCCACACCAATGAACTACAACGGTCTGTTTATTCTAAGCTTGCGCGCTGCAGTTTCAAAGTGTGTACAACATCTCATTGAACGTGTTTTTGCTGTTCTTGTTGCATTTACACGGCTTTAACCAGCAGATGTCCTCAGCATGCTATGTTTCCAGTGAATCTAGCTAGTGTAATCGATCTAATCTAACAGTGAATTTACCTGACAAAGTCAATATAGTCGCCAGGTGCGTTTTTTGCTAGTTTCAGCCTGACACAGTTATCATTTTCACATCCTGCGCCACGTTGTTTAACGTGGTGGTCTTGCTGGTCTGAAAACGAGGTGTGTTCAGGCGTATTGTTCGTGCATTACTATTTTGAGGCAACTGAAACAGACTGCGCCATTGACCAACTGAAACCTGGTCTAAAGTCAATGCGTTAGAAATATGCACCTAGATGCGGGTGCACAACGTGCGTACACTCTGCTTGTTACACACACAGCAGCACACAAACATGGCAAATATTAAAAATAAAAGGATTACTATGTGAAAGATTATTATTGTGTGTATAAAGATAAAATTGCTTTGGAATCCAGCTTGTCCCATAGATGGTCTGATCGCACGCTTTAACCTCATGCACGAGCAGATCCGTTTCCTCGCTAGAGAAGTGTTCAGTTTTTCCGCTTGCAAATTCTGCCATTTAAATAAGGAATATGAGGCAAGCGCAACTGGCTTTTAAAGTGAATGAGAGATGAGACTCTGATTGGTTTATTGCACGTTACGCCCAAAACACACCCATGACTCATTAAGAGAATAGGGACAACTCTTTTAGACCATTTTTCTCATCCTTAAACTAGCAAAAGTTGATTCTAAGTGCACCTGCGCCGTGCGCTTTAGATTGTTAAAATAGGGCCCCTAGTATCACTGCAACGTCAAAGTAAGTAAGACAATGTTGTTGAAACTAGAACTCGATACCTGAGGTAATCTTATGTTACACTGTTTGCTAGCCTTGCATGATCTCATTTATTCCAAGGGTATGACTGATTGTTTTCCATATGTCCATTTTCTTTAAAGTATCCTTGAAAAGGGGGTTTGACTTGTCAAACAGTGGTGGATATTTCTGGACCTCGACGATTAACTTCTCCGCAATGTTGTCTGCCATTTTAAATGCTCGAGCCCTTAAATTTCAATGGATTCTGATTGGCTGTCAGTATTTTATCGTTCAACAGCTGGAAAAAATTTGTTCTAAAAGTGATCCTAACGATATCGTTCTTCTGCATCATTATTGTTATAGCTGTGCTGTGGACTCTGCTATTTTTATTTTTAGAACGATTTCTAGAACTATATCTTTATTGTTACAGTTATTGTCCTTGGTGTGATATATAAAATATAAAAACTGTCATTAATTACAATACAATTACTCTTAAGTACTTAATTACTCATCCTCATGTCATTCCAAACCTGTAAGACTTTCATTCATTTTCGTAACACAAATGAAGATCTTTTTGATGAAATCTGAGAGCTTTCTGTTCCTCCATAGACAGCTATGTGACTACCACTGTGAAAAAGCTCATGAAGAGATTGTAAAAGTAATCCATTTGAATTGAGTGGTTTAGTCCAAAAGTATCATGGGTTTGGAACGACATGAGGGCGAGTTATTAATGACAGAATTTTCATTTTTGGGTGAACTAACCTTTTAATAGTACACTGTACAAAAAAAGTACAAAAAAAAAAATTGTTGGTTTAACATAAAAATGTAAGTTACCTGGTTGCCTTAATTTTGAGTTCATTGAAATGAAAAATTTGAGTTTAATTGGTTTGATCAACAGAAACTCAAAATAGTATGTTATCTAGTTGATTCAACAAAAGAAAAAATGTTGTGATAAATCATGAAAATATGTTTTTTTACAGTGTAGAAATATAAAACTATATAGATTAATTGATTGTTTTTGTTTATCTTTTAATCAATTTTCAATGTTGTAAAGCTGTAAGTGAACCCAGCAGAACACAGTTCAATCTTTTTCTGTTTGCTCGCATTCATGTAATTGACTTATATAATTGTGCTGAGAGGAAAATTAGCTGCCTACCTCTTGGGGAAACTGGGATTGACATTCCTATTCTACAGGGTTTAATCGGTGGCTTTCAGCGAAGTGTACCCTGTCAAGTAATTCAAGCGTTTTAGAGCCTGTGGATCTTGCAAATGTTCCCCCTACTGTTAAAGATTACAACAGGGATTCCACTCATTATTTTCCTATCAAACTCCAAACCGGAAAAATTGCTGGGCTACAGCCACTGGCCACAGAAGTCCATCACAACGGCAAGGTTAATGGCAAATCACTTTGAGGAATTGATCGTGGGGTGGATGATGGGCCATCTGAGATGGAAGAGCACTGAGGGGGACAGCCATTACTGATGGGGGCAAACACAACTCAAAAGTGGGGTGATAAAAGTTCATCTGGGCCCTCATGCAAAACCTATTGAGTAGACTGACTCTGATGGGTGGTTTGGACAGTATTTCCAAGATATTCTGCTTTTATTCTGCTTGTTTTTAACAAGATTCTCTCATTAATAGTGTAGGTTTTTATACGAATTTGAATCAGCATGAAAAAGTCACATAGAGGTATATGTTAAACACACCATAGTAATTCATCTCAGGTCATTCTGTCACAGTGGAAACATCCACAGAGGGCCAATAATTAATCAGTATTAAATCACAGTGTCAGTCTTTACTTCTAAAAACAGGTCAGAAGAAATCATATCTGACTAAATACGAACCCGGGAATATTCATTGGAATTCATTAACGTCTATGGAAGAAATTTAAGCAGGAATTTAAATAGGCATACTCTCAGTTTGTTGATGCAAAAGCATGAAGCGAGAAATCCTCCATATTCATGCATGAACAAATCATCACATTTTAAAAACATCTTAGAAAAGCTGCTAACACTACAGTTTTAAAATATCGCCTCAATTACTTTCGAGTGCGCCAAGCAAGTCTTTTGAATTATAATGAAATAGACGTGCAATGCCGGAATGATAAGTTCCCTCAAAGCCAATTAAAAGTCTGTTTAGTTTGTTTCTAATCATTTAGACCATTACTTAACTAATTAGATTAATTGCACAATTTTCCATTAATATATTTAAAAGTGTTAAGGATGTTTTAGTCCTCTGCACAACCTAAATTCAGCCATATTGGGCTGAATTTAAAAGTGTGTACACTGTATGTGATTCACTTCCCTTAGCTTTGGTCAAATATAGATGCACCATGTTGGCCACTGGATCTCAGGTCCATTATTAGCTTAGAAATATTGTATAAGGTATTATTTATTAAAAACCCAAGACTTCAAGTACAATTTTTGCAGTACTTCTGATTTCTCCTGAAAGAAATAGTCCAACAAAAGTGGGCTACCTGTGTTGTGGAGGGATGTAAACAAAGCAGCCGGGAAGGGGTGATTCAATGTCACTGGAGATTTCTGCGCCCGACGTCTGTCCTCTGAGCGGGGCTGCAGACAGTGTCAGCTTAAAATAGATGTTTTTCAAACATGAAGTGCATCGTAAATGTGGGTTTAGTCACCAGGATGTGTCCCTCACGCCATGCTGTGTTTTACATAATGAGTTTAGCTCAGGGCCGGTGATGTGGGGGGCCTGAATGAAGATACATCCTGATGCCAAGATAAGGTCCGAACCCCTGTCATTCAGCATCCTCAGTCTTTGGGCCCTGTGTAGAGGAGAGAGCCATGACAGGTGTGACCTTACATGTGTTTCATGTGTAGATCTTAATGGGAAGTGATGCAGTGTTTGCTCCCCAGGGCAAAAATGCTACACCAGTTCAAAATACATTTCTCTCTATGGTTTGCTGTTCTTTCATGTCCCGTTTTGCCATGTTCAGTTTTTAAACGTAACATTGTAAAATGATTGACAAGACCGATTCAAACATATATATTTTGCATGAGCACAACTGCTCGACAAGTCGATTATACTATTTCTCCTGTGATTTTCTGTTTGATTTAGTTTGTGAAAAAAAGACTTTGTCTTTGTGCGCTGACTACAATCAGACTTTAAAGGATTAGTTCACTTCAGAATTACAATTTCCTGATAATTTACTCTTCCTCATGTCATCTAAGATGTTTTATGGCTTTCTTTCTTCAGTTTAAAAGAAATTATGGTTTTTGAGGAAAACATTCCAGGATTTTTCTCCATATAGTGGACTTCAATGGGGTTCAACGGGTTGAAGGTCCAAATTGCAGTTTCAATGCAGCTTCAAAGGGCTTTACATGATCCCAGACGAGGAATAAGAATCGTATCTAGTAAAATGATCGGTCATTTTCTAAAAAAAAAAAAACTTTTTTAACCACAAATGCTCGTATTGCACTGCTCTGCTATGCGCCACGCATTACTAGTCACGTTGGAAAGGTCACGCGTGACGTATAGGCAGAAGTATCGTGGTAGGGCGAAAGAGCTAGTGTAAGACGAGCATTTGTGGTTAAAGTCTATAATTTTTTATTTTCTAAGAAAATGACCAATCGTTTTGCTAGATAAGACCCTTATTCCTCATCTGGGATCGTTTAGAGCCTTTTTAAAGCTGTATTGAAATGACAATTTGGACCTTCAAACCATTGAACCCCAGTGAACATGTCCAATGTTGGACATTGTTAATAGACTAATTAAACCATTAGAAAGTGGTTTTAAGTGCTTCAGTATGCAGGAACAAAAGTCTCATCCAAGATAGACTAGCTGCAAAAACTGGGCATGTTTGTATGTGTGTGCAGTGCATGTATGTACAGTTTGTGTTTGTGCACATTAAGTGTGAACTTTCATTTCCAACCAGTGAGTTATAGTGGAATGAATGGAGATGGTGGTTGACCTTCACACTGTCAACATGTGTCAGCATGCTCCAAACTGAAGAACCCGAGTGAATATAATGCAGAGAGACAAATGCATCACTCTAGCTCCTGAGCTAGCATGACGTTAAACCAGTCCCTGTCCAATGTAATAAGAGGAGCTAGTTTTAACTCACCACTGAAGCAGCCTTCCTGTTTTTTCAGTTGTTTGAAGCTAGTGGCCTCTAGCTGAAGGGTTACAGTGCATGCCCACTGGTGCGGAGCAGAGCGAGCGTTTTTAATTTATTTCCATGGAAGTTGAGCCTCACGCTCGTGTGTGAATTGTGGGATTGACAGCGGACCGGAGGAACCGGAGCAGTTCTTGACTTTATGCAAATATCAAGCGAAAAACAGGGTCGGCATCCAATCGCTGTGAGGTTCAGGTAGTGACTTCTGACTTGAGCGTTTAAAAATATTCAGGTTGTGCTGGAGTTTATGCTGGATTTAGTGTGAAAATGTTGTTTACACACTGGAGGCTTTGTAGTTATACAGTATGTATGTTAAATATTGCAGTTTGGATGCTTTTATTGTATTTATATTCTGGTTGGGTTTACAAAGGTTTATGAAATTGACAGGATATCTTTACTTGAGGCATTAGGAAACAAAGCTTGCCTATTTTCAAATGTAAGTGGGTGCATCTCTAATGATTATATTGTCTGCGCTAATTACACCGCACTGAAAGTGATAATCTACTCAATAATAAAAATTCTGCCATTATTTACTCACCCTCATGTTGTTTGAAACCTGTTTGAGTTTCTGTCATCTGTGGAGCACAAGATATGAATGTACAAACATTTCCTGGCTGCTCTTTTAAATACTATATACCAAATCCTCTGAAGTCATATGAAGCTTTGTTTGATAAACAGACAGTGAGCTGACTGGATCATTAAATCTGAGTTGAACTCGTGAATCAGTCATTCCGACCGTATTAAAGAATGTGTGGCTAGGATGTTCTTCGAAAACACCATGGGCCCTATTTTAAAGATCTAAACACATGGTCTGAAGCTCATGGTGCAGGTGCACTTAGGGCGTGTCCGAATTCACTTTTGCTAGTTTAACAATGGAAAAAATTGTCAGCACGCCAGTCGCATGGTCAAAAAGGGTTGTACCTAGTCTCTTAATGAGTCATGGGTGTGTTTTGGGCGTAACGTGCAATAAACCAATCAGAGTGTCATCTCCCCTTCCCCTTAAAAGGCTTGCACCATGGTGGATTGCTATTTACATGGCAGGATATAGACACACTCAACCCGACGAGTCAGTTTAAATACATGTGTGTATTGCCACGATTGGTCAAATAATTAGCCAATTTCATTCGTCATTACTGCAAATAGGTAATTCTGACACATGCAATGACTATCCATTATGATATGTAGGCACTTTTATCTTTATGTACAAAATAATAATCTTTTACATTGTAATCCTTTTATTTTTAATATTTGGCATTTTTGTTTGCCAATTGACTTTAGACCAGGTTTTTTTTATTTTTATGTGTGTATGCATGTATGTATATGTTTGCATTTATATATTCTTTTTGTCATATAGGTTTAAAACATGAAAGTTCTTTCTTTCTTTACTGCTTGCTTGCAGAAATGCTCTGTGGGATGTTCTTATACTGGTCTTGTGGGAGTTGTGAAATGTCTAATTATTGTCCTTGAACACAACATCTCAGTTCATGGTAAACAAATTCTTCGAAAGTAAGTGCCCTTGAGGAAAAATAACAAAAGCTCTCCACTCTGAAAATAATAACGCTTTTATCTCTTCCACTCTTGAAATGCAGGATTAAAACAGGCCACAGGCTCGGCTTAAAGGAGCATATCTGATTACATCAAAACACATGGGCGTTTTTTTCCCCCATTTAATGTGTAAGCAGTCCTCGTGAATATGCTGAGCATGTGATTTTTTTTTTTTTTTTTTCGTTTCTTTTCTTTCTTTTTTTTAAAGCCCAAAGTATATCGATTGCTGCTTGTTAATGTGAAGCACCACTGTGTTCACACACTGAAATCGAGCACTGTGAATGGGATCTCCTGCCAGGTTTTGATTGTTTTCTGGCAGACATTTGAACAGGTTATAGCCTACCCTTAAATCACACACTCACACACATCTGGTGCGTATCAGTATGACAGCGTGAGTGTGAATTAACCCAAAAGGTTGGTACACTGTCAAACCCTAATGAACAGCTGTCAGATGACAGTGAATGCTTATCGGTGACACCCAGGTATTGACCGTTTAACACACAGACCACTTTTGAATCCAATGGACAGGTAATTGAGGGTACATTCAGACAGACTCATTGACTGTGGTGACTAAGAGCGTCATTTAAAACGCCTCTCAGAAAGTTTCAGAGTTCAGAAGTGATCAAAATGACTTTTGAGTTTGATCAGTTTCTGAACAAATCATGCGATGTTGCTTTGAATCCCTTTTCCAAAGAGTCTCTTAATAGGACTCACCCCATCAGCATCAGGGCAGCGCACACACATACACCAAATGACAAAAGTAATTTTGCCTACAGAAGAGTATTGCCTATCTGCCACACATCTAAATGTCAAGCCTTTACCTGTGGTTGACACCCAATTCGACCACACAGCCTTTTTTCCTTTTTTTCTTAGACACCAGCGGATAACCCGAAGAGATATTCTCATTTCTACATGTGAAAGAACCTTGACACCTGCTTTGTGTGGCTCTAAGTGGTCACTGATTGTTCCCTTGACATCTTGTCCCTACAACTTTAATGGGATGTCTAGCACGTACAAGATTAGTGAAACCATTACCCCTTCCTCCAACATTCCCCTGGTCCTGACACTAGCTTTAGTGGCGATGCCTCCACAAATATCAGCCTTTAAAAGTCTGGGGATCACTTAGAGTCACTCCTGCCAGTATCAAATATTTCAGCTGGAACGCTGGGACATGATTGTAGAGGAAGAGAGAAAGAGAGAGAGAACAAAAAAACATCAGGTCACAATCGTTCTCCAGATCAGTTGTTCTTGTTTCAACTGATCCTTAAAGATTATCATGGATCTCTTTCCCATTTCTGGTTTAGAAAGTGGAAGTAAACAACAAGAGGGTAAACGGCTCCACTGACATACAGAAGTAAACAGTTTAATGTCAGCATATTTTTTCGCACTACATTAAATAAGGCACTTCGTTCAGTAAACTAGCTAGCTATGCAACAATGAAAATAATCACCTGACCTAGTAACTGTAGAGGGATTATAGAGAGAACCCTTTTTTTGCAATGTTTGAAATGTTGCTAAAAAAAAGTTTGCTATTTTTTTATATTAAGGATTAGTTCACTTTAAAATGAAAATTACCCCAAGCTTTACTCACCCTCAAGCCATCCTAGGTGTATTTGACTTTCTTCTTTCTGATGAACACAATCTGAGTTATATTAATAAATATCCCGACGCATCCAAGCTTTATAATGGCAGAGAATAGGGGCAACGAGTTTGAAGCTCAAGAAAGTGCATCTGTCCATTATAAATGTACTCCACACGGCTCCGGGGGGTTAATAAAGGCCTTCTGAAGCGAAGTGATGCGTTTGTGTAAGAAAAATATCCATATTTAACAAGTTATAAAGTAAAATATCTAGCTTCCGCCAGACCGCCTTCCATATTTAACTTACGAAAAAAGTGTAACTGACATTGCGTCAGTTACGTTTTTTTCGTAATTGGATTACGAAAAGTGTAGGACGAAGCGTAAGCGCTTTGAACTGTGAGAGTTTTACACTTTCTTCGGAAGTTGAATACAGAAGGCGGTCTGGCGGAAGCTAGATATTTTACTTGTTAAATATGGATATTTTTCTCACACAAACACATCGGAGCCGTGTGGAGTATGTTTATAATGGATGGATGCACTTTCTTGAGCTTCAAACTCATTGATCCCGATCACTGCCATTATAAAGCTTGGATGCGTCAGGATATTTATTAATATAACTCCAATTGTGTTCATCAGAAAGAAGAAAGTCATATACTCCTAGGATGGCTTAAGGGTAAATAAATCTTGGGGTAATTTTCATTTTAATGTGAACTAATCCTTTAGTACCAGGATAATATAACAGCATAGTGATTTAAGATGGTACGGTTTTTAATGTTTTTAATGTCTCATGTCCATCAAAGCTGTGTTTATATAATCGAAAATACAGTAAAACAGTAATATTGTGAAATATTATTACATATTATCATTCTAATATGCTGATTTCCTGTTTAAAAAATATTATTATTATTATTATTATTATCCTCTTGAAAACAGTTGTGCTGAATATTTTTATGGAAACCATTAAATCATTTTTTTCAGGATTCTAAACAGCGTTTATTTGAAGTAGTCACTTTTGATCAATTTAATGTATCCTTGTTGAATAAAAGTATTAATTTCTTTCAAATTAAGTTAAATTAAATATGGTACTGTAGTGAATTAACTCAAAGGGGACATATTAATAATTATTCATAACTCATTTTGATTATTAGCTATGATTAATTATGAATATGTGAATCAGTTAATCATATTAACTTGATGTGGCTACATTAAAATTAATATTACAATCAATTAACCTGTTCGTCCAGTGAACACTTTGTGTTAATTGTTTATTAAATGAGCAATGATAGAGCTGAACCGGAAGTGGGACCAGAAATAGAGCTATGGAAAGAGTCAAAGACGGTCTGGAAAAGAATCATCAGATTTCTCGGTAATAAAACACCTTTTCTGACAGGTGGTTTACACATTAATACTAAATCGCTGTTTAGTGTTCAAATGTACGATACTTGCAAGGTGCCTTTAGGCTGAGGAGCATCGGATCTGCAGACCGAGGAGAAATCGATGATTCGGTCCGAAGTTGTTGCCAGTATCTTCTGCGTTGGATGAAGTACTATGATACAACTTAAGCTGTTAATTTGACTCTTAGTGGGGAACAAAGTTCTTTCTCTCTGTCATAGATGAGCACATGGCTGGGTTGTAGGCTGAGGCCTGCAGGCCTACAGGCCTTGGCCTGGAGAGGCCTGCAGCAAAAAGAGGTCTTTTCAGTCGTCCAAAAAGCAGGAAAAGGAGAGAGTGGTCTTGTGACCAGTGATTTTAAAGGGTGAACAGGTCGCACACACTTGAGGTGTCTGAGCCAATAAGGAGTTTTCCCCTCAGAGGGAAACTTTTATGAGTCTTTGTCCTGTAGCAAGATATTAGCATAAGACATTGGATTGGATGTTTGAGAGAAGAACCTTCTAGATTCTTATAATACTAATGTGTCACAGAGTTAGTAACGTGTAACATAAATTACCAAATAGGAAACGAAAGTTGGAGTCCGTAGATACCAAACATGCTACCCATGTGATTTTAGGTAATTATAACTTTGCAACTCTGAAACATTAATACAAAAATAGTTCAAAAGAGAGAATTAATACATAGAATAAACCTTATAAAAGGAAAATCATGAGCAGGGAAAATTGGATACACGTTTATACATTTCTCATGTGGTTATATATAGAATATATAGGATTAAAAGGGTTTATTTGTCTTTCTCAGAAAGAATGAAGTCAGTCTTCTCGGCACATTCCAGACAGTAGTAAAATAGAAATGGGACACCTATTCTGTCTCTGCATTTGCAGTTGTGGGGGATGGAATTAACAGGACTTGTGAGAGAGTGAGTTTCTGGGTAATTCATTAGATATAATGAATAACTGTGTGTCTGATTGGTCCAGACGCTACAGTACAATATTTAACTGATTAATTAAAGCGGAAACTTGGCAAAAAAGGGTCAAACATTTCTATTTTATTCCATCTGGTTTCTGTTTTTCATCGAATTGCATTCTGGCTTTGAGAGAAATAAGTCTGATCAAGCAAATTTCACTGTACACCAACAAATTAGTCAAGCTACGTTAGGTGAAGTATCTTTTTTATTTTTATTCCTCATTAATGATGAACCTATTGCTGGCTGATGGCTTTTTAGCATTTAAGCAAGGAAAGGAAAATGAGAATAAAAAGATTTGCTTACAAAGATGTATAGAAATGCACATTTGTCTCTTTCTCCCTCGCTTTTACATTTGTAGACACACTGATGCAGATGGATCAGTTGAGGTTGAACGAGGTCTGTTAAACAGTGACATCATTGGTTGGGATCAACATTTGGAATGATTTCATTCAGCAAACATTGGCAAATGCAGAAGTTGGCAGCTTATAGCATAGAGGAGAGTAGCCCATGCGGCCAGAGCTGCACTAAGACGGATGAGGGGTCAGAACCTTTGGCAGTCTGTATACTGTAGGAAAAGACTGCCATTTGACTGGAGCAGGACTTGTGAGGTTTCTCGCTCCTCTTGGCATGCATACATTGCGAAGTTGGCATGACAATTCATAATGCTGGTGATGAGGTTTAATAATTTCTCCTCACAAAGGAACCAGGTGCAAGCCCGCGGCGAAAAAGCGAACACTTTGAGCCGGCTACACTGAGGATAAATAGTCAGTACTGCCACTTCCATACACACGTTCTAAGCAGGGACGCTGGATTCCCTATTTGCGCTCTGAATTAAAGCCTTGCGAGAAAACATCACACCTGAGTCTAATTCCCCCATGGGAAGGTGAAGATTGGATTGCTTATTTAGTTTGGCTCCCTCTACCTGCTACTGTACATAACAATAAAGTATTTCGAAACCTCATTCCCACAAGAACAAATAATTGCTCTTATTATCTGATATGTAATCAAAACGTATTATTCCTGACCAGCAAGGCCTTTTTCTCTGTCATTTAACATAACTTAACCATCTACTGAAAAGGTTTGATTAGGGAAATGACACATAATTTTATTCTCAGATTTGACCCCAGTGCTTCACATAGTGCTTACCTTGGGCAGCAGCTCAGTAATGAGGCACCACACGACATAAGGAGACACAAAACACTTCATTATGGGCTGCGGCAAATCATTTTACTGCTCGTGTTCATGCGGGCTTGCAGTCTGAGAACACCTTATCACTTTCATTTAATCCAAATTGATGTAAAAGGATTGAATGCTACTTGATACTGTGCATCTTTGAAATACAATTATGGCCCCGATGGAACAATAATCGTCTAGGTCTAGGTAACATCAGCACTAAGGGTTATGAACTGATTTTAATACTTATCTTTCTGGTCCCTAGTGTGCAAGATATGGAAGCTTGTTTCCGCCACGGAATAAAACAATTTTAAAGATATTTGCGACTTTTTATCTTGCAATTCTTACAAGTCCAATTCTGAAGGGGGAAAAAAAGACTTTTCTCAGAGTTTATATCTCACAATTCTGACTTTATAACTCGCAATTCTGACTTTATATCTCACAATTCTGACTTTATAACTCGCAATTCTGACTTTATAACTTACAATTGTGAGTTTATATCACGCAATTCTGGGGAAAAAGTTGGAATTGTGAGATAAAAAGTCGCAAAAAAAGTGTTATAAAGTCCGAATTGAGAGAATTGTGAGGTTTTTATCTGCAATTGCAATTGTGACTTTATAACTCACAATTGTGACTTTAGAACTTTGCAGTTGCAACTTTATTATGCAATTCTGACTTTATAACTCACAATTGTGACTTTAGAACTTTGCAATTGCGACTTTATTATGCAATTCTGACTTTATATTTCGCATTTCTGACTTTATAACTTGCAATTCTGACTTTGTATCTCGCAATTCTGACTTTATATCTCGCAATTGCGACTTTATTATGCAATTCTGACTTTATATCTCGCAATTCTGACTTTATAACTCGCAATTCTGACTTTATAACTTACAATTGTGAGTTTATATCACGCAATTCTGGGGAAAAAGTCGGAATTGTGAGATAAAAAGTCGCAAAAAAAGTGTTATAAAGTCCGAATTGAGAGAATTGTGAGGTTTTTATCTGCAATTGCAATTGTGACTTTATAACTCACAATTGTGACTTTAGAACTTTGCAGTTGCAACTTTATTATGCAATTCTGACTTTATAACTCACAATTGTGACTTTAGAACTTTGCAATTGCGACTTTATTATGCAATTCTGACTTTATATTTCGCATTTCTGACTTTATAACTTGCAATTCTGACTTTGTATCTCGCAATTCTGACTTTATATCTCGCAATTGCGACTTTATTATGCAATTCTGACTTTATATCTCGCAATTCTGACTTTATAACTCGCAATTCTGACTTTATAACTTACAATTGTGAGTTTATATCACGCAATTCTGGGGAAAAAGTCGGAATTGTGAGATAAAAAGTCGCAAAAAAAGTGTTATAAAGTCCGAATTGAGAGAATTGTGAGGTTTTTATCTGCAATTGCAATTGTGACTTTATAACTCACAATTGTGACTTTAGAACTTTGCAGTTGCAACTTTATTATGCAATTCTGACTTTATAACTCACAATTGTGACTTTAGAACTTTGCAATTGCGACTTTATTATGCAATTCTGACTTTATATTTCGCATTTCTGACTTTATAACTTGCAATTCTGACTTTGTATCTCGCAATTCTGACTTTATATCTCGCAATTCTGACTTTATAACTCGCAATTCTGACTTTAGAACTTACAATTGTGAGTTTATATCACGCAATTCTGGGGAAAAAGTCGGAATTGTGAGATAAAAAGTTGCAAAAAAAGTGTTATAAAGTCAGAATTGAGAGAATTGTGAGGTTTTTATCTGCAATTGCAATTGTGACTTTATAACTCACAATTCTGACTTTAGAACTTTCAGTTGCGACTTTATTATGCAATTCTGACTTTATATCTCGCAATTCTGACTTTAGAACTTGCAATTCTGAGAAAAAAAGTCAGAATTACCAGATGTAAACTCACAATTGCAGAATTGTGAGACAAAAAGTCGCAATTACCTTTTTTATTCAGTGGTGGATACAAGCTTCCGTAGCAAGGAGAGAGAAAGAAAGAAATAATTTCAAGTTTGATAAAATATGCTCTACAGTTTAAAAGTCTGAAAGATTTTTAAATGTTTTTGAAATAAGTCTCTTATGCTCACCCAGGCTGTGTTTATTTGATCGAAAATACAGTAAATTGTGAAATATCATTACAATTTAAAACTTTTTATTTTAATTTTTATATATTAAAATGTAATTTATTCCTGTGGTGGTAAAGCCGAATTTTCAGCATCATTACTCCAGTCTTAAGTGTCACATGATCCTTCAGAAATCATTCTAATATGCTACTTTAGTGCTCAAGAAACATTTCTTATTATTTCAGAAGAACGGCATTTAAACAGAACTCTTTTGTAACATTATAAATGTATTTACTGTCACTTTTGATAAATTAGATGCATCCTTGCTGATTAAAGGATTAAAGTAAAAACTTACTGACCCTAGACTTATGAACAGTTTTATATCCAGTGTCTCTCAAACCATATGGGCATCAGAATCTTCTTATTACTTTTCCATTCAGTTTTTTTACAGTAAAAAACACCTTGACATTTCAGTAGCAGATTCGGTTATGTACAGGTTCATTTTGTCGCCTGACGTTTTTTCCTCTTCTTTAATAACACAAAATGGCAACAAAGAAAATCAAATTAAATTTCCAAGAAGGATCATTGAACCAGAGCAGCGCTCCTAAACGCTTCACTGGAGAAAGTGTGTACACATGTGTCCCGAGCTTTTGAAAATTGCCTTTGGAGCACAGAGGCCCTGAACCATCCCACAGCGACACTTTACCCTTCCTCACACTAAACCCAAAAGGTCATTCTTTTGTCTTTGCGGGCTCTGTCAGATTGCTGTCTTTTCTCATATGTGAGGACGCTGAGACGCTGTGAGCCAGTCAATACAGGTATCTGAGGGTAATGGAAAGAGATTGATTTTTAATGTTTCACTGCCCTTTGGAATGAAACAAAGACTCTTCTCAACATATTGGTAATCTATGCGACATAATTAAAATGCGTACCCAGTGAATTAACCAGGGACAGTTACTCTTGCCTAACAAGATTACGATTTTAGTCATTTTAGTATTGTAACTGTCTCAAGTGTTCAAAAATATGAGATGAGGGCAATCATACTTGAAATTAATTTAAATTAAATCCAAATGCAGATTTTCTAGGAAGTAAACATCGCCAGTTGTGATTTGTGTACCTCCTGTGACTTTTTCCTCCATATAATGTTAGTGGAGCAATCTGTCAAGTCTGGTCAGTATGGCATATTGAGTTGTGATTTATAGGATGAAATTGCAGCATTGCATGCTGAACTGCTTTTGGCTCAGAATGGGGCTGGACGATTTCCAAGCATCACTCACTCTTTTTTGCTCTTTGCTGATTGATCACTGTTACAAACACCTTTTGAATTGTGAACCTAGTATTCCAGGGCCTTTTTTCTTCCAATGAAATAGCCTTTTTCAGAGCATTGTATTTACTCCAATGTCAGATAAAGCTAATTGTGATCCTGATAAGAAGATTATTTAGAATCCGTTAATACACACAAAACTTAATACTGCATGGGTGAACAGGCTAAGCATTGCTACTAAAACTAAGCATTGCTACTAAGCAAGATTACTGATAGCATAAAAGCTAATATTTTACATTATTAATGTGCATTTTGTATTTCAATACAAAGTCTTTGGATTAAGCCCGTTTACACCAAGAACGATAACTGAAACGTTTTAATAATCATTTTAATCCTATGAGAATAGGAAAGTCCACACCATAGCTACAGTGATAACAACACAGAGGAACTACATTGGCTTATTTTTAGAATGATTTTTTCCCAGCTGATGAATAATAAAAACATTGACAGTCAATCAGAATCCACCCCGCTTTAAAGAGCTGAAGCTTAAAAACTGCAGCGCACGCTTATAATAAACAGAACGTTATTGTGTGTTGGTGTGGATGCTAATATAGTTATCGTTATAGTTATCGTTCTTGGTGTGAATGGGCCTTTATTAGTGGAATTTTTCACTGACTCTTTCTGCATATTACAATAAATCTTAACAATCTTTTACTCAAATTTACTCATTCAGGAACGAATTCAGTTGAATCATTTACTTAACCTATTCATTCAACATTAAGGAACAAAACAAGTGACTATATCCATCAGAAATCGCATACATAAAGTGTCCATCACTTCAGAATCTCAGAATTATTTGGAAGTAGCAAGTTATCCAAATTACTTTTCGCCTTCTGTTTTATAAATTCTATGAATTTGGACATACTACTCATTTCACCTATATTGTTTTTCTCTTACTTTATAGTAAGGGAATAGGCATATTTGGACACAGGGACTGTCTTTATGAGTAAGTCATTGAATCATTCACTCAGTTATTCATTCAGGAAGTAAACACAACTGTGTGTGGTGTGGCTCAGAGACATGCAGCATTCTACTTCCTTTGGAACAGTCATTGGCAGAGCAAAAACAGACAATGTTGTGTAATTTATAGGGCTGCCCCCTAATAGTCGACTAACCGTTAATCGACGAGAAGAGACTTAGTCTACCAAAATTGGTATTAGTCAGTTAGTTGCAGAAAAAAACATGTCCTCCAACCAATACGCCCATATAGGTTGTTTGTCACCTGAAATACGACCCATAGGAGCCTCTATCGACAACAGGACATTTTAATGCATTGTACCCTTTTATCTATGTTATATTTTGGGTCATGACGACAGACGTAACATGACACTGTCAATTTTTAGGCCAGCTATAGGGCGCGTGACTTTAAAACGTAAATATAGGTCGTAATAAGGTGCTTGAAAAAACGACCTATAGGGCCATTTTTTTGGAGGCCAGTCGTGGGAAAAAAAAACTCCACAGGAAGTGACGAAATCACTCAGTCTGTGATGGACAGATCGTTAACCTCCAAACATTCAGATCCAGATCTAAATATTTGCCTATCATTTATCGACCTCAAATATGGCTTTTCACTATGTAAGTAGTTAGACAACTTTACAAGTCCTCTAATGTTAAACTACATAAATGTGCGCTATTATTTGGGAGTTTGTGTGAAGAGCGCGCCAGTGCGATCGGTCACTTGCATTTAACTTAATATACTGCAAAATTTTTGGTCATATAGATAAGAATAATCCAACATTCGAAACTGAACTTTGCTTTTGTAAACTCACAATAACAACAAAATGCTGTGCTTTTGTAAAGTAACAAACAATCAGGATGCGCTTTCTGAGCGTGTCACAAAAATGAACCGAACCTCAATACTTGCCTCACAGACACGAGAAATATATCTATAGAAAGCTTGAAATGTCTACTTTTAAATTACCTGATTAAAATCTGTAACAAATATTCTCAGATCTGTATGAAACATGCATATAGACGCATCAACTACTACGGATATAACTTTGAGATAACTCTCAGCCGAAATCTCTGCAGCTGAAAACACACAAAATACTAATTCTCCTGTTCACGCCACATTCATAATCATTACTTTTGCCGGTGTTCTGCTGCAAGCTTTATGTGTGCGTTTGAGTGGTGATTAGGCACTATATATAAAATAAATGCATGATTAGTCGACTAAACGCTTAAATGAACAACTACGAATCGACTAGAAAAACCTTTAGTCGAGGGCAGCCCTAGTAATGTACTTAATACTAACTTCTTGCTTGTTAAACTGGTGTATATATACAACAGTATTCAAATTGCTGATTACAGTTGTATATATTCGGAGCCACAGCACTCCTGCTCATGTGATATGGCTTAATACCTCGCAAACTGACAATTCCAATGACTGTTGTTGTGTACCACAATAATAGGCTTTATTTCATCTTTGATTCTAGCTGTAAGTATACTGACGCATTTGTATTTTAAGTGTAGCCTTTCCAAACTTACTGAAGCACACTGTGTTATCAGGCTCTTTATCATCAACATGTATATGTCCACCCTAATCCTACGAGGCAAACAAAAATAACCAGTGTTAGACAATGTAAAATATAGTCACAGAGTGCTTGTCAAGGGCATAATTTATTGCATTAGGATGCACCAGATTACTGACTCACTGCATGTGTTCTGCCATATATTTAGCAATGTGCAGAGAGGTACAAAATGTATTCCAGGTATTAAATTGGCCTAAAAAAAAAATCTTCCAGATCTTCTGACAACATTACCAGTCTGGCTGTAATACTGGGGGCTCTAGACACCTCCAGCTGGGTATTATTACACAGCTTAACATCCTACCAGACAAGAGAGCAGCTGGAGAGAATCATATCACATGTCTAGAGTTGGAAATTGAGTCAAAACATATTTATGGCAAACAACCCTGGTACCTTCCGGAAATACCTCAATTAATTTGTTGTTTTAAACAGGATTTAATAGGACATGCACGCTATGGCTGGTACGTATCTAGTCACGTCTGCATGCCTGAATGAAATGCTCAATAATGCATTATGGATTATATTTCAATTTCAAGATTACGCCTGGGACAAATTATTAATGAGACATCCGGCAATTATGAGTCAACTCTAAAGCTAAAACTCAAGTCATTTCCAGCAAAGCAGAACGACAGTGATCTGAATACTGAAACGGAGGCAGAAAAGAGCTCACTGGCCGCAGGTTGTTTCCAGATGTTAGCATGCTTATTGTGTAGTAGAATTGTAGATGAGCATTTCATTGCAACTGCAAATGGGAAACAACATGAAAACATGAATTGGAAATTTCACGCCCCCTTTAAACTCAGTCTCATAGAAACAGATTATATGTGCACAGTATGACAAGTGCCCTAATTTTAGCTCCAACCGCACAAATGATTTTGGGCAACCATGTATTTCAAAGCTTTCTGGCATGTTGCTTCTCTTTCAGTGCAGTCTAAACTCATCAAACTCAAGATTGTGTGTTTATACTCAAATGTAGTTCTTGTGCTTTACATGTGAATTGTTTTTTGTTGCATTAGGCATTGCACGCTATTGTCCTGGTCATTCAGTGGACTAATATAAACTGTATTGTGTTCATGAAAAGCATTTAAACAGGGCTGAAGTGCCTTTTTCTGTTTATTTCCTCCTTGTGACATATTCTTTGTGCATAATTTTTGTATAAGCTGTTGCATATTTATTTGCATTCTGCAACTGTGGAAGGGTATCATGCAGATGAATAGGCTAGAAAGTGTGGAAATTAGATGGGCAGTTCCGATCACAATTTTTATTTCCATTATTACTCTACCTTTACAGTATTAGTCTATGGCCACAGTGATTCCTGCCAATTGCTTGCGGTCACATTTATCTGGCTCAAAGAATGACAGCACATAAGGATTCGATATTCAAGTAAATAATATGCACACAAAAGATACTCTGACATCCCAGCACTGCAGCTTGTTTAAAAGGAGTAATTCGGCTTTCCCCTGCAATTTTTCATTTAGTGCTTCCCTTTTTATCTCTCTTTTCTCCTCCTTTTTGTTCTCATTTATATTTAATGCAAAATTGACATAACCAAGAATTTCAAAGCATGCAGAAAATATATAGAGGACATTAAATCCCACACAGCCGACCAGGATGTTTAGTGGCAGATGTTTGGTCATAATGCTCAGCAGCTGCAGGATGCATTCGTTTCTGTTTCAACTAAAGAATTTAAAAATGCAGTACAGAAGTTATTTATTGTATGTGTAAGTAAAAACTGTAAATAAACTTTAGGTAAGGTACTACATATGGAAGCTTGTTTCCACCACTAAATAAAAAATAAAAAAGGTAATTGACTTTTTATCTCACAATTCTGACTTTTTTCTCGCAGTTGTGTGTTATAAAGTCAGAATTTCGTGATATAAAGTCCGAATTGCATATTATAAAGTCAGAATTGGGAGATGATACCTTTCAACTGTGAGAAAAAAGTCAGTAATGTGTTATAAAGTCTTTTATAAAGACTTTTTTTTTTTTTTGCAATTGTGTTTTTATCTCGCAATTCTGACCTCATATCTTGCAATTCTGACTTCATATCTCGCAATTCTGACTTCATATCTCGCAATTCTGACTTTATATCTCGCAATTCTGACTTCATATCTCGCCATTCTGACCTCATATCTCGCAATTCTGACTTCATATCTCGCAATTCTGACTTCATATCTCGCAATTCTGACTTCATATCTCGCAATTCTGACTTCATATCTTGCAATTCTGACTTCATATTTCGCAGTTGTAAGAAAGAGAATTTGCACCTTTTTTTTTTTTTATTCAGTGGCAAACTTCCATACTTCCATAACTATATGTGCATATACTATTTTTGAAATTGACTTAAAAAAAAAAAATAGTTACATGTGACAGCTAGTCTTAGTCTAGTTTTATATCATATTAAAAAATAGGACTAGTCTTACTTTCTGAATAATATGGATTGTTTAACATAAAAAAAAAACTCTTCCTGAGGCTAAGCTAATGTCCCCCCCACCCCCAACTGTCCATGTCTACAGTTATATGCTCATGCTTATACTGGATTAATTTAGTACTGAATGTACTAATATATTTGTGATTACAAATTTTAAATGCTAGGTACGTTTTCATTTGTTTTTAAGCGGATTCATATAAATGCAAAGTAGTGGCCAAAAGTGATGTCCAGAAGGGATCGGTTTGGGGATTTGTTTTTAATGACCCTACAAGTTTGATTAAACCATCAAAATATGGTAAATATTTTGAAATATGAGGAAAGAACAAAACACTAAACTTGGTTAAGGTATTTATTTGACAGAATTATTTGGCAAATAAACTACAGCTACAGGCTTTATTTTACTATGCAAAACATGCTCACAGGAAAACGATACATTAACTACAACATAAAGGTATTAACATTTCATTGGTTCTCTCTTGTTTTTGCATGTTTTCATAATTTCTTTGTATGACAGCCCGGGCAAAAAAATCAGTGCACAATTTGGCATGTTTCATTGTGTTATCGCAAATAAAACATTTGAATAAAGGGTGAAGATGTCAATATATATATATATATATATTGCCTTATATAAATACTATTCGTACACAGTCCCTCTAATATTCAGTGTGCTACGATTTCTTTATTATAGTACTCTGAAAGCACATAAAATTGCACTGTAAAGCTTTACATTAGCTTTACAGGAAATGTTCAGTCCAACAGTGGCTAATGGAAGATGAGGAGCGATGGGTTCTGACTTGTTGGCTAAAGCCCAGTCACACTCCATCTGATCTTTACCTCAGCAAAGGCCTATACATCCATACTGAGCTGTAGCAGCAGGACTTGTGAAACTCAGCACTTTCCACTTTAATGACCAGGGCTCAGCACTTCTTCATTAAAGAGGAAGATCAGATTCATATAATTCAAAGTCGAGCACAGAAACGTACTGGGTGGGTAGGGAGGTTCTGTCTAATGAGGCTGCGTGTGCGTCTGCTTGTTTCTCTGCCTGTCGTGTGCTGTTATTCAAAGCCCCCTTCATCCTGAACAATCAGTTTTTCAGACAGCATCACCATTCATGTGTGCAGATTGTTTCTGGCAGATCCTTACAGCTAGCCACCTTTTCTTCAAGAAGGATTGTGGTTTATCGTCAGCCTTCACATGGTGTGGCTTTAATCAGAATTATGCGATCGCTGGCAATGAGGAGCTGTGGAGTGCAGCATGCGATTATAAGCCTGTTTGTCTGACAGGCTGATTCTCATTAGAACACTTTCTGTGGTCTCTCTCGTATGAGAGCCTGCCAAAACAGCTGTGTCGAAAGAGGTCACAGCATAATTATCAACCTGTGATAGTAATGACCAATTTATTCCTCATAATCCAGACTCTGTGGTTATCTGTACCATTGTGTCGATGAAGCTGTTCCTATCTTGTCTTGAGCCAAAGGAGGTCGATAATATCGGGAGAAAGTTATCCATTAGCATTTCCGGTCATCTAATGGCAGCTGCTTGGCTGACGCAGGGATTCTTCTTTGCCCCTTTTAAATGCTGCTAGTGAATTTACCCTTGTGAAAATGAAGTGCTCTTAATTGTACCGAATGTGTACTTATAGTGTACATCAAATCTTAATATATATATATATATTTTAAGAAATGTAATGTAATATTGCTTAATATAATATTATTGAAAAAAAAAAGAGAGTACAATTTCATGAATGTTTCTTAACACAGTTTTTCAGAACTTACCACACCGTGAACACAACTGCAGTCTATAGCTATGTTTCCATCCACCTATTTTTATGCACATTTAGGGATATTTCATAAAAAAAAACCTCTAGATAGAAACGCCAAGATGCCCATCAATTCTAAAAACACGCATACAAAAGAAAAAAGAGCCACTGTTGCTCCCCTGATTGCAGCAACTTCAATTTTTACTACAGATATTTTGCACCAGTTTCCCAGGAAGTGACGATTTTGTTCTCTTGAACACATGGAATGGAAACGCTGCTTTATTCGCAAATGTTTTATACAATATTCCAGTTTTGTGCAAAACTTTGGATGGAAACGTAGCTTATGTGCATCATTTATCACTGCTTTGGCACAATGCATTCAGTGACTTCGGGCCCTATTTTAACGATCTAAGCGCATGGTCTGAAACGCATGGCGCAAGTGCGCTTAGGGCATGTCTAGTTTAAGGACGGGAAAAATGGTCGGCACGCCCGGCATATGGTCCAAAAGGGTTGCCCCTATTCTCTTCATGAGTCATGGGTGTGTTTTGGGCATAACATGCAATAAACCAATCAGTGTGTCATCTCCCATTCTCTTCAAAATGGTGGATTCTCTAGCAAGGAAACAGATATGCTCGTGCGCAAAGTTAAAGCGCACAAACAGACCTTCTACGGAACAAGCCGGATTCCACCAAAGCATTTTTATCTACACAATAATAATCTTTTACATTGTAATTCTTTTATTTTTAATATTTGCCATGTTTTTGTGCTGCTGCATGTCCATGTGTGTGTAACAAGCACAATGTATGCACGCTCTTTAAATAACAAAAACAATACTGCGCCATTGACTTTAGTCCAGGTTTTTGTTGGTCAATGACAGTCGTTTTCAGTTGCCTCAAAATAGCAACACGCCAACAAAACGCCTGAACACACCTCATTTCAGACCAGCACGCCCATGGGCGCACAAACGGATGCAAATGCATTTTCTATTTAGACAATGTGGCGCGGGATGTGAAAATGATAACTGCATCGTGCTGAAACTAGCAAAAAACACTTGCGTCACACCTGGCATCACATTGCACTGGGTGTATGATAGGGCCCTTCATCTTTCAAATTACATTAATTATTTTCTCGCTTACCTACAGGCCAATTACTCTTAAGTTCAAAACCAAACATAATACAAAACTGAGTAAGACATTTCTACAGTAACACCATATTCCGACATTTTTCCGCGAAAAAAAATGCTATCAAAACATTTAGATGTAACTGAACACCTACATGGGTGTTAGTCTTTCAATTTCATTAGCATTTATAAAAGGGGAGAACTTAGGAATCACTTTGTACTGTAATGTAAACATGTTTTATTACATGTTATGAGTGCCAAAGTTTGCTTGTTGGGTCACATCTTTTGCTAGTTTATGTAAGAATGAGTGCATTTAAGACACATGAAGTGTTTTGGTAGTTTTAGTGCATTTTGAATGCAAAATGTAAAATTTAACTGGTGTGCCAAGCTGAAAGTTTGTTCGAAGAACTGTGTGAAGAGTTTTGAGAAAAGTGACCTAGTATTGAGAAAGTATTGTCCTAGCGATGAGTACACTATGTGCCATCAGGTGCACATGCACTCAAGCTTCAAGGATCTCCCATTCTTGGGTCAGACTTGTGAATTCAGTGAATTGTGAACTAGAGACTTGCTCTGACCGGATCATTTGAATCAGTGAGTTGTTGACTCGAGAACAGATGCAATCAGATCAATCCAGTTCACAAATTAATAGTTCAGTGCGATTTGCAAACCAATTTAACAGGTCAATTGAAAATAATTATTAATGCATTAATGATTATTAATGAATCGGTCATCGATATAGTGTCTCAGAGGGGGTGACAATTTCTTCAGTTCAAAATAACTGGTAACGACATGTTTTTATGAAATGTAGTGTATTTTTATGTATATTTTTCTTCACAAAAACCAAAAGCTTCGCTTCAGAAGGCCTTTATTAACCCCCTGGAGCCATATAGATTATTTTTATGATGCCCCCATTCACTACCATTATAAAGCTTGGAAGAGCCAGGATATTTTTAAATATATCTCTGATTGTGTAAAATAGTCATGTACACTTCGGATGGCTTGAGGGTGAATAAATCATTGAATAATTTTCATTTTTGGGTGAGCTAACCCTTTAAGTTCAGTAACAAAGTGAGAATAATTAGTTACTGTCCACCACTGAAAGTCAGCATAATTCAATTTTTTCAATTCACATTTATTTGTATAGCGCTTTTCACAATACATATAATTTCAAAGCAGCTTTACAGAGAGTGCATGTCAACATTACAATTTAGAGAATGCAGTTAGCTAATAATGTAGTAATTTAGGCAATTTATTTACAATAACTGTTAGCAATTTAATTGACGGTAGAAGCAATGAGCTCCTGGAAAAATGAATTACATAAATTAAATGAACCGGCTTCTTCAAAAAGAAAAAATGTAGAGTGGGACTTGATTTTGTCCGTGGGGAATTGATTAGATCATTGAATGGTTTGCTATTGGTTGATCTAATGTGAGTGACGGGTTGTCCCGCCCTCACGCCAGTAAACATGTCATTAGAGAAGAGAAGAGATGTTGCCACGAGTTATTTTGATTAGAGATTACAAGGGCACATTCATTTTAAAATAATAATGATGTGCACAGCTAAATACAGTACCATACCATACACAGCTCTGGTTGAATGTCTGTCAATGAAGAGAAAGAAGGAGCTTCTTGCTGCCAGATATTGTACTTGCACCATTTACCAGCAGGGGCTAACTGGGTCACACTAACCAGCCAAACCTTGACCCCTTGTTTGAGCCAGACTCTATTATTGACCTCTCAAAGGTCTGCCCTAGATGAGCCCAACTCCAACTGAAATCTAGTAGAGAGAATGATATTTTTTCTATCTCTATCTGTCTCTTCCAGCCCACACCCTTGATCGGTTTCACAGACATCACACTGTGGGAGTTTTATAGGCATGATGCCTTCCAGCATGATTTATTTATTTCACAGGTGTTGCTTTCCTATCATGGAGATTAGTATGACTGTGCTTTGGTTTTCCTGACATAAAGGTTCAACTACAAGAAGCACAGGATGCTTTGGCAAAGAGCCCTTTGTTGAAAGCGTTTGACTGTACTCTACATAACTTATTTATGATTTATATTTGGGACGATGACAAAAGAAAATCCCGGCACGTTATATATCTTTTTTTGGGTTGGCAAAATGTTGAAATCCTGATAAATATGTATATGTGTGTATTTATGTGGGTGAGGCCAGATGTTTTGTAGCTTAGCAGTTGCAGCCAATGGGATCAAGGCTTGATATTTTAACATACATAAAGTATGTATGTTATAAAGTGTTACCGAATGGCTTTTTTTTCTGCTGCCTTAGATGTCAAGAAATCCTTAAACAGACCCTGATGTGACTTTGAGGCGAGGCCGCAAGTTCTTTTTAAGGATTTTCGTGATGAACTATTGGATGTTTTCTTGAGTTCATCATCCTCTCACAATGGCTTCAAATCCTCCAGGCTGCTGTAACCTGCCGTGCAGAATGAATTTGCCAGGCACGCCGTAGATTTAAAGAAGTCATCTTTCTATTTCTTTTCTTTTCCTGTAGCTATGAGGGGCTGGAGAAAAAGCTGAAGGAGGTTTTCACAGAAAGGACAGGAATTTTACGACAACTCTCCAAAACATCAAAGGAGCTGGACAGCATCAAGGGGAACCTGCAGGTAAAACCATCTCCTGCCTCTACAGCGCTGTTCATGTGATGGTGGGAAAGTTAAAGTGATTTGAAAATTTAAATAATCCATATTAGTGCATCTTTGTTACACGATTTAAAGGGCTAGTTCACCCAAAAATGAAATTCTGTCATTAATTACTCACCCTCGTGTCGTTCCAAACCTGTAAGACCTTCATTCATCTTCAGAACACAAATTTAGATATTTTTTAAGAAATCTGAGAGCTCTCTGATTCCTCCAGACAGCAATTAAATTACCACTGTCAAGGCCCAGGAAGGTACTAAAGACTTTAGGGGCTTTCGCACAAGAGAAACTTTTTTTATAGTTCCTAGAACTACTGGCTAAAGTACCCAGATTTTGCGGTTCACACCGCAGCAATGATTTTAGTTCTAGGAACTCCTTTTAGGGGAACTAAATTAGCTCCTACTTCAGAGTAGGGTCTAAACCAGCTCTATAGGAACTATCAATATCAATGTCAAACACCGGCACCTGGCATTTTGATAACACTTTAGTATAGGGAACATGTATTCACTATTAACTTCGACTTTTTTCCTCAATAAACTCCTAATTTACTACTTATTAATAGTTAGTAAGGTAGTTGTTAGGTTTAGGTATTGGGTAGGATTAAGAATGTAGAATAAGGTCATGCAGAATAAGGCATTAATATATGCTTAATAAGTACTAATAAACAGCTAATATTCTTGTAATACGCATGCTAATAAGCAACTAGTTAAAAAGCCCTAAAATAAAGTGTTACCAGCATTTTTAAAAAGCCGTGTAAACATATTTACTTCACGAACATGGAAAACAGCGATAACAGCATTTACCTGCTGTCTGCAGGGTTGAGATCGTTTCTCCGCCTTGATGATACGTAATACTGAAAGTTGTCATAGTAGATTTCGTCTCTTAGCCTCACTTTTCCTGCTCTTTCAGTCTTGTAAATTATGCGTTTACATTTCATCTCCGTTATCACGAAAACCACTACACACAACAAACACAACTCCGATCACAGCATCTTCCATCCACCAGATTGTAGCGTTTGTAAATTCCGCACTTAAAGATGCCACTGTCGGCCGCTTCAGAGTTCCTATTACCGGTGCGAATACAACCAGGTACATGGCCCGAGGGAGAAATGAGTTCTCGGGGAACTATCCTAGTAGCTAGTTTCTATAACTGAGTTCCTAGAACTATTCGGTGCAAAAGCCCCTATTGCTTCATAAAATTAAGGTTGAACCACTGCAGTCACATGGACTATTTTAACAATGTCTTTAGTACCTTTCTGGACCTTGAAACTGGTGGTTAAATTGCTGTCAATGGGGGATAAAAAAAAAAAAAAACACTCGGATTTCATCAAAAAATATCTTAATTTGATTAAATATGAATGTGTTTTTATGACTTTGTGTGGTTTGTAGTATTTGTGTCTCAAAAAAGATTGATCGCAGCCAAATTTTTAAAGTCAAGTCTTTTATTTATAAAGCGCTTTTTACAATGCAGATTGTGTCAAAGCAGCTTTACAGTGATAACTGGTATATAATTTTGGCTGCACAGCAGCTCTTAAAGAAAATGGTGTCAATGCAGGCAGATGCAAAACACTGTTGAATATCAAATGTCAAGTGTCCCCAACTAAGCAAGCCAAAGGCGACAGCGGCAAGGAACCCAAACTCCAACAGGTGACATCAGGTGGCAAATAGGTGTTAAAATGGAGAAAAAAAACCTTGGGAGAAACCAGGCTTAGTCGGGGGGCCAGTTCTCCTCTTGCAAACAGTGCTTTGTTACGATTCAGGTAGCTATCATAAGCCCGATAGGATCGCAACATTCAAAGTATTTATTCCAGTTCAATCCAGTTGAGGATCGTATTCATCATGCCGGTATGGACGGTTTGTTGAGGAACTGTGCCATTGGCTGTTGTGTCGATGAGGCCTTCACAATGGATGATCTAGTTGACTCAATCTCGGCTGATACTTCAGGGGTGTGTTGTGGTCGTGTCAAGGTGTAGGTCCTCAATCTCACCTGGATACGGTTGACTACGGTAAACCTCGGGATAAACAAAAAGACTAATGTTAGCATAGATGCCATTCTTCTTCTGATGTAATGAGTACATCTGGTGTTATAGGAAGTCACAGTTGACCCAAAAATGAAATTTCTTTTATTCACCCTTGTGTCATTCTAAACCTGTATGACTTCTGTGGATCACAAAAGATGATGTCCATGCAGTGGAAGTTTAGTAACAACATTATTCAAAATATCCTCTTTTGTATTCCGCAGAAGAAATAAAGTCATATATGTTTGGAACGACATGAGGGTGAATTGGGACAGAATTTTCATCTTTAGGTGTACTGTCCCTTTAAGCATGAACCACACTGAGCAGTTGCTATCAAATATTCACAGCCTTCACAGCACAATGTTTGTTAGCCCAAGTAGATGGGTAAACTTGCTGGCTAAACTAGCAATTGCAAATGAAAGCGCCCTATTACATGCTATTGCATGAGCAAACTCCAAAATCCTTGAGCATAATTATCTGTTGGATTTTGTACTGTGAACAGGACATAAAGCACTAAACCAATATGCAAAGCACATAGTAATATTTAAAATGCAACCAATAGCCACCAAGCAACTAAAAAAAAAAAAACTAAGCTGCATTAGTAAACCTGGCAAGCACATATGGAGACCGATTAGCCACAAAGAGAATGCATTGTTCCAGGCATCTGAGCCAGTCAATCAAATACTTGATTGCCTTGTCCAATGGCAGTCAACCAGGCACCGGTGCCTGAGGAAAACCATACGCTCCAAACGCATTCACTCTAATTCATAGAGCGATTTATTGTTGTGCTGAAGTGCTTGGAGCGTTAATGGATAAGGACAATAACGGCGTAAATAAAACTGACAGAAATAGCATGAAAAAGCTTTTTTATATTGAGAAATATATCTGTCACTGAAATGGGTTATCATGGTTTTGATGCAGTTGTGTTTCTGTATGATCAGTTCATTGGAATTCAATGGGTCACTCCTGCAATTCCTGCATGTGAATGCATAGTAATGGATGAGTATATGTTTAATGGGTCTGTTAGGATGTTATGTGGTGTTTCTAGTTGGGTATGCAAGAGTAGCAGAACCTCAGGGGCCCGACTGCTGGACAGCAGCCGGAGAATCACTGGCCCCGCGCCGAGCTGCTAGATCCCTTGAGTTTATGTCCGAGATCTCCAGTGGATTTGTAAAACCATGATCAACTATGACCTCTTGAGCGTGATCAATTATGTATATGTGACCAATTAACCTTTTTGTTGAGCAGATTTACTGTCCATACTGTTTATTTTTATAATGAGAGCTCCCCAGAGTGCTGCTCATCATCATTAAACTTCGCCTGATGGAGCCTGTAGTCTTGGCAGAGGTTTGTCTGTTTGTGCCGGCACATTCCTGCCAGCTTGGCCTGAGTAGACACTGCAATGCCAATCTCAATACAACTCAACAGCTGCACAGATGGTCTTCCCCTGACAAAGCTTTGCTGCTGTTAGTCTCTGGAAACACAAAGGAGTCCGAGTGGGGCGACAGAGCATTAGTGATGACTAATATGTTTCGCGCCAAAGAATGTCCTGAAGTCAAGTGAAGTGCTGTTGTTTTAAATGCTGCTCCATGATCAGTGTTGGACCTGACAAATTATATATTGTTATTATGTGTCTAGAAGATTTCAGTTGGCTTTATCAATGATTGCATCTTTTTGGGGGGAATTCTTTTGTTTCAACTACTACTTATTTGCTGTCAGAGACTAGAATAATCTTGTACCTTATTGGCGAAAATACTAACGGGAGTAAAGAGGCTTAAAACCAAGGCTTTTTAAATGGACCCCCATTCAGAAATTTTTAAGGCTGTCAAATTTAATGTGTTAACTTCAGATATGACCCATCCTCATTCAAATGCAGGATTGAGATTAGTTTTAAAATTTAAACTTGGTTTTGTTATTTGACCCAAGATATTTCAGTTTCACAATGAAATATGCAGCATTTTGTCTTAGAAATAATAAAATAATATTTTTTCCATTTATAACTTGTCTTAAATTTCATTTTGTTAAAAAAAATTGTGAGAATATCGTATCGTATTGCATCGCATCGTGAGTTTAGTGAATCGTTACATCCCTACGGCCTCAAGCCATCCTTGGTGTATATGACTTTCTTCTTTCTGATGAACACAATCAGGGAAATGTTAATAAATATCCTGACGCATCCAAGCTTTATAATGGCAGTGAGCGGGATCAGCAAGTATGAGCTGAAGAAAGCACCTCCATCCATATCTATCCATCATAAACATAATCCACGTGGCTTGGGGGGGTTAATAAATGCCTTCTGAAGCGAAGCGATGCGTTTGTGTAAGAAAAATATCCATATATGAAGTCAAATACCGCCTTCCGTATTCTACTTATGAAGAAAGTGTAAAACACTCACAGTTCAAACAGCTTACGGTACGTCTTACGCCTTCCCTATTTAACTTACGTAAAAAACGTAACTGATGCGACGGCAGTTCCGTGTTTTCCGTACCTTGAATACGGAAGGCAGTCTGGCAGAAGCTAGATATTTTACTTCATAATTTGTTAAATATGGATTTTTTTTAAATATTTTTTTTCTACACAAACACATCGCTTCGCTTTAGAAGGCCTTTTATTAACTCCCTGGAGCCGTGTGGAACACGTTTATGATGGATGGATGTGGATGGAGACACTTTCTTTAGCTCATACTTGTTGATCCCGCTCACTGCCATTATTATGCTCTGATGCATCAGGATATTTATTAATATTTTTTTAATTGTGTTCATCAGAAAGAAGAAAGTCATATACACCTAGGATGGCTTGAGGGTGAGTAAAGCTTGGGGTCATTTTCTTTTGAAAGTGAACTAATCCTTTAATTATGCCTTGTAATACAGCTTATAATGCATTATTGTATAATATATCATTGTTATACCTAAAACACATGACAAAAAAAAAAAAACAATTTCAGATGTAATAAGGAATCTGCAAATATTATAATGCATTTTAACTTTAACAATAACATATCTCTTGTCGGTTTGCATTACAGTTTCTAACAATATCTAGCAATGGTTCTCAAATCCGATTGGCTGAGAGCCTTTTCCAGCCATATGACGTTCTACTAATATCACATGAAAACCGTTTCACAATTTGTATCACTCCGCTTGTTTCTGCCAGATCTATACTGGCAGCATTTCTCACAGCGAGAATCAATGGTGGAGGAGTAAACCCACTACGATTTTACAGTTAATACTGTTATTGTGTCACGTAATGTAGTTTTAGGAGTTTTTTTTAGGCTAGAATGTAGTTTAGTTAGACCTATTAGACCTTTTATTGCTTTAACAGTAATAAATAAAAAAAATCTTCCTATAGTACAGTGAAAAAAAATATTCTAAAAATATGAATTGTTCATCTCTCTTTCCTTGTGACATTTGTACATTTAATAATATTTAATATTTGTATAATATGTAATTAATAGTGTTAACTGATTATGTAATCCAGAGTACCCAACACAGCCCACGACTTTGTCAGTAGAAAAAAATTAACACATTTTAATGAAAGAAAAACATTTACGCTCATAGACATCAAAATTCTTCGATATAGAATTCTAAAAATGATCTGAATGAGAGAGGTTCAATATGTTGTTTTTTTTTTTTTTCTTCAAGGTTTTGCATTCCATTATTCATGGTGTATGCTGATTGAAGAAAATGGAAATGAGGCTATAATGAGAATTAGTCAGATTTCCTCCCTCTGATCTCGCTGATGTTTCTCTGAGGAGGAAAACAGATGCTTTGGAACTGCCCCACCAAAACACCATTGCTTAATTTGGTAAAGCTCTGTTTACTGGGCTTTTTTTTAAAAAAAAAAAATCTGCATATAGGAGGTTGTCATATCTTTACAGATGAACAAATCTGACAGTGTCAGCGTCATCTGCCATGTCAAATCCCAAAATAAACAGCTCAAACACTCACAAACAAATATACAATATCATAAAGCATACATCACAACCTTTCTGTTCTTTCTCCACAGTCTCTTAAGAATGATGATGCTGTGCCCAAGAAGGATGTGCAGAGGATCCTGGAGCTCAGTCACAAGCAAAGGTACATTTTTTTATTTATTTTTTTATGTTCTCTCTCTGCAGCTCCTCCCATGATCTGAATCATTGTATAATTTAATGACTTATAAATCTGCAACTCTAAAGGCCCATTCACACCAAGAATGATATCTATAAAGACAATTATAATCGTGTCCACATCAACAGATGTGCACACTACAGTTATGTCGTCTGCCACTTTAAATGCTAGAGCTCTTTAAAGCAGGATGGATTCTGATTGGTTGTCAATGTTTTATTATTCATCAGGGAAAAAAAATAATAGAAAACTGCATTATATTACCATGTAACATTTAAGAAACATTTCTTATTATTATTAATGTTGGAAACAGTTGTGCTGCTTAAAATTTGTGTGGAAACTGATACTTTTGTTTCAGGATTCTTTGATAAATAGAAAGTTCAAAAGAACAGCATTTACTAATAGAATTATTTTTTAACATCATAAGTGTATTTACTGCCCCAGTTTAATGTCCTTGCTGAATAAAAGTATTAATTTCTTACTAAACATGCGCAACGTTTTTAAGGTTACGCCCTAATTTTATTTATTTTTTTTGTTTTTTTTTCAAATGAGCAGTGCCAAAAATAAAATAAAATAAAATAAAATAGTAATTTCAAAAAGTTTAAAGACGAGGATTGCAGCCCATGCAGTGTTTCAGTCAACTTGAGATGAAATGAACTGTGAAGGAAACAGTGCTCTTAGAGACTTTAATGAATTACTCACTCTCACACACCAACATCAGTAATTAGAGACTGTTAGGAACTGTTTACATGCACACGGCTGTAGACAGATGCTCCGCCATTTGCCGTGTACATCTCTAAGGCTCTCTCAGCGACTGTTATTTCCCAGTTTCAAGAGCAACAGGGTTCTTTAACGCAGCTTTTACGACCTCCTCGGTTTAAACCAGATGGAATTGTCATGGGTTTGCAGTGACAGAAAACTGCAGAACACTCCAGAACACTCTTGGTGGCATCATGGCAACAGACTGGATCCATCAAGGTTCAACCACGTTGGCTGTGGAGAGTTAGTGACAGAATTCAATTTCCCCCTGTGTCAGGTGTGCGTAATGGCTTCTATTTTTAACCCCAATCAACAGCAGACAGATATTGAAATTCAAGGCAGATGTGCTGAAGTTTCTGACCTTCACTCTCTTGATTAAAATGACAATATAAGCACCCGGTAGAAAAAGAAATGGGCAGACCATCCCATGTACATTTGTGATTACGCAAGTCAGGAGAATGACAATGGATGCTGTATTTCGCCTGCAAGTTGGGAAACAGTAATGTTTCTCTGAGGATACTGGCCACAATTTTGACATATAGATATTTTTAATATTATCTCATAATTTGGCAGCAGGTATATTAGGCTGCTGTCACTTTAAGACCTGACGCACGGATCCATTACACTGTTTAGGTTCACTTGAAACCTAACTGACTGTGTTTACATGAATACTCACCAAGACCTGCATTTTGACATAATTTTGTTTGTATTTGACTGTTTAAGCAAGATAAGCAGTGAAAAAGAACTCAATTTAGCACTGAGAGGCGGCTTTATGCTCACGTACTTTGGGGTTGAGTATAAAATCTGCTGGAATTAGTAAAATTATACATGCAATCCCAAGCCGAAATCCCAGCCCTGTAACACCAACAATATTCATCCGGAGCAAATGAAATGAGCGAGTGAGGGGAGGAGGGTTTGTGTGTGAACTATATTATGTATAATATATATTATATATAAAATTCAACTTGCCAAAGTGGCTAGTAGGAGTGACTGCGTTACACGCCACTGCTGAAATCCACCCGCATATAGGGTTGGCGGGTGTTAATATCAAGCCCAGTTTACAACATAGCTATAAATGCAATTCACTGCAGTTTCCAGCTGAAATAAACACTAGAGGCAGTAAAATGCCAACAACTTTTATTGCTTTTCACATAAATTATGAATAAAGGGGCAGGTTATTGATTTATAAAGACTTATTTTCTAGCAGTTCCTTGTACAATACTATGTTATGACCTCAAAACACTTTTATCATAGTGCATGATTTGTAAATGAATACATTTTGAAGTTTGAATCACATAACCAGCTCCATATGCCTTTTCCAAAGAAGTAAATTTGCTCGGTAACTCACTTGGTACAGCATTGAACAAACTGAACACTCAGGTACAAGCCATTAAGCCATGCCACTCGATAAAAGAGCTCAAAGTCTCATAAAAGGAACCTAAAATGGCATAGTTACTTCAGCAAAGTAATTTTTATCTCTTACTTACATACACTGTCGGATAGGTTGTTAGGTTTAGGGTAGTCTTGCGCAGCAAGATCTTCAGACTGATGGCAGAAGGTCTGGGCTCCATAGCAGCTTTCAATGGCCAAGGACTGCTCAAGAGGCCGTCTGACATGTTTGGGGGCATGAAAATGTAAAGTCGATGTCCCTACTATAACAGACCGGCGAGTAAAGCTCTTGGATGAATTTTAAAGCGTCTATGCCGCAAACTTCACATCCATCATTTAGTTGATCCTGATAAGCGCTCATTGACCCTTTTTACACCTGGTATTAAGATGAGTTTTGGTCGATCGGATTACAAGTGGATGGTGCTAAATTTAGGTGTAAACAGGGTCTTGTCCACTTTCGAGCACTTCCAGAGGTAGTCGAAAATGCATTCAACTGTAGTATAAACGCTCATGTGTTCGAACAGCCACAAAAGACCGTCTACTCTCCGCCTTCTGACCTAATGCGTAAACATTATGAGAAGCGTACTAGCCAGATGGGATTTAGACTTTGTCGACTGAAGACCCAAGTTTGGTTTGAAGGTGAAAAACGTACCAAGCACAATGTTCTCTCGCTATTCCTGATTTCTAACACACACTCACAGCGTTCGGCCGGTCTTGCGACTGTCAGAGCAGAAATGATAGCTGATGCTCTCCATGTGTTCTCCAGTCCTGTACATATGTAAATTGCATGAGCTTATTTTGTCCATTAGATTGAAAGATCTGAAAAACCCGATACATTTACCCGCCCATAGACCCTCCCCTTGAAGAAATCAGGACCGAAGTGGTTAAAAGTGGACAAAAGAGACAGGTATAAACAGGTATTCCCAGGTATAAATGGGAATGTTTCTCCCTTGTCTACTTGTGATCCAATCAAACAAAATGCATCTTAATACCAGGTGTAAACAGTGCCATTGTCACAGTTGTACACACGACGGCTTTCTTCTTCCATGAGGGGGTTTGGCATCACGACGGCTTTGTTTCCAGGTGGAACACACGTCTCCTGGAAATCCTGTAGAACACTCCTGAAGTGTTTTCCATGTAGTGTGCCATATGCATCAGACATTTAGCCAATAGTTTGTGGGTGAGACTAGGTTTAGTATAGGGTTTTGTGTAGGTGGTTTGTTATTTTAAAATGTGATAAAGCATTAACCTTTTAGCACCACTCACCAGACATTTAATTTTTGAACTGTCACAATACTTACAACAACCTGCATAACAAAATGTTGCCAGATTCACATTTTTCACAGATTATTATTATTTTTTTTTTTCTGCAGAAATGTCACCACAGGCATGTTTTTACAATGAGCCTGTTTTGAATGTCTCAGAAGGTATTAAATACAGAAAAATCCTGGAATTCTCTTAATTTTAGTTTTTTTTTTTTTTTTTTTTTTTTTTTTTTCATTAAAATTGTTGGATTATAATATAATTTAAAATAAAAATATATTAAATTAGATAAAGGCATTTTCACTGGTGGTCTCAATCTTTTGGATCCCATTTCTTTTAGAATTTAGGCTACATACTGATATAAATGAGCCACTTGCTAAACAATAAGTATGACTTGTATGTCTCATTAAACTAAAGATAAACTATAAAATTCTGCAAGCAGCAATTAATAGAATCCAGTAGATGAAAGAGAAATAGACATGACCCAAATGGTGCACTTGATGCAGGCTTGTGGTCTTGTGACCTTCACGGTGTCTGTTAAGGCAACACAACTTTAGGCTGTCCTTTTTGTCATTTCATGATTCAGAAGGTCCAATTTTTGCTCAAGATCTTGTATTGACAATGCAAGAGGTGAGCACTCTGTAAAGTCTCCTCCAGCACATCCCAAAGATTTTCAATGAATTTAAGGTCTGGACTCAGAGGTGCCAATTTATGTGTGAAAATTATTCTTCATGCTCTCTCCCAACAATTCCTTCACAGTTTGAGCCTGGTGAATCTTGACATTGTCATCCTGGAATATGGCCATGATGTGTCTTCCTACATGGTTGCTTAAGAAATGAAAAGCTACACACTCCATCATTTAGGGTCAAAAGAACTGTTCCCAAACATATACTGTAACATGCTAGAAACAACATTATCACTGCAATAATGATCAAAGACTCTTAAGTATTTGTCTATTTAAATCCAAACAATGACTTGGCCAGGCAGTTTATAATGTGTAAAGCTTTATTTCGAAGGTCCATTTTTGATATTCTACTAACTATAAGAAACTTTGCAACTACATGTCAACTTCTATTAGTAGACTGTAGGGTTAGTAGGATAAGTTGACATGAAGTTGCTTATAGTCAGTAGAATAAAGTGGTCCATCAAAATAAAGTGTTACCCTTTAATAAAGTCTTTAGCTATTGGTTTTGACTGAAATGTCAAATACTGAAAAACATCTTAATGGTGGAACTTGGTGGTCCTTGAGGCAGATTTGTTCCCCATAAGGAGAGTGAGTCTCATGTGAAATATTAAGTCTTGAGCTCTAACAGTGTAGTGGGGCTGATGTTATGAATATTGCACATTTATCCACTAGTTGCTAGGCAACCATACATCCCATCCATTCTAAAATTACAGAGAATGCAATTAGCGACAGACCTCGCATGAATGCAAAGTTTGGGGAGTTTTCACCACAGGGGGGAAAAGTTCAATCTTGCCCCTCCTCCCTTGCTTATTTATTTATTTGATTAGTCTGTTTTGTTTTTTCAAGACTGTTTGAATGACCGAATCAAATTTCTTTTCCTTCTGAGCATTTAGTGAGCAATAACTAACTCCCAGATTATAGTAAACTGTGAACAATTCTAATGACATAAAACATTGATACACAGCAAATTTGTTTGTACTGCACAGTGCAGCTAATTATATTTTAGTCTTTTTAGTTTAGTAAAGTGTATAGCGTTCATAATCAATTCACATTATTTGTCATTTGTCAAATCCTGGGCAAACCCTGCATCATATGGTAGTGTTGTCAAAAGTATTGACTTCAATACCAAGTCAGTACTGAAATTTTAAAAGTGTGACTCTTTGAGTGCTATTAAGCGGATTCGTAAACACCTCTGATTGGCCATTGTGTTCACACACTCATCAGATATGTCTGTGATTGATCAACGCTTCAAAAACATGTTGTAAATAGACATCATTGATCAGTCAGTACTTTAGACACCACTATTATATGGTAGGGTGTATTGATTTACATATTTGTCATGGGCCTTTATTTATCAATATTGGTCTCATATTGTTGAATTCTTATGTGCAGAAATGGCATGACTGTATGTGTGTTGTTGAACGTGTATATCACACATTTATAATAAAAATGGCCATTGTGATCACTATCCCCCTGCGCACTCTTATTCACTGTTTTCCATTTGTTTTTCTCTGTGCCTCTATCTCTCTCATTCACAGGGATGAGATGAAGTCACTCCAGGCAGCTCTGCAGAAACAACTGGATGATGCAGCTGAACGTGCAGAGAAACAACAGGCCACCGTGAGACCCTTTACACTGATGTGTTAAACTGAATAAATACAAAAGCTAACCACAGAAACTTGGCCTAAACACTAATGATACACTAATGATAATGGCCTATAGCATATGCCGCTTGCATGACATTACTCACTCATTACTTTTATGTGTCCATGGCTGATTCTTCAGTTAAGGGCACTTTTGACAACAAACCGAATTCCGGAAATGTTGGGACATTTTTTAAATTTGAAAAAAATGAAAACTAAAAGACTTTCAAATCACATGAGCCAATATTTTATTCACAATAGAACATAGATAACATAAGTGTTTAAACTGAGAAATTTTACAATTTTATGCACAAAATGAGCTCATTTCAAATTTGATGCCTGCTACAGGTCTCAAAATAGTTGGGACGAGGGCATGTTTACCATGGTGTAGCATCTCCTTTTCTTTTCAAAACAGTTTGAAGACGTCTGGGCATCAAGGTAATGAGTTTCTGGAGTTTTGGTGTTGGAATTTGGTTCCATTCTTGCCTGATATAAGTTTCCAGCTGCTGAAGAGTTCATGGTCGTCTGTGGCATATTTTTCGTTTAATGATGCGCCAAATGTTCTCTATAGGTGTAAGATCTGGACTGCAGGCAGGCCAGTTCAGCACCTGGACTCTTCTACGACGAAGCCATGCTGTTGTAATAGCTGCAGTATGTGGTTTTGCATTGTCCTGCTGAAATACACAAGGCCTTCCCTGGTCGTCTGGAAACCTTTATATATCAAAACATGCAAGCTGCCCATACCGTATGCACTTATGCACCCCCATACCATCAGAGATGCTGGCTTTTGAACTGAATGTTGATAACATGCTGGAAGGTCTCCCTCCTCTTTAACCCGGAGGACACGGTGTCCGTGATTTCCAACAAGAATGTCAAATTTGGACTCGTCTGACCATAGAACACTTTTCCACTTTGAAACAGTCCAAATTTAAATGAGCCTTGGCCCACAGGACACAACGGCGCTTCTGGACCATGTTCACATATGGCATCCTTTTTGCATGATATAGCTTTAGTTGGCATCTGCAGATGGCACGGTCGATTGTGTTTACCGACAGTGGTTTCTGGAAGTATTCCTGGACCCATTTAGTAATGTCATTGACACAATCATGCCGATGAGTGATGCAGTGTCGTCTGAGGCCAATAAAGTCTTCGGCCTTGTCCCTTATGCACAGAGATTTCTTCAGTTTCTCTGAATCTTTTGATGATATTATGCACTGTAGATGATGAGATTTGCAAAGCCTTTGCAATTTGACATTGAGGAACATTGTTTTTAAAGTATTCCACAATCATTTTACGCACCCTTTTTACAGCTCTGCCCATCTTTACTTCTGAGAGACTCTGCCTCTCTAAGACATCCCTTTTATAGTTAATCATGTTACAGACCTTATATAAATTAACTTAATTATTTTTTCAGCCATTTGAAAAAGCAACTGTTGCTTTTTCATGCCAACTTTTTTGAGACCTGTAGCAGGCATCAAATTTGAAATGAGCTCATTTAGTGGATAAAAGTGTAAAATTTCTCAGTTTAAACATTTATGTTATCTATGTTCTATTGTGTATAAAATATTGGCTCATGTGATTTGAAAGTCTTTTAGTTTTTCATTTTATTCAAATTTAAAAAACGTCCCAACATTTCTGGAATTCGGGTTGTACTTGACATTTTGAAAGGAAGCTTTTCTAGTCTATGTTAAAATATTCATCACACAACCTGGAAAAAAGATCTGATCATGGCCTTGATCAACTTTCAACTGTATTGTGGCATAATGTGTGATGGTAATGCCATTTTTATTTTATTTTTTTTTGTCAATTTTTGGAGGAAAAAAAAAAAAAGACTGACACAAGAAGTTAGATAGCAGTCAATGAACATTAATTTATAAAAATAAAAAATGAAATGATTTTATATTTTTAAATACGAACATGTAATAAATATGCTTTCAAATCATGATGGAAAAGCTTCAGATTTAATGACATTTATGATTTTCTAATTGTTATTCTGACATCATCATATAACCAAATGTAAGCTTTTTTGGGGGGAAAAATGTTTTTCAAAATGCTTAGCATGAAAGTAGGCCTAATGGCAGCAGTATTTGGAAAAGCTGTTCTTGATTATTAAAAAATTACAAATTGTAGACACACACACACACACAAACAATGAAAACATGTTTTTTTTTTTTTTTTGGAAGTTCTTTGGAAAAACTATGTACAAAGTTAAAAATGTGTTATAAAGATGAAGCTAAAAAGTCTGGGTACTTTATAATAGCAATAGAATCCTGGCAAATTAATATTTCAATACCCTTAAAATATAGGGGGAAAAAAAGAAGAAATTAAAGAGAAACAAAAACTTTATTTTGATGGTCCACTTTAGACATTCTAAACTTTGCAACTACATGTCAACTAACTCTCATTAGAGACTGTAGTAGACTGTTAGGTTATAGGGTTAGGTGTTAGGGTTCGGGTTAGTTAAATAAGTTGACATGTACTTGCAAAGTTACTTCTAGTCAGTAGAATGTCTGTTGCAAGACCATCAAAATAAAGTGTTATCAGATAATAATACTCTAATGACTGCTAGTTGACATGTAGTTGCAAAGTTACTTATAGTTAATAGAATGTCTAAAAGTAAACCATCAAAATAAAGTTTTATACTTTAAATCTAGAATGACTGTTCCTAAAAATAAATAAATAAATCATGCTACTGTACAAATACATCTCTCTAATTGAAGAATCCCCCCTAAGATCAGTACAAAAACTGAATCGTTTAGGTTTTTTGTTGCTGTTTGAAGCATGTTTGGTTTAATTATGACTGGTTTAATTATAATCATTCTGCTGTTACCACTGCACCCTCTTTACTTACCTTCATCTAAACTAATTACCAGGAAAACACTAGAAACCCTATTGAAGTCAGTGAGATGGGATGGAGGGGCCAGAGAAAGCCTCTTCTATTTTAGGCATTTACCTTTAGGTCTGGAAGGGTTATATTACAGTAATTATAGAAAACTGAAGGAAGCACCTTGCTGACTCTGGAGGAGATACACAATTATCTGCATGCAACTTTCTTGTTTCATCTCTGTGTGTGGCTGCGCGTCATACTGCGGGGGATAGAGGCACAGAGGCTCGTGTTCAGAATGAGAATGAATCTCTGAGAATTAGCATTTCACCAGCTCTGGCCATTCTTTCCGTTCTGTGAACAGTTCACCACCAATTGACACCAATTACAGATAGCAAAGCCGATTCACAACCCCAGATATATTCACAAGCTGCAACAATGTGCCCGTTCAGTTCGGGGAATGTTAACATTTTACACTGCTGTTGGCACGGCCCAACGAGCTGTGACCTTTTGTTTGCCTGTAAGTGTCTTTTTATGACAACCTTTGTATTATCTGGCTATTATGTTGAGCTGTTAGCATTATCCCGAGACCAAACTGTTTTGATAAAAGTGATAAGGTCCATATAAGCTATTCACCTAGGATGGCTTGAGGGTGAGTAAATCATGGGATCATTTTGGATGAATGATAGTTGGATGAACTATCCCTTTAAATCTGCATATTCAAAACTCTGAGAGACTGTTATAGCATGATTTATTTACCCTCATGTCACTGACTTTTTCAAGTTATGACAGAACTTTCATTTTTGGACTGAAGTTTTAGTGAACTGTCACTTTAAGATTCATTTTTAGAACACAAATGAAATGATTCACGAACCTGAATCTGATGTAAAGTATTCAGCGAATCAAAATATGTTTAGTGAAAATGTTAGACTCAGGATGCATATAACTCACAAACAAAGCCGCATGAAACCAGGAAATGAGAAATAAGATACCGTTCTATTGTAATCCCAAAAAACAAGATTGAAAAAATATGTATGCATTGACTGCAGCATATCAATATGTGAACTTGGACTGAATTCAATTAAAGTGCTAATCAGAATGAATACACCTGCAGGTACACTGCTGCAGCCGTGTTGTCTGGAAATGCGCACAGCTGCTCGACCTCAGTATTTAGATGTGTTGTTATTTTCCCAGTGTCTGCCATGGCTGGAGGCAGGAGAGAGAGTATGAGAGTTGAGGCAGTTTGACATTCAGGGCTGAGCTGGGTGAATAAGGAATAAGGAGCAATAGTGGAACGTTCTATTTGATTGGTGTTGCGCTTCACCCTCAGGGCTGTAAACACTTCTGATTCTTTTTTGGCTGTTTGTACCACGCTCTGGATTGTTTTGGGAAACCTTCACTTCCACATTTGTATTCCATATAGAGACGTGTCGGAATATTTTTATATGGTTCTCTTTTCATTTACGTTGAGTTCACCAGGGGTAAGGATGATTGAGGTTTTCATGAATTTACTTTGCGGTTATACAGGAAATGTACAGTAAGATCTGATCTTCCTTTGTTATTCAATTTCCTTCTTTTTTTTATTTTTATTTTTTTTATCTGTAAACCACCAAATGAAGACCATTAACAAATAATAAATAAAAATAGGGGTGATTACAAATTGTACACTGTAAAAATAAAAAAAATAAAAAAAATCATGATTTATCATCACATTTTTTCATTTGTCAGATCAACTTAGATAATTAATGTGGTTCCGATAACATATTTTGAGTTTCTGTTGATTAAATCAATCACCTTCATTGTATTAACTCAATTTTTTTAATTTCAGTGAACTCAATATTAAGGCAACCAGTTAAATTACTTTTTAAACTTAAACCAACAATTTTTTTTTACTGTGTAGTTAGTAAAATACAATTCAAATTAAAATAAATAATTTTAAAATGAAACAATCAAAATAAAACACCTACTAAAAAAGATTATATTTTTTTGTTTACCTGCATGTCATGTGACCATTAACCGACATCAAATAATGAGCTAAATTGTATTTTTCACATTTAATTCAGTTCACATTTATTTGTATAATGCTTTTCACAATACATATAGTTTCAAAAGCAGCTTTACAGAAAATTGCATCCAAAGACAGCAATACATGGTTAAATGACTCACTGAATGATAATTCAAATAATAATTAATGTGTTTAGCAGGAGCTGATTAGATATGCAATGTTGAGAAAACACTTGTTGAATGTGAAATGATTTCTGTAAATCCAGAGTAAAAGCTGTGGATCTCAGTTTTCAGTGAACAGTTTTTAGTGTCACATGACTATTTATAAATTTAAAAGATAAAAAAGCATAGGGAGAATCAATGAGTTATGAATAATTTACTGCCATTGTGAGAATAATTTGTTTTTATAAAAGTAGTCTGATTATGAATATTTTAAAATGTTATATAATCTTAACCTTTGAAATCTGATTACATAATCCAGATTATATGTCATCAGTTACAAGCCTACCCAGGACTGGCTCAGAATAATCTCATAAATTAAATTACGAAATAGATGTTTCTTGATTTTCTTTTGCTTTCGCAGAACTGTGCAGTTATATTTTTGTACATATACTGTACACTACCATGCAACAGATTTGTGGCAATAAGATTTTTTTTTTTTTTTTTAAAGAAATGATTGCTTTTATTTATCAATGTGGCATTAATGACATTCATAATGTTATAAAAGATTTCTATTTCAAATAAATACTGATCTTTTGAGCTTTCAGATCAAAGAATTTTGGGGGAAAAAAACAAATTGCAGTTTCCACAAAGATAATAAGCAACACAACTGTTTTCAATATTGATAATAAAAAGAAATGATTCTTGAGAAGCAAATCAGCATATTAGAATGATTCTGAAAAATCATGAATATGATGCTGAAAATTCAGCTTTGCCACCACAGAGATGAATTACATTTTAAATAGGTTAAAATATAAAAAATAAGGGGGGAAAAAATCAATAAATAATGTAAATTGTAATAATATTTCACAATATTATTTTTTTATTATGTTTTTGATAGATACATAAATGCAGTCTGTGGAAGAAAAAAAAAAAATATTTAAAAAAATCTTACTGTTCCTAAAAATCACACACAATTTATGATGCTTTTTGTCTGTATGAAATGCCACTGCACTGTAAAAAAACATTTTCCAGTTAAATTACTTTTTAAAGTTAAACCAACAATTATTTTTTTTGTGTGTGGCCTTAACATGCAATATTTTTTTTCCCTTCCATGCAGATAAAGTTTTTAAAAATGGAGATGGAAAAGAAGACCAAAATCATCAAAGACCTTCAGCAAGAGGTACTGAGCACCACTTTTTTAGTTTTTAAAAAGAAGGCATTATTATTAATGTATTAATTCTGAATTTATGCAATAATGCCTCAGAACATCAAAGGAAAAAAAAATACTTTAATATTTAATAGCCGTGGCATTTACAGGATATGTGAGATTAAATTAAAAAATGTTGAATGTTTTCATTCATCAAGGAAGAGAACGATCATCCACAGCAGTTGTTTTTGCCAACGGCTGATCATAAATGAATGAATGAAGAAATTATGCTATGACTACTGCAATATGCTGTGTTATTCAATGTAAAGTCTGTGAAATTGAAATTGTCTCCCTTAGTTCAACTGAAGTCAACCAATAGATGACGATGACAGCATAATAACGTAATAATTTAATTTGTTACAATACTAGTGGTAACACTTTAGCTTATCACTCAATTTAGCTTTATAGTTTTACAAAATAATAATAATAAGGGATAGTTCACCTAAAAATGGAAATTCTGTCATCATTTACTCACCTTCACGTCGATCTAAACCTGTATGACAACAACTCTGGAACTGCTTTCATTTTAAGGACAAAAAAACACTGAGACACTTTTCAAAATACCTTCTTTTAAGTCCCACAGAATAAAGAAAGTCATACAAGTTTGGAACAACCTGAGGCTGAATAAAGTCTGACAGAAGTCTCATTTTTGGGTGAGCTGTCCCTTTAAGGCTATGCAGTTCAAATCTGAATGTTCATGGCTGTTGTTTGAAGTGACTTGACTGTGCACTGTGCCCCAGTCTACTTGGGTGGATCCCGGTGTCATTGCCGTCTGTAGCAGGGCAGACTCATGTCACTTTTAATGACAGCTGCCATTTTTCTTGCAGACTTGGGCTCTCGCTCTTCTTCAGAGAGGGGTTGAGATGCAAGTGTGTGGATTTGATACTCAGCCAATTCCACCTCATTGAATCGTATTGCAATGCTATTCTGCTTCATTACCTCAAACACACTTTCACTTGCTCTCAGAACATCCCTTCCTTTCTTTTCTTTCCCATTATTTCTCTTTCACACTCAGTCACTTTAATGTAACACTTCTGTGGCCCAGCAGCTATTATATATTCCCCAGTAAGTCTGTTGGTGTGGGCCACTGTGACTCGTTACACAGCAGGTGTTGTAATTACAGTAAAGGAAGAAAAGAGCCTGTTGAACTTTCAGCGTTAATTTAATGACGGAAGCTCCGAACATATGGTCCGAAAAGCAAGTGTTCTGCTGTGATAATGGCTTTGCCATTTTTAGTTGTTTTTGAAATTTTCTGTCAAACGTCACTTGGTGAAAGTGAGTGAAACACTGAGCATTTCTGCACCCCATGAGAATAAATTCCACAATTAGGTGCAATACAGTGAAAACTGCACTTAGTTAGACAGATGGAATCTAATGATGCAAATTCAAACAATTCACCCGCCATTTATTTTGCGTGCAATTTGGTCTCCTTTTTCAGTTTTTCTGCTAAAAAACACAAACTTGAAAGGGAATCAACACTCTGAAGGGTCTTGCATATGTTAACACTACACAAAGACGTCACTGCCACTTAATTTTAAAACAATTTTGGACCCACTTTATATTAAGTGTCTTTAAATACTATCATTTAAGTTAGTAATTTGATACAATGCAATGTACTATACGCGTTTTTACATTTTACTTAGTTAAAGAATACCTGCATGTAATGACAGCTGTAATTAATTTTCGGTAATGACATCTATAATTACACTTTTGACCCTTACCTTACTCCTTAAACCTAGTCTCATGCAGCCAGATCTTCAGACTGACGGCAGAAGGTTTGTACTCCATAGCAGCTTTCATTGGCCAAGGACTGCCCAGAGGCTGTCTGACTGACATGCAAAGCAACCAATCACAGTTCGTTTGGTTCAGCGTCATGTTTAGGGGCATGAAAATGTATGTCCCTACAATAACAGACCGGTGTGCAAATCATTCAAGAATGTCATGCAAGTTTACTAAAACAATGGTGCTGTGAACTTCACATATCTATAAAAATCCAGCATTATTCATTGCGCTCATTGTCACAGTTGTAAATGTGACGGCTTTCTTCTTCCATAAGGGGGTTTGGCTTCACGACGGCTTAAAGAACATGAAACACACATAACGGAAATCCTGTAGAATTCAACCTATCAGATGACGACTCTGAAACTCCTGAAGTGTTTCCCATTTTGTGTGCCATATGCATCAGACATTCAGCCAACGCTCCATAGGAGTGATGTTTGAGGCTGAGACTATCTTAAACCTAACCATACCACCAAACTTGTCCCAAAACGTAACCTTATCCCACCTCAATGGCAGCAAAAGTATTTTGCAATACAACATGAACACTAGATAAAGACACCTGCGCCACAAAATAAAAAATAAAAAAAGTAGTAGCAGAAGTCATAGCGGTTAAGACTGTTGAGACAAATAAAACTTCAGCATCCAATATTGTTTCTTTTGTGTCCTGTCCAGTTACTCAAGTTCATTTGGAATGACCCTATAAAAAGCGTCTCGTTCCGCAGTGCCCTTGAACAGGCTACTTGAAATGTGCCCTTGATCTTCACATAAATATTAGAATGTTCAGAAAAGCTAAGACCAAGTTTTCCAGTCACGCTCATTTACTGACTAGTTAGATTAACTTCAGTAAGTTTGTAGATGTGTGTTCACTTCACTGTTCAGTCTGTGTACACTGTTCAAAACTTTGGGGTCAGTAAGATTTTTTTTTAAAGAAGTTTCTCATGCTCACTAAGGCTGCGTTTATTTGATCAAAAATAAAATAAAAAGACACATTGTGAAATATTATTACAATTTAAAATAACTTTCATTTCATTTATTTATTTGTAAAGCACTTTTTTTTTTCTGTGATGGCAAAGCTGAATTTTCAGCAGCCATTACTCCAGTCTTCAGTGTCACATGATTTACATGATATAACATTTATTTGAAACATAAACCTTTTGTAACAGTGTAAAAGTTTTATTGTCACTTTTAATCAGTTTAATGCATCCTTTGCTAATATCTTTTAAAAAAGGTTACACTTTATTTTACAGTGCCCTTGTTACAGTGCAATTATACAAATAATAACATGGACTTATTGTATATATAATTATGGTTAGGGTTTGGTTTAGGGTTAGTTGCTTGCAATTATGTATAATTTGCTGTTATGACTATAATAAGCACATGGCTGGGTGATATATCGAATATAAGCAATATTATTATGATAATTTAATAATCAGTAACACTTCAGTATAGGGAACACATATAAACTATTACCTATGACTTTTCCCTCAATAAACTCCTAATTGACTGTTTATTAATAGTTAGTAAGTAAGTTAGTAAGTTAGTTGTTAAGTTTAGATATTGGGTATAAGAATGTAGAATAAGGTCATGCAAAATAAGGCATTAATATTTGCTTAATAAGTACTAATATACAGTCAATATTCTAGTAATATGCATGTAATAAGCAACTAGTTAAAAGACCCTAAAATAGTGTTACCTAATAATCAATAAAAAAAATTACAAAATATCCGAATATTGTTGAAAACTAAGATTAATATGCCAAAGACGGCACCAATAGGCAATTTCTTTCCTCCTGCAAAACTAGCCAATAAGTATTGTGTTCCAGCAACTAGTTCCCCATCTGAATTCATAAACACTTGCAGGATTTACCTCAGCTGAACAGTGTAAGATGTATGTGAATTAAATTGCTCTAAAGATTTTGCACTTTTTTTTTTCCTTCATATTGTTACATTTACATGTGTTAATTAATTTAAGTAAGTGGTCACTAGGTTTTCTAGAGATTTTTTTTTGCACTAAACATTTTGAATGTGCTTAGAAACAATAGCTGGTCTATCAAAATCATGTTTGTGGTTTTTAATTGTGGCAAAAAAAATGCAAAAATATTACGATATACTGTATATCAATTATCTCTGAAATTTGGAAGATTTTAGTACAGGTATATCTCCCAGCCCTAAACAGGGACACTGTAATATAAAGTGTTAGAGCAAAAAAATCTTAGTCCCCCGTGGTGAAAATCAAGTTGTTGTTATTAATTAATGTTATGTTTATTGTTTATATGTCTATGTGGTGTTTTTAATATGCTTTAAGACAAACCATGTGCAAATTCATCAGTCAACACCATTGCTGAGTATTTTCTATTTAAAACTACAGTGTACCAAAGACAGTCTCAACAACGCCCGTTTCCTTCCATCACAAACATGTAACTAATCCTGTCACGTGTGGGCGGGGCTTTTCTCCACTGACTGTCTGTGATGTTCAAAGCATTTGTAAGGATGCTGATTTTAAAAGACAGCTATCTGACTCTGAGATGGCGAAAGGGAACATGGTTTGTTTAACCATGTCGGAATCAGTTTCTGTTTCAAACATATATGGCTGAATTAAACCAATATTTCCATTTGCCATTATGTAGAGTTTACTACAGTTGACCGAGTGGATCAGGTAATCTGAGCTGGTGTGAGTGAGTGGAGGCGGGAACTAATTTGCATATCCATGGCTCCACATATACTAAATGAAGTCATTTTCTGATTATGTATGACATTAAATTAATTATAAATGTTGTGTCTAAAGAAAATTATTCCTAGAACTCTCACAACCGAACCGTCTATTTGTGTTAATGACTTAAAAGGTTTTATTAACATGATCCCTATGTTTACATTGAATACACAAATATAAAGCATATGGCATCATTGTTGTCTTAATATTTCAATTTGTACTGTTATTATGGACTAAAACAATTAAAGGTAATTGTACTTCTACTGTCACTAACACTAATTGCATGATTGCTGGTGAGTTTTCACTGCAAAACAACATCTAAAGTACTACATCAGCATCACAATTTTAGAGAAAAGCCTCTAGAAATGTTTTTTGGGCCGCAATTATCAGAAAAAAGTCCTGTGAGATGCTGGTAGGTCTGAATCTGAGTGACATTGGCAGTAAAAGCATGTACATTTGCATCTGAGAGCAACACAGAGACAAAGGAAGTGAGAAATTGAGGCAGAGAGAGAGATAATGAGAGAAAAAATAAAAGCAAAAGGACATGAACAGAGAGACAAACAGTGGAGGAGGTGGAGAAAAGCACTAGATTAAACTCAGCACCACCATCATCTCTGTATTGATTCTTAATCTACCATCATCTATTTCCATAAAGACATCCACTGCGGGTTATTACAGAAATGAGGCATATACTCCTGGGTCACCTTGAGCTTCAATAAGCCTGTGAGGGAACTGTCAAAATGAACTCTATGGAAACAGCTGAAGCATTGCTTTTGTCTGCAGGGACAGGGTACCATTAAATTGAGTGTATTTTCTTAGATAAAACAAGACGTCGGGGCTTGTTTCATGTTTGATGTTACAAAGCCATCTGTACAGTATATCTCTATTTGTTGCCTTTTCCTGTCTTGTAGAATAAAAGCTTGAAGAACAAACTTCTGTCCGGGAACAAGCTTTGTGACATACATGCAGAGGAGGTATGTTGAACACACAAACACAGTGGAAAATACTGCAGTGTATATACAGTTGAGCTCAAAAGTTTACATACCCCTCGCAGAATATGCAAAAATGTTAATCATTTTAAAAAAATAAGAAGGATCATGAAAATGACATGTTATTTTTTTTATTTAGTACTGTCCTGAATGTACTATTTCACATAACAGATGTTTACATAAAGTCAACAAGACAAAAAAAATAGCTAAATTTATTAAAATAACCCCGTTCAAAAGTTTGGGAACTCTTGATTCTTAACACTGTGTGGGTACCTGGATGATCTATGACGCTTTTGTTGTTGTTGTTGTTTTGTTTTGTGATGGTTGTTCATAAGTCCCTTGTTTGTCCTGAGCAGTTAAACTGCCCAATGTTGTTCAAAAAAATCCTCCAGGTCCGAAAAATTCGTCAGTTTTCCAGGATTGTTTGCGTATTTGAACCATTTCCAGCAGTGACTGTATGATTTTGTTATCCATATTTTCACACTGAGGACTCAAACATAATTATTAAAAAAAGTTGCAAACATTCACTGATGCTCCAGAAGGAAACACGATGCATTAAGAGTTAAGGGGTGAAAACTTTTGAACAAGATGATGTGCAAATTTTTATTATTTTGTTTAAAGATCATATTTTTTTCATTTAGTACAGCCCTTCGGAAGCTACAAAAGATACTTGCATGTTTACCAGAAGACAAAAAAAGTGCAATTTATCCTGCTCATCCAATTAAAAAAATGTACAACCCCATTAGTTCACGTTAACTAAAGTAGTTAAGTAAAGTTAACAAATGAAACCTTATTGTAAAGTGTTACCGAAATCTTTTTTTTAACATTATAAATGTCTTTACTGTCATTTTTGAACAGTTTAATGTTGAATAATTGAGTAATTGAACTTTTCCACACAAGTTTATACAAGACAACAACAAGTCCATTTAAACAAATAATAGTTTGTTGAACAAACTTAATTAATTTAGGTTCTTGTGTCAGAAAAATAATTTGTTGAGTGAACTTAATTAAATTAAGGAAAATATTTCCATGAAATATTTATATTTCAATTATATTTTTCCAACCAAAAAGAATTGGTTTGGACTGACTTATTGTAGTCTTGTTGTATGAACTTAAATTCATCATTTTTGTCGTTACCATTGTGGTGAAGAGTGAAGCTTGTGCTTAGTTGTGAGTAGTCCCTTACTAAAAACAAAAAAAAACAACAAAAAAAAACACACACATTAAAGGGTTAGTTCATCCAAAAATGAAATTTTTGTCATTAAGTACTTATCCCTTAATGTCGTCCCAAACCTGTAAGACCTTCATTTTGTCTTCAGAACACAGATTAAGATATTTCGATGAAATCTGAGGGTATCTGATCCACACATAGGCAGTAACAGCATTCCCCTGTCATACTGCTACGCTGTTTTCGTTGCAGAGCTTCAGTGTTTATGTCCGAACGCAGGCTCAGTATTGGCTGGCTCCTGCGTCAGCATCACACGCATGTGTCATGCTGATCATGTGACCAGAGCCGGCCAATACTGAGCCGCCATTCGGACGTAAACACTGAAGCTCTGCAATGAAAATAGCATAGCAGAATTTGTTGAATAAAGTCGTTATTTTTGTTTTGTTTTTTTGCACAAAACGTATTCTCGTCGCTTCATAAAATTAAGGTTGAACCACTGTTGTCACGTCGATGGTTTTAACGATGTCTTTAGTACCTTTCTCGACCTCAAAAGGTGCATGCTATGTGTGGATCAGATACCCTCAAATTTCATCAAAAATATCTTGATTTGTGTTCCGATGAACGAAGGTCTAACGGGTTTGGGACGACATGAGGGTTAGTAATTAACGATAGAAATGCCATTTTTGGGTGAACTAACCCTTTAAAAAGCACTTAATGTTCCTATCCCTGTGCAAAGCATGCTGGGAACTAGAAATCAACTGCTCAGTTTAATTCAATGCAACAGAAATGATTCATGTAGTCCCAACACAAATGATTTAAGTTAACTTAACATTTTGCAAATTTAATCTCATTTAACATAATTAAATTGTGCAAATGAAAATTTAGGTAAGATTTGTGTTGTTTCAGCTTATTTAAATAAACTGAGCAAACAGCTAGAATCATTGATATTGCGGACTCAACCTTCTAATCATTCCAAGCTAGAAAATTGGCAAGGTAGACAACTAAACGCAAGTGCATTGGCAGCGTTATTTTGCTTCTCTAAGGGGAAGAGAGTAATGAAATGTCATTAGTTTTGTGAAGGTGTTGTACACTTCAGTTACTAAGAGATTACTGAAGATACTGAGGCTATAGAGAAAGAGAAGTGTGTGTGTGTGTGTTCTGTGAAGGTTTACAACTGTGGCAGCAATCCACAGGCAGCAAGCCAAGACAGTGCCATACCATGCAGTGAGCGTTATTGTGTGAGTGTGTATGTGCGAGTGTTGATGTGTTAATGTGTTTGCGTCATCGAGTGGTCCCTGCAGTCCACTGAAGGGAAGAGTTTTATATTTTCTTGCTCACTGACGGTCTCTTCTTTGAATTGGAGCTTTGCCCAGCAAGCCCTCACAAAGGAACACTTCGGCACGGCCACAAAAAGCCCGCTACACAATCTAAAACCAATTTTACTATTTGAATAAGCTAACGCACATTCTCTCTTATCTTCATTTTGCAGTCCAAAAAAATCCAAGCCCAACTGAAAGAGCTGAGGTATGGCAAAAAGGATTTAATTTTTAAGGTAAGAACCAAACAAAGAGGATGTGTCATTACTGTACCCTTGCATGATGCGCAGGGGCATTAGCGCCTCCTTGAAAAGATGATTTTACCTGAGCAGTTTAACTACAGGTCTGAAGCTTAAAGCTATTGTGTGTTGTCTTGTTACTGTAACCATTTACAAGATGTTTCTGATTCACTTCACAATGTCAGTCAGCCAGGACACATCAGCAGATGCTTCATTTTATTTGTGCTAAGAAGACCTCATGTAATCTCTATATGAGCAGTTTTCTGGGTGTTTACAGTACTATTGAAACAGGATTTTTTGGCTTGTCCTTAGATGTATTATCTACACTACCATTCAAATATTTGGGTTTGGTAAGATTTTTTTTTAAAGAGTCTCTTACGCTTAATGAGGCTGGATCTCCTTGATCCAAAAGACAATAAAAAACGTATATTATTACAATTTGAAATAACTGTTTGTTTCTATTTTAATGCATATTAAAATGTCATTTATTCCTGTGATGGCAAAGCTGAATTTTCAGCATCATTACTCCAGTCTTCATTGTCACATGATCCTTCAGAAATCATTCTAATATGCTGATTTGTTGCTCAAGAAACATTCTGATTATCAGACGCTTCATGTCGTGCCTAACAACGGCCTTCAGCTGTGACTTATTCACGATACAGCACAGCCTCTCATACCTTATTGCTTACAAAAAAAAAAAAAATATTGGCGATGTAATTAATTTTGAAGTTTTATTAAGTGTTAACAATGAGATTATGTGGTATTTCTAATCAATTAACACAGCTTTTGTCATTTTTTTACAAGATGGACAAAATTTGTCACCAAAAATTTTGGTTTTACCGAGTGACACTTTTGGTTATACCGAATGACGATATTTTCTAGCTAGCTAGCAAAAGGACAATCAAACATTTTATATTTAGTACAAGTTTTTAAAATTTTACAACATTTTTCATGTTTTATAGTGGTTGTACCGAATGACCTGATGTTTCGGGACATGCGTATGAGCAAGTGAAAACATTAATTTTACAAACAGTTAAAATAGAGTTAGTTACTTTGCTTCATGACCATGTGGTCCTTTGCAGGTGTCTGAATGATGTCACATCCTGTCAAATGATATTGACTGCATGACCTGATCCAAAATGGTCCCTTTATATTAATTACTCCAAATGACAGCAATGAAATGAATTTTTACAGACATTCTTTCTCATAACATAGCAAGATAAAAAAAAATATACATTTATTACATTTTAAGATGTTTTAATCACAAATGAAATTGCTGTATTGGCCTTTGGATGGTTAAACCGAATGACATTTTGACACTTTAAAATCTTTAAAATACCTTTATATATAGCAAAATATAATTAAAACCTGTTAAATTCAATAAAAGATATCTAGTTTCTACTACCTTACATACTTTGGATGTCATATCTTTGTTTTTTATTATAATTAAGGCTTTTGGACAAAAAAAATGACCCGTCACGTCATTGACCCATATACCTTCTCAGCTGGTGGAAAAGCTGCTTGTGATGAACTTTGATTTGTGACTCTCATCACCACTGTGATTGGTGGTTGTCAGTGTATTATAAAGATACAAAATAGATATTAGTTCTTCAAAAGGTTGGTAAATTAACATTATATCAGTTAATGAAATACGGTATTTTACTGTAAAACCTAAAACTTTGCTACCGTATTTTTTACAGTAAATTTCTGGCAACCACTTTTTTTTTTTTTTACCGTAAATTTAACGGTATATTTTTACAGTGTAGTGTATTTATTTTATCCCAAAAGAAATAAAGTCAAATATAATTGTTATAAGTTACCTTTATCAACTTTTATGAGTACAAAAGCATTTAGAGCTTCCACAAACGGGGTCTTTAACCGCTTTTAACCATTCTGGCTTCTAAGAGGCTTTTGAAAGTGCAAACAAAGCAATGTGAATGTCACCGTCATAAAAATCATACACAATAATCTGCATTTTTGGCCAAAATAAAACCGATTAGGCTAATATGTGCACTCTAATTGAATGGTTTGACCTTTTCATGTGCGATGAGAGTGAAGATTCATGTAAAAAACAGTGACCTTTCCTGCCATGTAGGTTGACCTTTCCTCTCTTATTTGCAGTGTTAGATGGGAAAATGTCAGCTGATATTTCCAGCACATTGCCCTTTGGTACATCATACAAACACTGGGGTTTCACACAAAGTGCATCACTTTAAAACCATTGCTTTTTAATCGGGAAGACAGGATAACACGTGTTGTAAATGTCTCGTATATTTTTAAGAAAGAATATTATTAATTTTGTTGGTTGAAGCGCCTGCAAAACTTTTTCAAAAAGCAATATCCAATCTGGTCTTACCTTCCTCTAATGTGTTTTTAATCTGCGCTGTACATCTATTTTTGCCTCCCCTGTTTGAAATCAATGAAGGAAGATTATCCTTCCTCCTTTTATATTCATGATTAAAGAAGTTCTTTTCAGAGTTTATATCTAGAGTTGCCTTTTAAGTACGAGTCTGTTTGAAGAGGCATTGTTCGGTAATAGGAAGCAAAGGTATATTCAGAGGCTTAGGATAGTACGGCAAAGCTCGAGAAGGACAATGAGCAAGATTGCTTTGTCAAAGTATTTTTCCCAAATCTAGCTAGCATTAAATGGATTTTTTTCCTTATTTAAATCGCTGCCATTTATCACAATCATTTTTTGTTGTGAAGTGCCTGAATTATGCACATGTATATGTCAAATTATTCATAGCAACATATTGTGTGACACTGTTGTTTATTCAAAACATGGTAATATAAAGCATTAGCATTTTTAGTTGTCCTTTATCACCTGTTCTGCCATCAGTTTTCTTCAGTTCCTGTAGCAAAACGCCTTTCTTGTTTAAGATTTGGCTTTCATGATCTATCTCTTTGGTGGCTCTGCTCGAAAGATGTCTGTGAAAATAATTACACATAGATTAAAGATTAAATAGATTAAATTGTGATGGCAATGGCATAATAGCTTGTTATAACACAATCAGAATGATTGCAATGTTCTTTGTTTTAATTATATTTTGAATACAGTTTTTTATTTTTTGTATAAATCAGCAGCTGCTTAACAAGCAATTAAGAATATTCCACAGTCTACTGTGATTATGGTAATATTACATTGATTGAAAACAAATCTCATTACAGAATATCCTACAATGATATATACATTTGTCAGTCAGTATACAATGAATATTCATTTAGAGCAGTGTTTCTCAACCGGTGGGTCGCGACCCAAATGTGGGTCACAAGACCTTTTGAAGTGGTTTGCGGAGTGTCTAGTCAAAGAAACAACAACATCAACAAAAAAACGTAATTCTAAATGTTTTACTGACTTTTATTTTGAAAGATGTGTGTGAAAGCTGTTGACTCTTCTGTCAGACCTAGTTTAAGTAAAGAGTATCCTATTCATCAGGATCAGTGTCCATGTGTTTTATTAAAGGGGTGGTTGATTATGATTTCACTTTTTAATTATGATTTTTACTTTTTAGTTTTTGTGTAATGTTGCTGTTGGAGAAGGGGTGGGAAACGTTGATCCGGGAGGGCCATTGTCCTGCAGAGTTAAGCTCCCTATTTAAACACCCTAATTAAACACACCTGAAGCTAATCAAGGTCTTTAGGATTAAGTTACAGGCAGGTGAAAAAAAAAAAAAAATTTTTAGGGTTGGAGCAGGACAGTGGCCCTCCAGGATCAACGTTCCCCATCCCTGTGTTTGAGCATAAACAACATCTGCAAAGTTATGACGCTCAAAGTTCAATGCAAAGGAAGATATTTTCTTTTTAAAGAATTCACTTTTTAAGGACTACAAAAAATGGCTTCTTCCCGGGTTAGTGACATCACTAACCTTAAAATTTACATAAACCCTGGACCCGAGAACATGCAACAAAGGGGGTGAGGCCATGTTGGGCTGCTTTAAAGAAGAGGAAGAGTTGTTGTAGTAGAGTGTTGTTATCATGCCGTCATTTTACGCCGGACTGCTTCACAAACGTGAGTCAATTCAACGCTGACTTATATTCACCAGAGACTTATATTCCATCTTGTGAAAGGGGCATAATAGGTCCCCTTTAACAGTTCATGTTAGTATTGTGCATTTACCTTGCTGTAAAACTGTAGTAACCTTAACCCAACATACCACTTTATTTTCACTTTGTGTTATTTTCTATATTTTGGGATGGTATTTGTGTGTCAACAATTTTTGAAAAATAAATTTGCTTGGTTTGAATGCCTAAAAATTTGGGTCACAGCATAATGACCATAGGAAAATGTGGGTCTTATGGCAAAACCAGTTGAGAACCACTGATGTAGAGTCACAAATTCATTTATAATGTAATACGAAATGAAATATTAAAGATTTGCTTGATTTATCCAGCCAGCTGCATTAATCTTTATTTTCACTTCTACATTACTTGTGTTTTGTTGTAATAACTCTCTCTCTCTCTGTGTGTGTGTGTATACATGCTTAATCGCTGAGTCACTGGTCACTGAGAAAAACACTATCTTAGAGCTGTTTTTCTTTAGACTGATGTCTTCCATTGATTTTGTTTCTTGCTCAAAACTAAAGGCTTTAGAACTTTCTAAAGATTTCACCTCGTTCCGAAAGGGCTATTCACAAACAAATGGCTTTTTAGCACAAACAAAATTATCTTTCTATCTTTTTTTCATGATTTCAAGAACATTCAAACTTGTGAAAATGCAAAATCATAGCCTGTTCATGTTAGATTTGAGATGACTTGCTCATATTTAAGAAGCTATGTGAACATTTAAGTCCATTCTGTGAAGAATGAATACCAAATTTCTCTCTTATTTCCAAGCTTGTTACTTTTCATCGCCCAGATAACGTGTGCTAATCATCCCAGATGGGGAATCTCTGTTACCTGTTTAGATCTCAATGAGTCTGTTGTTGACTGCACACACAGCGTCACAGTCATATAGCAATATTTATGAAGCTAAACTAATGACATACTGAAGGCAAGTCATTAGGTAGTTCTGCCTGAATAAAGAGCATCATGCTCAATTATATAAGGATTCACAGAGTTCACTGAACCAAAAGTATGTTATATCTCGTTAAATATAAAAATTGTGCAAAATGAGCAATCTAACATAAGAACCATAAGAATCTTTTTGTTTTAGCAAGATTTATCTTTACACTATAAAAAGAATTGTTGGTTTAACTTAAAGTTGCCTGGTTGCCTTAAAATTTTTGAGTTTACTGAAATTAAAAATTTGAGTTAATACAATGAAGGCGATTGGTTTAATCAACAGAAACTCAAAATATTATGTTATCTGAACCACATTAATTATTGAAGGTGGTTTGACAAAAGAAAAAATGTTGTGATGACAAATCAGGAAAATAATGTTTTTACAGTGTAGATCTGCTAGAAATATAAAGATAAATCTGTCTAAAAAATTGGGTCCTTTGGTCATTTTGCACACATTCTATTCACAAAGTCTTTGAACACATTGAAAATATAGGATTCAAATATAATTTAACCCACTGGTGCTCTTCAGTCATTTTTGACCGAAAAATGTTACGTTTTGGTTTTTTATAATTTGTTTACTTCGTTGGAATGGTACGAAACTTGGTAAAGGTTTTGGCACTTGCTATATAAACACACACACACAAAATCATGGACTTGATTCGAAAAGGTTAAATGGTCCTGAAAAAAAAGAAAAAAAAAGTCTCCAACTCCTCCAGTCAAAAATGGGAAACTAATTTCATCTAGTGGAAATGTTAGTACATCTAGTGGTACTGCGCCCCATCAAAATCTTACTGAAAGCTCATTTTTCTAGATATCAACTTCAAATTTGAAACACAACTTGTTTAGATTTTATTTTCTTGCAAATTTAAAGTAAAACATGCTTGGAAAATAATATTAAATAAATAATAATAATAATAAACGCTTTATCAAACTAAAATATAGTGCATTAATTTCATTGAAATAATATTAATAATAATAATTGGTCACTTTTGACCACCATGTGAGAAGCACCAGAGGGTTAAACCTGGAAGTAAGCAGCAGGTTTTAGGATTTTGACATTTTTATAACAAAGAAACAGGTCCAAAATTAAATATTTAAAAAAGTCATATTTAAGCTTCTGGACTATTTTCAGGTCACTAATCAAAAAAGTAAGTTTGCACTGATAATGTTCTTCCACTGAAGCTCAAGATGTTCTTTGGATCATTCTCAAATCATTCTGTAAATTCATGTTAATTATTCTATTAAATGATTCTCTTAAATGATGCTGGTAGTATACGTTGTAATGAAAAATGTATTTAATTAAAAATGTATTATACTGCAAAACATTTCCAGTTGGTTAAACTTAGAAATGAAATATCTCCTGCTGTCTTAAAAACATGAGTAAACTCAACTTGAAAATAACCTTTGTTTGAACTCACAATGGGTTACTCTAAGTTTAATTTTTTAAAGCTTATAAACTTGAATTCAAAATCCAAAACTTGTCACTGCAATTGGAGTTAAAGAGGAGAATAAATTCAAATAATTTAATGGGGCTATTATGTTTTACTGTCAGAAGAATTTTCGCTAGACTTTTAGAACCTACTTTAAATACTATAAATAGACAGTTTGAACTAAGGCTTATGTCAGTTTGGTAAGATGATAAGAGCATCAATGTATCTTCTGTGCAGGGTCAGCAGCTGATGGACTTGGAGAATAAACTCAAAGTAGCCAAAGATGAACTGGAGAAGGCAGCGCTGGACAAGGTGAGACATGATCCGATCCGATCCGCTTCATCATTCCAGTTCAGCTTTAATGTTTTTCCGTTCTGCTATCTTCTAAAATGTAAACTTTGAGAATGAATTCTATTATCTTTTTATGCCAGAGATTTTGCAATTTCAGCAGAGAGCGTGGAGCAAATGAACAGATAAATGGTTTGAGGACAAAAGGATAAGATGACAGCGTGATAAACATTTGCCCATTAATCTCATGTGTGTTGTCTCACTTAATTTGTTGCAGGAGTCACAGCTGAAAGCCCTGAAGGACACCGTACATATCTGCTTCTCGTCTGTCCTACACAGCCAGACAGGAAGTTTACACAGATTTCCAGCCACGCCCACCAACCTGTTGAGGTACTCAGGCCTGGTCAACAACTCCAGAGTCACCTTTCAGCAGCCGCATGCAAAGGTACGAACACCAAAACCATTCTCTGATGTGATGAAAAAGCACAGAAAAAGAAAAATATTTTAAATGACCGTCAGATGTAAAATGACCAAAAAAGACTTTTTATTTTGGTTTATCCATGAAGTCATTCCATAAAATATTAAAGGCATAGTTAAAAAGAATTCTGTCATTTATTCAGTATGTCTTTCTTTTCATCTGCAGAACAGAAAGGGAGAAATTTGTGGTATGTTTACAGGACAACGATGTACTAAAAACGTGGATCCCCGTTCACACAGATCTGCGAAAATGACTAAAAATGCTGTATTGTGCTGCCAGGCCAGTAGGTGGCGATATCACTTTGTAAAGAAACACTACGCGCCTATAGACTGGACACATAATACGTGTGCTCGACGTCATCGTTTTCTCAAATTCGCGTTTTTGCAGTTTACTTAGAAACGGTATTGTGTTCAAAAATTTGCACTTTGAAACCCATTCTCAAAAGTTTTGGTTTTCAGGCCCACAAAAAAAACCATTGTCTTGTAAATGAACGGCCAAAATGTAGGGCTGTGCACAGACATTTTAAGGGAGAGGTGCTCAAGTGGAAAAAAGGGCACCCCATTTATATTTATATATATATATATATATATATATATATGTATATATGTATTGATCATCTTTTAATTAGTTACACTATTTAACACTATATACTATAGGGCTGTTATATCAATTAGATAAAATCAGTATCAACATAATCCATCTTACCATTTATCAAAATTCATTTACACTGCAATTACAACTGCCTAAATAATGTTATAAGAATAATGTTCTAAATATAACATTTTAAATAAGGAAATATTAAATGTTGGGGGGAAAAAATCTAATTATACTATTATATATGAAACTAAATTGATTTACCTGATTGACTGCAAAAACAGTCAAACTGTTAAGCAACAGTCAGCTTATTGTTTATTGAACTGTTGTATAAAATGAATATCACATTTTGTAATCAGGCTGATATTTGAGAAAATAGCACTCTTGCTCGTTTGATATGTGACCCTGAACCACAAAACCAGTCATAAGTCGCACAGGTATATTTGTAGCAAAAGCCAACAATACATTGTATGGGTCAAAATGATTGATTTTTCTTTTATGCCAAAAATTATTAGGATATTAAGTAAAGATCATGTTCCGTGAAGATATTTCCTACCGTAAATATATCAAATGTATTTTTGTGAGTGGATATGCATTGCTAAGGACTTCGTTTGGACAACTTTAAAGGTGATTTTTTTTTTTTTTTTTTTGCACTCTCAGATTCCAAATTTTCAAATAGTTGTATCTCAACCAAATATTGTCCTATCCTAACAAACCATACATCAATGGGAAGCTTATATATATTCAGCTTTCAGATTATGTATAGATCTCATTTAAAAAAATTACCATTATGACTGGTTTTGTGGTCCAAGGTCACATATTGCTTAACTATATTATGTTATAACCACAAAATACAAGAACTCATACAAGGGCAATTCATATCTTTAATAAATGGATGGGCACTGAAGCTATCAACTTTCATAAATGACATTACCGTACCAAAAAGAATTTATTCAACTTGCTACATTCAAAATCTCCTGAATCCATATAAAAGCTCTGTGTAAGAAAATGCAAAAATCATTATTTACTGAAAATCTGCACGTTTCGGGGTAAATAAATGTGGCACAGTTGAGCATTCTATCAAACTTATTTTGCAACGCTGAAGTAAATATTTTCTATGAATGAGTGAGACTTCTGATTTATTAGTCTCTATATGTAAATAACTAGAAGAAAATCAAAGTGCGGTAAACGGTAAAACTACTTGCAGTAAGCTGTATCTGACATTTATTTCAATGTAAACTCTTGTAGCTTCTTTCTCAGTCACCAGAAGGAAATTATTTAAGAGATGGATGGATGGACATCAGCACAATGATCACCTTTCTTCCTTTTTTTCTGCAGATACCCTATTGTCTATAGTCTATTACATGCATTTACAAAATTTTCATTTGATGCTGTCTTTAAATTTCGGTCTGTTCATCAATCGACTTTAGAAGTCATATGGACCTTTTGTGGGGTATTCTATTCCTTTATTAATTGTATTCTCATCTCACATGCATAGTGCGATTGCCAAATGAAGAAAAGAGGTTTGCAACACAGCAATCTTAGGGTTAAATGTCATAATCCCAAAAGACATACTGTCATCCAAACTGTTAAGTAACAACTCTTTCAGTACATACAGTACTTAACAGTGCTTGATTTATTTAGCAGACAGTGTGGGAGAATCTGCGTCTGTTTTTTCCCCTAGATGACGCAAAAGCACTCAGTCTCAGTGAGAAGTGTTGCTAAGAATCTCAATGCTTATATTCACTACCCAGAGGACAGAGCAGTGCTTTTTGATTACGCTCCAATACTCTTGTCCATAAGCGAGAGGTCTCAGCAGAACCATATTAGAGAACATCAAAAGACCCCATAAAACAAGGCTTTAGCCTTCAGCTTTATTCTCCAAATAAGCTTATTTTATGAAGGGAAAATGTAGGTAGAAGTTAGTAAGACACTGAACTTTGGACATGGCATTCAAAATGTATTATTCTTAAGCACTCAAAGACATGAAAGGGAAAAGGATGCAGTATCTTTGCATATAATATCACATTTGTTTAATTTCTTTACAATCTTTATCTGAAATGTTTCACCTTAAGTTTTTCAGCAGGACTTTCATTGGAAACCAGACATAAACCTCAACTCTGAAAAGTCAAGATGTGTTAAATATGTCATTGTAAAATAAGGTTTTCTCTAAAGTGCAAATCTTTTCTTCCACTCAAATTAAGTGGATGAGGAAAAGACATTTGGTCCTTCTTACAGTGTCCCATTCAGCATTTCATTACAGTCCCTATTCATCAACTGTTGGGAACATAATGAGCCTTAATCCTTTCCAAACAGCCGTGCAAAACCTATACTGTCAGCCAGCGCACACTAGTCCCTGCTGCTGAAAGATTCATCAGCGTGAGGTTTTAACAAACAGCCAGTTTGAAATGATAGTCGCTTCATATTTAACAGCCGTTGATGGATGTCATGTGCTGTAGCTTGTTAAATTGCATGCAACATTTATGTTTTTGTGCTGTTTGCCTGTTGGCAAATACGTATATGTGAAGTAGATTATTTAGATCAAAATATCATGGTCCAAGTATTAATGCAAATGAATTTAAGAATCATTTATATAGGTCCACAAGTAGCATAAAAGCTTAGGTTTTTATAAAATAAACACAAAGCAATAATACAATTTTAATAGATGGCTTAAAATGCAAATTATTTAATATAAATATAATGATCCTATAGGCAGTTTATCGCATCTGAAATATACCACTTTGTTCCTAGCTGATTGTTCCAGTGTTCAATATCTGTTTACAGTCTATTTAAGACTTTACAATAAAGTCCCATTAGTTAACTTTAACTCACGTGCGTGTCCACTCAGCCATAGGAGGTGTGTCCACTCATGATAGGGGAGGAGAGTGATCCAATCAGCAGTAGGGGGTGTGTCCACTCATGATGGGGGAGGAGAGAGAAAGCCAATCAGCAGTAGGGGGCGTGTCCACTCATGATGAGGAGAGAGAGCCAATCAGCAGCAGGTGTGTCCACTCAGCCGTAGGAGGTGTGTCCACTCATCATAGGGGAGGAGAGTGATCCAATCAGCAATAGGGGGTGTGTCCACTCATGATGGGGGAGGAGAGAGAGCTAATCAGCAGTAGGGGGCGTGTCCACTCATGATGGGGGAGGAGAGTGAGCCAATCAGCCGTAGGTGTGTCCACTCAGCCGTAGGTGGCGTGTCCACTCAGCCGTAGGAGGCGTGTCCACTCATGATAGGGGAGGAGAGTGAGACAATCAGCAGTGAGGGGTGTGTCCACTCATAATGGAGGCGGAGAGAGTGAGCCAATCAGCAGTAGGGGGCGTGTCCACTCATTATAGGGGAGGAGAGAGAGTGAGCGAATCAGCAGTAGGGGGCATGTCAACTCATGATAGAGGAGGAGAGTGAGCCAATCAGCAGTAGGGGGTGTGTCCACTCATTATAGGGGAGGAGAGAGAGTGAATCAATCAGCCATATGGGGTGTGTCCTTATGATGAGGGAGGAGAGTGAGCCAATCAGCAGTAGGGGGTGTGTCCTTATGATGAGGGAGGAAGGGAGAGAGAGTGAGCAAGATTTAAAGGAAGACTGTAAAAAGAGAGATGGCTGAGAGACATTACATAAGAGAAAAGATCAGAGGAATATCACTGGAAAAAAGAAGGGTTATGATCAGGCAGGAGCTTTAGGACCCACGTTAATATTAGAAAAGCTTTCCAGCACTGGAGAGACCGAAGCGAGAAGGCTTGAAAATGGATTCTGAGGTTGTGTTGTTTCTCCTCCATACATGAGTAACATTGGTTTTGCTATGTGCTGTTGTTGTAATGTCTATAACTGGACAGTTTTGAGTGTCATTGTTTGTCTGGAGCTGGAATAACAACCAACTCTTGCTTGTAGGTTGGTTGTGCAGCATTTGGGAAAAAAAAAAAAAAAATCCTACCTTCAAAACTTCTAACTTTGCTCAAACTAAACTGAAACGTAATTGGGAAGCCACTTAGTCTGCCTCTCAAGACAGACCTCAGATTGCTGCTGGTTGTTGTTGCTTCTGCTGCTGAACTTATGTGTATGTACAGCATACTAAATATGTTATCTGGAAATTACTAAAGCATATGGCAAATTTGAGCAATTCCATTCTGTGTCTGTAGTGGTGTAGAAATTACATCTTTAAATTATGTATATAATCAGTCACATTACAAGTAAACACCAATATGAAGGCTATTTTGTAAATGCCTTAAATTGACAAAATATCTAAAAGTTTTCATCTCTCTGTCTCAAGCCAACAGCAGCTGACAACAACAGAACACTGAATGAGATGACGCTGGAAATCATGGAAATGGATCGTGTTAACTCCGTTAATTTGCTATGTACAGTTTAACACAGTTAATTAACTGACAATCTGAACAAACTGAGAACCGAAATATTTATACCACTGCTTTCCCTGCAGGTATTTCTACCAAACATCCGCTAATTAGCTCATCTTAAACCAAGGAGGCCCGGCCGATTAATTAAAGCAGGTGTTTTGAACAAGTAATTCAGACACCAAATCCTAATTTTAATAACTCTTTACAGCAGTCGCCCGACGGCTCTGTCTTGATGCTGTTGGTTTTCTCATGAGAGTTGTTTTGAATTGAAATATAGCACATTTCTGATGTAAAAATAAGACTTCTGAGGGCTCCATACAAGATTCATGGATCTGTCCTGAAGTGAAATGTGCAAAGCCTTCATAACCATGATCTTTACCAGTCTACTGTGTACCTGTGCAACATATAGTCATTTGATTGTATATACACATTTTCCTTTAAAATCTTGACATTTTAGTACATAAAGAGAACTTGAGTCGATATCAGATGACTATGTTCAAAACTGGCTTACTAAAAAACTGGGCCTCTACGGATATCATGCTGATTTGCAACGGGGAAGCAATAAGTGTGTCATATTCCATTTCATTCACTCGGAGGAGCAGAGAGTCCCTAAGCTGATTATTGTTATATCATTACTCCTCCAGAGAGACGCTTCAGAGACTGTATGAAGTTTGTTACTGTAGTAGGATTTATCTCATCTGTCTTTGCTCAGTAAATGAGTGATAGGATGTTTGAAAAGCTTTTCTAGAAGCCTCTCTCCACTCAGAGCTTTTTTCTTTAATTGACGCTAATTACACACATTGATTTACACAGAGGCGTGATTCAGCACGTATACAGTAATCAGAGACACATTTTCCTGCTGGTTCTAAGTATCTGTAGATTAATAATGCAGATGTATATTATTTGATCACATGATCGTTTTTTATTAGTTTTATTTTTACTATTATCACAGGCAAAACATAGACATAAGAAATGTCATTCCCCTAAAAAAGAAAAGAAATATATATATAATTTACTACTATACTAATGTGTGTGTGTGTGTGTGTGTGTGTGTGTGTATATATATATATATATATATATATATATTAGACACACACACATATACAGGTATAACCTTATATATAAAATATATATTGACATTATGATTATTATTATTATTATTATTAATAAAATCTCTATAAACACAGAACCAGCCAAATACTTTTTATTATGTTGTTAGGCTAACTGAACAGATGCCATTTACTGTAAGTCTCTTTAGATAAAAGCTTTTGCTGAATGGAAAACAATAACAGAAAAGAACAGTGGAGTTGTAGAGCACAATAGAGAGAGAGAGAGTTGACAACTGACTTCAAATGAACCTAAGTGGAAAATTGTCTGTGCTTTATAATAAACCGTCTGGAGAATTTAACCCCAGCACTCTCGTGTTTTTCCTCTTTTTCTTTCTCTCTCTATTCCTTTGTGTCTTTCATAACGTAACATTCTGTTTCTTTATGCTCTCTTCCTTAAGGACATCCCGAAAGTTCCCCGGATCACAACAACAAGTAAATTGCCTGTGAGCAGTGCGGTAATGAGGAGAGAGAGCACAGGACCGAAAGACTGCCAGATGGTGAAGGTAAATCTTTAGTGCCCTTATACTCTAATGGCCACTTCCTTACCCTTTGGACTAAATGGGGCGACTTATGTTCATTGCATCTCAGTGTATCCCTTAGCCATTTAAGATCATTTACAACTTTGCATTAAATTTCGTTCAAGAATAAGCTTTGAGGCCTCGCTCAGCAGTTTTCTCGTGATCAATGGTATATTGAACCGCTGCTTTTGGACCCATGAGAAAATATTGCTGCTCCATTTACTTAAGGGTGAAGTGTGTAATTTCTGTCCCTTTACAGCACCAAATGGAATTAATAATAATGATTGTTTTCAGTTGTTCACCACTGGTCAGCTAAATAGATAGACCCGCCTCAAAATCACACCATTGGCAGTGGTGTGTGGTGGTGTTTTAAAATGAGGAGGCAAAGTCTTCACATTTATTTATATATATATATATATATATATATATATAATGTGTGTATATATGAGGAGGCAAAGTCTCATTTTAAAACACCACCGGGAAAATTAAGTGTAACAGGGACATAAATTTACCTTTGAGAGATATATATACATAATACATAATAAACATTACATAAAAAAGAGAAACCACATACAATTCTATTTTGTATTTTTACACTAAATATGTAATGCTCTGTTTATTAAAACCAAGTATAAATTTCATCAAGTACGTGGTTTTATGCATTTTTACAGTTATTCCAACATAATAACTAAAGGCAGTAACAATTTAAACAATATATATATATATATATATATATATATTATTTTGTTCAGCTTTTCTTTTTAATAGTCAACTTTTAAGCTATCAAAAATACACAGAGTCAAGATTGTTGCAGGAGACCAGAATTGGCGTATTTATTTTTAACACTTATCTGCGTCTTAACCACGCGTCAACTAAACTCTTGAACTCTTAAAGGGGACGTGTTAAATATGCGTGTGTGTGTGTGTGTATGTCGCTGATGTGTGAATTATGGATCAGTGATGTGTGGGTTGCTTGTATCTGCCCCTACACAGGCCCCCCCAGAATTCACCAACACCGGCAACATCAGCTTGCTTGGAGCTCAAACTTGTCTCCCTGAACGTGTGCAGTGACTTGAGTCTGCAGCAGGTTGAACCTCTTTAACAGCTTGAGATTTCTACCTAGGGTCTGTCCCCTTGTTGGTGACTGGACAACCCCTACTAGGAGCCAGCATGGGAATTATCAGCTGACCTAGCTCTCCATGAGCTGGTTTAAGTCGATCAACAGTGAGTCGTTCTGGACGGCCACCGACGTCGACCAGGAAAGTTTTGACTCCAGCCCCCAGAACTCAAAATGGGCCATCGTACGGAGGCTGCAAAGAATGTCGGTGAGCATCATGACGGATGCAAACAAACTCAGCCGCAGAGAGGTCTTTGGGCATCCAAGCTACCATGCTGAGAGGTAGGAACAGGTTTGAAAGTATTGATTCTGTCCAGGAGGGCAGAGCGTTCAAAAGATAGACTCCAGGGCCTTGTGCTGTCTAGAATGAAATCTCCTGGGATCCGCAGAGTCTGACCGTACACCAACTCTGTCAAGGAAGTTTGTAGATCCTCCTTGAGAGCCGTTCGCAGGCCCAGGAGGACCCAGGATAGCCGCTCAATCCATCTGTCATCTGTCAGACTGGCCCTCTGTGCAGTTTTGAGAGAGTGAAAGGCGGTAGTATGGTGAAGCTGCACACCTAGGATTCGAGCCACCTCCGCCCACAACTCAGAAGTAAATTGAGGGCCACGGTCAGAAGATATGTCCGATGGTGTGCCAAAACGCACAGTCCAAGTGTCAATGAAGGCCCGTGCTACATCCACCGTTGTCGTTGAGGCCAATGGTACTGCTTCCGGCCACCTGGTGGTTCGATCCACCATAGTCAGAAGGTGAGTAAACCACCGGGAGGGTGGCAGTGGACCAACCAGGTCACTGTTAACATGGTCAAAGCATCGCTCTGGTTTCCGGTGGCGCTTTGATGCGTGTCTGCACTTTAGCCCGCTGACATGCCACACATGTTGAAACCCAGATCCGACCATCCTTTTTCAATCCAAGCCACACAAACTTTGACGAGACCAGTTTCTGTGAAGCTTTCCGTCCAGGGTGTGACAAACTGTGGACCTTGTCAAACACGGCTCGCCTCCACTGCACAGGTACCACTGGACGAGGGTGGCCTCTGGAGACATCACACATCAGCGTAACTCCTGCGGACATCAGCTATTTTCAAACTTGAGTTAGCTGTCCTGTAAGCCTGCACATCGAGGTCGGATTGCTGGTCAGCTGCTAACTGGACAAAGTCTATACCCAAGTGTACTGCTTGCACAGTGGCCCTGGAAAGGCAATCTGCCACAACGTTGCTTTTTCCGTCGATGTGCTTGATATCTGTCGTGAACTCTGATATGAAGGCCAGGTGACGTTGTTGTCGTGATGACCAGGGTTCAGAAACTTTGGACATAGCATAAACCAAGGGTGGGGAACAGGGAACTTTGTAATAGCATCGACTTTGTCTGGTAGGGGAACTGCCCCCTCGCTTGTGATCCGGTAGCAAAAGTCCGAAAGTTGATAGCAGCCAGGCCAAACTGACACTTGGCGGGGTTAATTATTAAGCCATGTTGGCCGAGGCGAGCGAACAGCAATTGTAGATGAGTCAGGTGCTCTCTACTGGAGGCACTGGCAACTAAAATGTCGTCCAAATACACAAATAAAAAAATCCAGGTCTCGTAGGATGGAGTCCATCATGCGCTGAAAGGTTTGTGCTGCATTTTTGAGCCCAAAATGCATCCGCAAAAATTCAAAAAGCCCAAATGCTGTTATCACAGCTGTTTTTTGGATGTCCTCCCTGAAGACTGGCACCTGATGGTAACCTCGAATAAGGTCCACTTTCGAGAAAATAGTTTTCCCAGCCAATCGGGCCAAAAAATCCTGAATGTTTGAAACTGGATATCGGTCAGGTGTGGTGATGTCATTGAGTCCACGATAATCACCACATGGGCGGTAACCGCCATCCACTTTGGGGACTATGTGGAGGGGCGAGGCCCAAGGACTGTTAGAGCGTCCCACTATACCCAGTTTTTCCATGTTAGCAAACTCTGCTATTTAAACGACGAGCCTGGGCATGAACCGGCAGTCCAGATGTAGAGATATGATGTACAACCCCATGGCTGACCACTGCTGAGGAGAAAGTGGGTTTAGTGAGATTGGAAAATTAACAGAGCAGTTGGGGGCACACTCAGTCATCGGTCAATGCGCTGGACAGAGTGGTTGTGGGAAGGTGCTCCTTGAACAAGGTAAAACATTGAAACCTTCCGCGGTGACCAAACAGCAGTTTTTGACATCAACCAACAGTCCATTAGTGCACAGGAAGTCAGCACCCAGGAGGGTCCTACTCACATCTGCTAACACAAACTCCCATGTAAAACGTTGTCCATTGAAGCATAGTGGTACTAGTCGTTTCCCATAGGTGCGTATTTTGCCTTGATAAGCTGCCTCGAGCGGTGATCCAACCTCGCCAGAGCGTCTATCCACTGTTGACGCAGGCAGGGCGCTAACCTGTGCCCCTGTATCACACAGGAAATGTCGGCCAGATAACGAGTCTGTGATGAACAGTAAGTAAGCAGTGTTGTTAGCTACTATGCTACTGACAGTCGGCGTATTGCGGCTTACATTAAACGTGCATGGAGGATGGCCCCAAAACGGGCGTGAAAGAAACATAGTCAGCCGTCTGACGTGCAGCAGGAGCTGGCCGTTCATCTGAACTCTCAAAACAGGGTACACAGACGTAGTTACTGAGTCAGTTGCTGCACTTTTGTGTGATGCTGCCTGATACACATCTGCCAGCTGTGCCAGTTCCCTGTAGTCAGTCACTGTACTGTTTGCAAGAAAGGTACGAACGTTCTTTGGTAATTGTTGTAAGCACAATTTAAACAGAAAACATGGCTTATGCTCACCCAGCAGCGCTAGCATGTGGTCCATTAACCCGGATGGCCGTGGATCGCCGAGGCCAGGCAGGGAGAGTAAACGGTGTGCTCTTTCAGTCTCTGATAAACAAAAAGTCTTCAACAGATATGCGTTTAGTGTAGAATATTTATCCCAAGCCGGGGGATTTTCCAGAATGCTGATTGCTCGCACGGCCGTGGAGCTGCTGAAGGGCTGCGATGACATAATAGTATTTCGTGTCATCCGCGGTTATTTCCCGTAAGGCGAACTGAGCTTCGGCTTGAGCGAACCATATGGCCGCTTGTTGCTCCCAAAACTCCGGCAGCTTCAGAGATACAGCGTTCGTCGACATCACAAATAAGTTATTTGTTCTGCATCGGGGTCACCAATGTAGCTTTTAAGCTATCAAAAATACACAGAGTCAAGATTGTTGCAGGAGACCAGAACTGGCGTATTTATTTTTAACACTTATCTGCGTCTTAACCACGCATCAACTAAACTCTCGAACTCTTAAAGGGGACGTGTCAAATATTCATGTGTGTGTGTGTATGTCGGTGATGTGAATTATGGATCAGTGATGTGTGAATTATGGATCAGTGATGTGTGGGTTGCTTGTATCTGCCACTACAAACTTATTTTCATCAGTCATCAAGCTTGTACACACTGGTCACAGACACCAAGATATCTTTAATTTCCTCAAGCTGATTGCTCACTAAAAACTCCCACAGTAATCATGTTTTCAGGCCATTTTAAGTTTGATTTTGACGTGACATAAAGCGGTGATATCGAAGTGGCTGAGTTGTTTTACTTACTTTTTAATTCGTTTTACCATTAATGCTATAATTGTCTTCATTTGGGCTGAGTCGAGAACATGCACGAAAACAAGAGGCGGGATTTGTCACACAAACCAATCACATCCAGTCATAACAGATCATATCCAATCATAGCGCGATGGAGGCATTGCCTCCTGTCATGTGACTTTTACCTATTCATTCATTCATTCATTCATCAAACTCACGCTTTAGGGGGTCTGTTATAAGTCAATGAGCTGAGAGGAGGCAAGCCTCCCCCTGTAACTTCACCTGCGTGTGTCGCTGTCGGACACAGTAACTTAATAAAAACGAGTGACTTTTACACACTTTTTAATGTCACATTTTGTAATATTTGCATTGTTTTATTTTTGTAATATCGATTATTTTCCCTTTTTTTTTTTTTTTTTTTCAAGAAAACACTGCCTTTGGTGAGCCAGTATCGTTTTGGGCTAGTCAGAGGGGCTTTTGCACCGGAGGAACATTTTTAGTTTTACTTCAGAGTAGGGTCCAACTCAACACAATAGAAACTACCAGTAATACATTGTATGCAAGTGTTATGTTGATTGGCTGAATCCATACCATACTGTACGAAACACCGTTACCTGCCATTTTACATATACTTAGTATCTCTTAATCACTCACGCAAGTGCTCATCAGTTAGCTGTCTAATGTTGTTGAGTTTTTGTTGTTCTATATCATCCTTTTTTCTTTTTGACTGTCAAAAAAAAAAAAAAAAGCCCCGGATGCCAGTTTTTGGACCAGCTAATCAGCACAAAGGTGATTCAAGGTTCAAGGTGCATGTGCGAGCTGAGCATACAGAGTACACGCGTTTAGAAAAATATGGCTGATGATGTTTACATCACAATCAATACACATACTCATAAAATGCATATGCTTAAAAAAAAAAGAAGAATTGTTTTGTAATATATTGCCTCCAAGATATCTAAAAATGACCTGAAAATTATTATGGTCTCTCTTTGTCATCTTTGGAGGTTTTTGAAAAACCTTTTGTGCAGATTAAACAGATTACGATCCAATCCCCAGAAACACTCATATGTATGTTAAGCATAACACAACCTTACTTGATCTTCGGTTGTCATCAGTTGACACATGTGGGATCCTCTATTCTGGAAGGTTTGAGACAGTGCTGGAAAGATGAACTGGGACCAATGCATCACAGAAATCAGCAGAGCAGAGAGCAGTACTGTAGGCTAGACGAGATACATCTCACTGACTGCTGACATGCACTTATCAACTATAATGACAGGATTGTGTGTGTGTGATTATGAGTAAGTGGCTGTGTGTTAGCTGAACGTGTGTGTGTGTGAGGGGGAAAATAGCCACGTGAAGAAGAGACAGGAAACAAAGACAGACAGAAAGAGAGAGAGAGAGAAACACGGGATCCCAGGGAGAAGGTGTCATCCTCGGTAGATGACACCATGAAGATTGTCTAATGACAGTGTTCCCGAAGCAGCTTTCACCCTGCTGATGGTACTGACTGATGAGAGCAGTGTGACAGAGCCCTTAGACTGAACTGAGAGACTGTGAGTGAGATAAAACACATTAGTGTGACTTTCTCACCAGTGCCATCTTATCATTTATGAATGCAGCTTAATGTTCTCTTACTAAAGAACAAGTTATTCAGCATAGATTAGTGTGTGTTTGAAGACAAAACCACAGGTTAGGTTGGTTTTTTTCATTATTGTATTTTTTGTTATTATTATAAATTGTTTCAGAAAAAAAGTAACAGAAATGATGCAGAATCTATAGTTTTATCAGTAAGTTTTACATTTTAAAGGGGTCCTTGATTATAATTTCACTTTTTTAACTTTAGTTAGTGTTGCTGTTTGAGCATAAACAACATCTGCAAAGTTACGACGCTCAAAGTTCAATGCAAAGGGAGATATTTTCTTTTACAGAAATCGCTTACAACAAACAGCTGGTAGGGACTACAACAAGCTTCTTCCCAGGTTGGGGATGTGATATAAACCCTGCCCCCGGGAACACGTAACAAAAGGGGTGAGGCCATGTTGGGCAGCTTTAGAGAAGAGGAAGAGTTGTTGTAGTGGACTGTTGTTCCCATGCCGTCATTTTACACCAGGCTGCTTCACAAACGAGGGTCAATTCAACGCTGGATTTACACAAAAGATTAACATGACGGCACATGCTAGTCGATGAGTTGATTCAACTCCACAGCAACTACATAAATTTATCCACTATCCATTCAGAAACGTCCAGTTTCATTCTAAAGGTTGTAACTTCTTCCTGAGTCTCTCCATCAGTGTCGACTCCAGTTTGAACAATGTAAGGCTGAACACCGTTACTGACAATCCTCATTTTGGCTGCGTGAGATTCTCCAGCTTTGTTGTTGTTGAGCAATCGAAGCGTGAGCTGTTAAAGCTCCGCCCTCTTCTGGAAAGCGAGCCGGGAGCAGCAGCTCATTTGTATTTAAAGGGACACACACAAAAAAGTTACAGCACTTGAAGCTGACCTAGGCAGTGAAGGAAAATGAACATACTGTATGGCAAGAGTTTTAGATGGTTACTGTTTACTGCCTATATAAAGTTGTTTTTTTGGCTGGCACCATTCTATAACACTTCCATTAAGTTAACCTCCCTGTTGTTTGTCCTGTCAGAATAAAAAAATGAGGGTGTATTTTCCAGTTAAACACAGTCTCTTGTAGCCTTGTACTCTTCTATTTAATGTGTTACTCCAAAACATCTTTCTAGCTCGTTTCAGAGCTCCTAGAGACAAGCATATAAAACATTTTCTTAAAATACTCCATCCCTTGAGCAACATGATTAATCTGTTTTCTATGCAACATTGTATAATCTCATAGCTCAGGGCTTTTATGGAAAATGTAAACAGCAAACAATTATATCCTATACAGTATCACTGCTCCATTGTGGCCACAGATGTTTCTTGTTTTTTTTTTAAGACTTGGATTTGAAACAAGTCATCTATCCCCTCCGCTCTGTGCTTGATCGTAAGATGATCTTGTTTTCTTTTTAAATGAACATGTTCTTTTCTGTCTCTCTTTGTATCTTCAGGTGGGAGCAGACTGTTCCCAGAATCAGACCGAGAGTTCATCTGAGATGAAAACGACATTTGGACACAGTCAAGTGAGTGTTCTGATGTGCCCTATTGAACGAATTAAAGAGAGAGTTCACCCGAAAAATACAAATTCTGTCATCAGTTACCCTCACCTCTTTCCAAACCGGTATGACTTTTGTTCATCTGTGGAACATGATCAAAAGAAGATTTTTAAAAGAAAGTTTCAACAGTTTTTCCCACATGAAAGCAAAACGTAATTGGAATTCAAAATATCTTCTTTTGTGTTCCACAGAAAACCAAGTAAATTATTTTCATTTTGTTAGGGGGGTAAACTACACTCTAAAAAATGCTGGGTTAAAAACAACCCAAGTTGGGTTGAAAATGGACAAACCCAGTGATTGGGTGTTTTAACCCAGTGATTGGGTGTTTTAACCCAGCGGTTGGGTTAAATGTTTGCCCAAATTGCTGAGTAGTTTTATTAAACTCAGCTATTGTTTAAAAAAGACTGTATTGCTTGCTTAAAATGAACTCAAAGTATGTTAGAAATGAACATTTATTAATAAGTTTAATCATTATTATTGTTCCCTCTAGTAATTATGTGTCTGATTTTTAATTTACAACATACTTTGGGTTCATTTTAAGCCAGCCATACAGTAATTTTTAAACAATAGTTGGGTTAAATAAAACTGCCCAGCACGTTGGGCAAACATTTAACCCAAACCGCGGAGTTAAAACAACCCAATCACTGGGTTTGTCCATTTTCAACCCAGTATTTTTTGAGTGTATGATTTAATTACAAAAACACTATATTTTTTTTCCCACTTCCATACAGCATATATTCCAAGTAGCATCTACAATGCAGTCCAAAGGTCTGAAACTTGAAAATGCTTGTTTTAATTTAATACATTTACATATATTACTATAATTTCTTCATTGCAAATTACAGTATAATTCAAAACCTTTTGAAAGAAATGAATACTGAATGAATTAATTTAGTATTCATTTAAAAAAGCAAGTACATGTTAAATTGATCAAAAGTGACAGTAAAGACATCAATGATTTTGGTTTCAAAGAAATGCTTTTGACTTTCTAGTCATTAAATAATCCTGAAGTATCATGGTTTCCACAAAAATATTAAGCAGCACAAATGTTTTCAACATTGATAATAATAATAAATGTTTCTTGAGCAGCAAATTAGCATATTGGAATGATTTCTGAAGGATCATGTGACACTGCTGCTTTGCATCACAGGAATAAATTACATTTTAAAAATATACTAGAATAGAATATGTGCAGAATCTCAATTATTTCTTATTAATTTGACTGTCCATCATAATATTTCTTTGTTTAAAATAAAACTAAATTTTATTATCAGATTTAAATAAAATTTGCAATTCCAGATTTTCAATGTGATCTCAGACCTTTTGACTCCAATGCAAATTTTTAGTGAAAAAGTCGCATGTCTCATACTCGCAATTTGTGCTCAGCATTTCACACAAAGCAGTGAGTATTGAACACACACCGTGAATACACACCCGGAGCAGAAATTCGCCCAAATTTGCATAATACATTCAAATGCATCTCTGAACCTTCATATTCTCCATTATATAAGTGATCTGTCACAATGCAGTAAGCACAGATGTACACACGCCCTTTTACAGATAACTATTTGCTCCAGTGCTAAGCAGTGTCAGCCCTGAGCACTGCAGCAAGCGGTGACAGGTTTTGTCAAATTATAGGTCAGTCTGACAGCGACAGGGGAAATGGAGAGGAAGGTGTAAATGTCTAATCACCTGCTCTGTTTGTGCCAGACTTCAGAGTCCCGCTGCACTACGATATGCATGTATTCTCTTCTCTTGTCATCTCTGTTCTACAGTCCAAGACCCCAGAGCAGATCGGACAAGGCCAGGCAAGGACAGCAGAGGAAAGTGGGAAAACAGACGGAGACCTAAAAAAGACACAAATGGACAAACACAACTAAAAGGACAGTGGAAGATTTGGCAGATTTTCTGCATGGTAAAAATGATGTCATATCTGTTTAAGCCCCTCTTCATTCACTGAGCTTATAAGCACACACACACACACACACACACACTGTAGGCAGACACAAACACAGAATACTCAGTCTAACACTGCTAATGTAGAAAAAGAAATTCCCAACATCTGATTTTGAACTTTCTTAATAAAAATAAATAAAAAAATACAACAACCACATAGTATGGCATGCATTATAGAGTTTTAGATATTGATTTTACAAGGTTACGATGGTACTGGTTGTTTACTTTTCTTTTGTTCACTATCTATTTTGATTCTTTCTTTCTTTTTTCTCCCAAAGTGAGGACACAATGTTCTTTAATTTGTGTTGTTTGTAATTAAAAACTATTTCTGGCACCGCAGACCAGAATTTCAGTGTTAAAGGTCACGCTGGGGGTCATTTGAGATCTGTAAATTTACACATGAGGTCCAATTCAAACTTTTGTCTAAGCAGCTTCTGAAAATATCCTGAAAGCCAAATAGGGCTGCACAATTTAGGGAAAAAAACTTTTTTTTTTTTTTTTTCTGATAAATTGTGATTTAAAATGTGATTTTATTATTATTACTAAATAAAAATATTAAACAAAATAAAAAATATTACTATTGTAAATTAAAATAGAGTATTTAAGAAAAATATAATAATAATAATAATAATAATAGTAATAATTTTACAGTACAACTGTAAAATTACAATAATACAATTTTAATTTCTTTATTTTCAAATGTTAAACCATCAGAATTCAAGATCAGATAATCAGATTTCCTGATAATTTACTCACTCCCATGTCATCCAATATGTTTGTCTTTCTTTCAGTCGAAAAGAAATTAAGGTTTTTGAGGAAAACATTCCAGGATTTTTCTCTATATAGTGGACTTCAACAGTTATCAACGGGTTGAAGGTCCAAACTGCAGTTTCAGTACAGCTTCAAAGAGCTCTACATGATCCCAGACGAGGAATAGGGGTCTTATCTAGTGAAACGATCATTCATTTCCTAAAAAAATAAAAATGTATATACTTTTTAACCACAAATGCTCATCTTGCACTGCTCTGCGATGCGCCATGCATTACGTAATCACACAGGAAAGGTCACGTGTGACGTAGGCGGAAGCACCAAAGAAGCGTTTACAAAGCGAACAACAAAAAATGGTAAAACAACGATGTCGGACAATTGGTAACTGTTGAAGTCCACTATATGACGAAATGTTTGCAACAAAAACCTTAATTTCTTTTCACCTGAAGAAAGAAAGACGTAAACATCTTGGATGAAATTTGAATTCTGAAGTGAACTAATCCTTTAATGTTAATCAAGCTGGTCCGAGACTCTGAAAACACCAGATCATAAGCTGCTCACGTGTTAAAGAACACAGCGCTGCGCATCACTCTGAAACAAGCAGTCTTTGCGATTCAGTAATCGCACTAAGCCATATCACGTTTTCAGTTTTATTCCGATTAATTGTGCAGTCCTAACAGAAACAGAATAGATCCCAATTCAGCTAAAATTACGAAAAGAACTGTTTAACGTGAAGGTACGGTTTGTCTCGTGTTGTAGCAAAGATTAATTTACTCCTCCTACTCCATATTACGAGGCTCAAGTTGGCTGGCCAACTATCACTGTTGAATATTTCGGAGCTTTTGGTGCCAGAATTAAAGAGAAAAACTCGACTCACAGTGAGTCGTCTCCCTAAGAATGATGTGCCATGCACCGAGTACTTAATCTACTGCTACATCTCTCTGTTTCTCTACCTTCTTGTGTCCTTTACAATAAACCGTGATTTTCGCTAAATGTGTGAAGAATAAATGGTTATTTGTGGAGTAAAACAACAGACTCGTCACTGTCTGTGCATTTCCTGCGTCCTGACTCTACTGCTCCATTTAATTAACACCTCTGGTGCTTCACAAAAGGCCCTGTTATACCGTTAAAGTGCAAGGTCAATAACCTAGATCCCACGGGATCAAGGGAAAGTCCTCATTGGAGTATCCTGTACGTGAGCAGCACATCATAATAACTTCAAAGCTCTGGTTCTTAGCCTTTTCATAGACCTTTGGACTTTGATCTCCGTCCTTCCTCTCTCTGCCTACCACTTTTCCCTGCTGAAAGTTTCTAAGTTTCTATTCTTTTTTATGTAAACACTTAACTGAAAGATATAAAAATTCTAGCAAGAGACTAGAAGCTATGGTGAATTGAGTCTTGATGGCAGTTTTTTTAAAGGCCTTGACATGACAGCACTGGCTTTGTCTTGGAAATTAAAGCTGACATGTTTGTTCTTTAAATATTATGACAGTTAATCAAGGCTTTTGTTTTCCTATTTTATAGTTCTTGTTTTTTTTTTATCACATTTATGTCTGTGTAAAAAGTACAGGCACAAGCTTAAAGGGGTCCTATTATGCCCTTTTACGAAGTCTTGATTTTGGGCGTACTAAAATAGGTTTTCATGCTTGGTTGTTAAAAAAATGCACTAATTTTCACATATTTTGTTCTCCCAGTCTGTCATTTAGTTCCTGTTGCGATGAAGGCCCGCCTTCTGAAATACGAAATGTTCTGTGATTGGTTAGCTGGCCCAGTGTGTTATGATTTTTTTTTGTGTCAGGAAAAATCCAACCCCCTTACCGTAACTGCGAGTTTCACCTGCTTGGTGTAAATATTAAGGATGCCGTTAATTTCAAACCAATTTAAACAGCATTGAGACCCTGAGAATGTTAACAAACAAGAGGATCATTTTTTTTCTTTTTTTTTTTCTTTTAAGCATGGATTTCACAGGATGTTTCAGAGTGTTTTTTGTTTTGTAATTTTCTTCTATGTTTTAGATACGATGTTATACACCATTTAATCATGAAATTTGTTGGAAAACTATGGTAATACAAACAGTAATCGATCACAAAACCATGGTTCATTTTCCAAAAGTTGTTTACATCATAGCAACAATATAAGGTTGGAACTGTTAATAGAAAACAACAGCAAATAATAAACTTACAGGTTGTGATCCATAAACAACTGATTGTCCCGACAAAGTGGGAACTACCCTTTCAGGAGAAACTAGCACTGTACTCTTTTGGGGTCTAGAAGCCATCCTCTGTAAAATGTGTAGCGCACAGATAAAAGTTGGGTTTATAATGCACTGTAAACCCTAACATTCAGAATACTTAATTGGTTTGAGTAGGATAAACTTAATTAAACAAATGAGTTCAGTTAAATTAACTTGTTATGAGTTAATGGGGGGGTTCTTCTTCTTCTTCTTTTGAGTTCACAACACTGACAAGTATACTGAACTTTTCATTGTTTTGAGTTTTATGAACTCATTTCTTTTCATTTTGACTAACTTAAGTTTAACTGAAACTGGGCTGGGATTTCTATTTCCCAGCATGCTTTGCCCATGGCACTCGAAAGGGAGAGTAAATAACTCATTTGATTTGCAAGAACTCAAAATAAAAAAAGTTAATTAACTAAATATTTTATGTTTATTGCTATCAAAATGTATGAGTTAGCTAAGTCGGTACTTCAAGTTAGTAATACAACCTCAAAACTTGACATTTCTGCTTACTTAAAATTGGGAAAATCATAACTAAAAAAAATTGATGTAACTGATTACCTCAAATATTTTGAGTTACCCCAATTTATTCAGGTTTACAGTGTGTTCAGGAACAGTGTTTAAAAAATAAAAATAGCCACTTTAAGTTTGTCCGCCTTAGAAAGGCCAAACAAAGGGGTTTTGGAAAAAAAACAGCATTTCTTTGACATGGCGACGACAAAACTCAACATGCTCAGCCAGGCCTCGCCCCCTTTTTTTGGCGTATTCCATGGGCGGGATTATTGAAATGAGTAATAGTGTGACTTCACAAGACACAGATAAATTATGTTGTAGTCCAAACGAGCTGTTCGTTGTAGTTCTTGAAGAGAGTCTTCTGTTAAATAAAATATCTTGAACTTTGAGCTTTGTAATCTTTCAGATCTTTTTTTATGCTCAAACAGCAACACACTAAAGTTGAAAAAGCATAATACGACCTCTTTAATGAGGCAACAGCTTCTTTTTCTTGAGTCGGAGGTGGCAAAAACACTCTGCCAGTAGAAACGTCCACCTGCAAATTTTGATTTTAGGCCATTTTCTGCTTTGCCAATTATCGTCAAATCTTCTGAGGGAAAGCCTGCCAAGTGTATCCCAGAGAGAGAGAGGTTCCTCATGAATTGTTGAGCTGGAGAAGACACCATCTGAAGCGCCCTGGTGGACTACACGCTCTCTCTTAGATCACTACACAGGAAAATGAGACCGATAGTGACAAATCTGTGCGAAGAGCCAATTTACCTGTAGCTACACTGTGGCTTCCAAAAATATGATGTTGTCTTCACTTGAAAAACTTGCCTTTACAAGATCTTATAAATAAAAATGAGCTGTGATCAAAACCTGATTTATATCAGCCTCTCTGAAAAAGCCTTGCGGAGCGGCAGAATGTGCCTGATTACATTTGCTTCTAATAGAGGCTGACTTGTTACAAACTTTTCAAAGTCAAGTGCTTCGTTCAGCACAGGGAATGAGCCATTCATTTTGGATTTACATATTACCTCCAGTCTTTGAATCCAAAAACAACTTTTAGTGATTAAAAGCATTGTTCTGCCATAACTGCAAAAGCATAACAACGCAAAAACGAGACGCATGTTTTTAAGAGTCCAACATGTGCCATTCTACTCTGATCTTGGAAACTCCAACCATTTTCTTGCCTTCAGCCTCCATTAACGCTTATATGGGGTTTGGATGAATTCGAGAAAAACATTCTGATAGGCTAATTACAGCTCAGAAAGCCAATTTTCCCCTCTTCATAACCCACTCAAGTCAGGGAAAAGGTGTGGGAAATAGAGCCCATCAGCAACTTCAAAGTGAATTTAATAGCTCCATCAATACTTCTATTCAACTCACTCTGGAAGTACTGGCATACGGACAACTCTAGTGGTTTGGCTCTTTACACGTAGAGTTATGAGGAGGTAAAACAGTGTTTTCAGGAACAACAACAGCCATCATCAGAGGAGAAAAGGAAGCTGAAGAATCTGGGCCAGCTGTGAAACGCAGTGCCAGAGGATTCATGAAGATTCTTGGTTGCCAAAAGCAGAATTACACGGACAAACACATACATAAACACGGAGAGAGGGAGAGAGAGAGAGAGAGAGAAAAACATGCATTTGGACACTATGCAGACGGTGTATCTTAAGATAGAAACAACAGCCAACAGAAACAGCCTGGTTTTTAAATCTCCTCTGACATTTAGAGATAAGAACAGCGATGCGGTATTACGCATTCTGTGTGCGGTGATGCAAAATTACAGCTTCACCCAAAAACAACATTTCCAAACATGACGCCAATGAGTAGCATCTTTTATTTTGTACCTGGACAGTGATAGATGATTCATTAGGTTCATTTCGAGGCAAACTGCTCCTCAAGGATGGAGGAAGTTTTCATGACAACAGTATCTGCCCGAGCCGGTTCAGTGACGCCAACGCTAAGACAAACTTTAACGTGAGATGTGCAAATCTGTGCACACAGATATAAAACCGTGGCGGCGGGCCAGCCGTAAAGTCATTGCGAGGACAGATTTTACAGTGAACAGCTGTGGGGCTTAGCAGTATCTCACTGCCTCCCACACAGTGCATAAAAACACAATTATTCACTTATCTTTCACCTCATCACATTTCTACTCTAAGACTAGTTCTTATTCATTTAGCTAGTGTACTTTTTTTTTTTGCATTACCTCTGGACTTGTTAATACAGCTACAGTATTTGAACTACTGCAGTTCAGGTGACATTGTCACTTTGTTTTATCAGATCTTTAACCACAGCCCATGATGACATCTTTGCACATAACTCTTACTGATCACCTCTTAGCTGAACTATGTTGGATTATTAAAAAAGTATGATAGATTGCCATGAAATGTAGTAGAAATTGATTTTGCTCCTTCAATTGAGTGAGTGTCATTACTGGCAGTAGGCCACAATCTGAAACATGCTCTTGGATATGCTGTACTCGAATTGACAAAATATCTCCCGAAGCTAATTGATCTATAACATGCACACAGCTTGACGATGTCAAACTATTTCAAGGTGTTTAATCTTAAAGAGCAAAACTCACATCAATATTCATAAGCCTGCCAACATATGCTGCTCCAAACTAAAATCATTCATCTTCTATTAGGCTCCATCATTTTTTGAGATGTTGTAGCTTAAGTCAGTTTAAGCTGTAAAGGTCAACAATGCAAACCATCTAAATAGCACTCAGAGCAATCTAAGCCTACAACCTAATTAAATACTCACACTAATTACCCATATATGCCCTTCTCTTCCTCCGGTAATGCAGGCTGCTCATTAAAACAAACATGTCTGCTCCTTTCTGATTGGTGAGATGTTTTGCCATTACTACCACATATATATATATATATATATATATATATATATATATATATATATATATATATATATATATATATATTATACAACAGTTCTTTCTGGTTCTCAAATCTGATTTGGCTGAGAGCCGTGCGATATTCTAGTGATAACAGCACTCCTACCTTTTCACAGTTTGTATCACTCCACTTGAAGCGACTGTCATGGCAGCCAAGCAAATCCACCATTTTTTTTTTTTTTTACAAATACTGCACTTGTTGTACCATGAACTGTAGTTTTAAGAATTTTTTAGGTGAGAGTGTAGTTGTTTAGACGTGAAATGTGTGACGTTTTAAAATTTGTTTAACGTCAACCCACCGAGAATAGCTTTATCTCGGCCAGTGCTTCGGGATTTGCCGCTATGTCTTGTAGTGGTTAAACATAAGATATAATTAATTTTGGGTACATAAAACAGGCAATCTTTGGTCTTATTAATCTATTACTTGTTCCTGAGCAAATCGAATTGAGTTATGTTAAATTTAATAATTTAATATTAAGGCTATATTTAACTTACATCCTGTAAAGCACTGCTTTTGTATGTTTGACAGAACTGTATTGTGTTAATTTCCTATTGTCAGTTACAATGGCAATTGTTGTTAATTTAAATATTGTGGTTCAATAAATATTTTATATAAATATGTTGTTGTTGTATTTGGTATTGAGAAAGGGTTGATTAGTGCGTAATATGGATTGAGTGAAAGTTACATTAATATGCCATTAGATGTCGGCAAAATTTACAGGTGAATGAGTCAACTGCAAGAGACTTTTAAATTGAAAGGGACTTTTGTAAACAAAGGACGTTGTTTTAGCACTGTTATAGAAAATTCCCTTAACTGTAAAAAGGACGAATACAAAGATCGCTTTCCTCAGCGAACATTCAAACGGATTTTTATAATGGATATCGACCATGAAGAATGAATGTTATACCAGACACAGGTAATGCTCGCTCAGATCTCTCTCTCTCTGTCTCTCTCTCTCTCCCTGTCTAATACTGTACAAAATACAATGAGTTTCAATGGAGGTACTCAACATTCCTTCATTACTAGTTCTAAAGTCACGTTTTAGAATTAGTAACGGAAGCTTTGTCAAACTGTCAACTTGAGATTTGAATCCGTGGCGGAAGGAAGTTGTGCTAAACAAAAGGGTTTTAAAGACACACTGTTATTATTTATTATTTATTTACAGACTCATGCCGTCGAACTGTTGTATAAATGCAATATCGCACGGCTACTCGTGATATTGTTCATATATACACACACACACTGTCGTTCAGAATCTTTATCCTTATTATTAGAATTTAAAAATATCTATTTTCTATTTCAATATAATTTAGGAGTCGTTTACAAAACGTATGCGTTTTGGCCAGTTATTTACACGACAACAGCGTTTTGGGGGCCTGAAAAACAATACTGTTATCATCTCTAAACTACAAACTACAAAAACGTGAATTTGTTTTTTTACAAAGTGACATAATACAGCATTTTTAGTCATTTACACGGATCCATGTGAAAGGGGATAGTTTCGACAACATTGTCAACTGTATGCAAAAAAAACACAAAGGAAAAACTTTTCTTTCTTTATTACATCATTGTCGGGTAAACATACCCTTACGTTATACCAATTACTCTCTCTTCAGTGTCACATGATCCTTTAGATATTATCCTAATAAGCTATTTTGCCATTTTTAAATCATCCCAAGCAACAGAAATGAAAGATATCTGATTTGCAACTTTTTGAAATTGAGTTCAAACTACTTAATTACTTGTATTCCAAGTTTAGACGTACTAAAGCCTTGAATAACATGAACTTTCAGTAAGTTATTCAGCTATTTACTTCTACAGCATACATCTGAGTATAGGTTTAATATGACAGCTTTATTGTGATTGGTTTCAGAATAGTAAATACTATTGACTGTGTTCAAATTGAAAAAAAAAATGTAAAGAATCAAATTATTGACCTGACAAAACATGATTTTTCTGCTTATAGACTTTTTAATTAGTGATACTTCAGCAAATTCTGAACATTTCTAAAGCATGCCTAAGTGCACCACATTCTTTTCTTTTTTTTTTTTTTTTTGTTGTTGTTGTTGTTGTTGTTGTTGTTTTTAGGTGTTTACTTCTCAGTTAGAGCCCGGGGGGCCCTCAAGAGCTCTGACACAATTTGAATACTGATTAATACCTATACATGTTAAATTGTGTTAAAATATGAATAATGTGCCGTGATTTTTTTTCTTCATGTATTAGAAATGAATGGCTGGAATTTGTATGTACTATGGTGGTTTTATTTTCTCCACATTTCCTAATAAGAGGACAAGAGCTGAATCTTCTGTTCCTATATAAACAGAAACTCATGCACTGAATCTCTTTCTGGGGTGTAGACATAAACTAGGCAGTAGACTGTAATTTCATACCTCATAATAATTCCTATTGCTGCATTTCTAAAGTCATCAGCAGTTTGCATTATCTTCCTGGAATACACACCACCAAATTAATATGATCAGTTAGCAATGAATTGGAAAACTTCTTTATGGAGCTGAATCATGTGATAATGAAAATGGTATAGGAAATAAGAGTCGTCCAGGAGAACACTGCTGAAACGGTTATCTCCAGCTGAGTTGATTTAATAAACACAGAGGATGGTGTGATGTTTAATCTGTCTAATAGCATCTGCCCTTTCAGAGAAATACATCTCTCTCTTCCTATCTTCGGTGTAGATGGAGATCGTGTTCTTCTAAAGCCATTCAGGGAGAGTGGGAAAAACAGCAGGTATCATTATTTGGTTTAAAAGTGGTTTCTGATGGGTTTTAGCTTACAAATAACACTGACTTGTGGGGGGTTGACAAGAGCCACTCATGACCAAATGTGAAGGTCCCAGAGGCTCGAGACATGAGAGTGCAAAAGAAATTAGAGATGTACTATCGTAAAGCACTAGAGCTATATAATCGCTAATGCGCTCCTTTTCTTCTCTTCACAAAAATGTAATCTTACCAGAATGAGTCAAGTACCGATGTTTTCTTTTGAGACGCCTTCAATTATGTAAAACTAAATTCAAATAATGTCCTCCAGGACCCTAATAAGACTTTTTAGATGAGATCCACACTTACAAAACCATGCAATAAGCTATTGTATGTTTATGCAAGACAGTTTCTTTGCTCTTTATATTATGTTTGTTATAAAAAAATAAATAAAAAAAACATCTGAACATGCTCACAAATGTGCATACTCAAATTGCAGAAAATGAATACTTGAATAAATGATCTCTTTGTATGTGTAACCAGCATCTACCATGGTAATCATAATTTCAAAAATATTTTCTAGTTTCAGTAGTTACTGTTACGACAATGTGTTAATCTGCTATTACTAAAAATTTAAACTTAAAGGAGATTAAATAAGAAATGAATTGAGTTGCTATGAGTCTCTATCAAATCCACCTGGTGTCAATCTTTCAATTATTTATCTAGAATTAAATTTTCAAAAATGAATATTGTATATTGCTTTAAATGATTCCTAATTTTACTTACATTGACCTCTTGGAATTACTGCCTGCTTTTGAAAGTTTTCTCGTGGGTTTCAGTCTTTTATTCGTTGCTATCAGAAGTAGAGATCTGCATGCCGAGGAGGTGGAGCATCCTCAAAAATGTATCAAAATGAACATAAAAAAAAAATAAAGTAATAATTTTAATTTTAAAGTTTAATCAGTTTACTTAATGAATACATTTCGATTAACCTTGTTTATAAACAAGGTTAAACAAAATGGATCTACTTTAACTGGCATTAGGAAACAAACAAACAAACAAAAAATCAAGAAAGTCACATGAGGCACTTATTTTATGTAAAATTTCCATTTTATGGAAATTTAGCTGCTCCATGTCAAACTTTCTGGCTCTTTGTGACAGATCCCTATGCCACACGCATCTATTTACGGATATGACGGGACACGCACGGGTAAGTGACATATGTAAGCAATTTTCTGGGAAAACCATCCCGAGAGTTCTAAAAATATTAAAATATTATAAACAATTATAATAGGCTTCTCATAGTGAATCATGTTAAGACGAAAACACGTTTTGGAAGAAGGATTGATGATAAATTTTGTTATTTTGAACAACAACAAAAGAGTTACATAGACTACATTTATTAACAATACAACTGATAAAAAAAAAATTTGTTCATTGTTAGTTTCTGTTAACTAATGTAGTTATCTATATATCTCACAAGACATTTACAAAAAAATAAAAAAATTACAATTTACAATACATTAAACAAACACAGAACACTGTCTTGGCTTTTCAGGGCTGGCGAGAACTGAGGGATTTGAAATGTTGTAAAAGAGACGCGGAAATGGCATTTTTATGACTCAACAGGTGAGTAAGGTATTTTATTGAATGGTTAAATCGCCGCGGTTATGTAGCTCTCTAACAGAGTTCACTGTAAAGCATTATCTATTGTGAAGGCTTTAAAGGAAAGCTATAATAACGCATTTTTATAATCATGACTAATTTAAGAAATCAATTGGATATCATGGTTAAATGGAAACATTATACACCCTTTTCACAGACTGATGACACATTTTAACGGTCATCAGTATTGTAAATCCGTAAAGTTTTTTATATTTTCATTTTTTTTTTTAAATGTATGTGCATTTATACCACTATAGCTACATTGTATTATATTACCTTTGCATCAAATTACAAAAAAAAAAAAAAAAAAAGTTGTGAAAACACAATTGTGGAGTTTTTCTTGTGCTATTTGTGCAAATGGAAACACAAAAAATATATTTAATGAAGTCCCTCATTCACCACTGTAAAAGTTAACCCAACTATAACTTCTGAGAAACCCGGAAATGTGAAATAGTCCTGTTGATTTACATATTACCCTTCCTGCCACAGGTTATAAGGTTATTATTGGTAATGGTTATTAGGGGGCATTTACTTTTTTAAACACACACAACGCATTGTGGCCACTCCTCCGCCTTTGTTTGTATATTTGTCATCTTTCTTTTAGCTTACTCTGCTCATGCTCAGTTCAGGTGAGGCACAGGAATGACAAACTGAGTGACAGTTGACCGTTTACCCTCAGTGTATGAAAGTGCCTCCGCTGATATCGCGAGATGCTTTTCCCTTCGCAGCCGTACAGCGCTCCACTCTCAGATATGATTTTGATATTGCAGGGTAATGCCATGATAAGGCAAGAGCTGAAAAATCCTTACAATAGCACTTGGTTAGTTAGTAGAGTCCGTCACACCTCACAGCTCAAGTGAATAGAGTGATGCTGCAGGTGTCAGATCTCAAAGGAACATGATTGACGGATGCTTATCAGGTAATACCGAGCAGTAAAGGAATCACAGGCAGAATTGCAATTACTTTTCTATAATCCGCAAACAGTAGCAACATGTGACTGATTAGTGTATAGAGCCTGTAATGTCAAACATGTTATTGTGTATGTAATGTATGTGTTTGTGGTCACTGTAGATTTTAAAGTGATTTTTCTTATTAATTACAGAATGCCAGGTCCCAAATCACTCTAAAAAGTAATTCATGGGACCTGTTACCACAACTAAACTTTTTAAGTTGCAAACATCATTTTGTTGAGTTCTGTTGACATAATAATGTTGATCGTTACATCAACTTAATATCATCTGTAATTTAAACTCAAATTTCTGTGTTAATTGGCTTTTTTTTTTCCTTTTTTTTTTAATTAAGTTGTAGTAACGTAACGTCTTGATAACTTCAGAAATTAGGCAGTGGATTTCTAGTTCCCAGCATGCTTTGCATAAGACTGGATAAGGAGAATAAATGTTGAAATTAAGTGTTATTTTATGTGTTTTTTAGTGCAGGAAAGACCTGTTAGTGTTTAATGTTATGTTTGACATTTGAAAGAGTTGTAATGTTGAAGTTTTTGTGGTTACCATTGTGCTGAAGATACATGAAGATAAACACTATTGACTATAATAGTAAGTAATATCTTATAAAATAATATCTTACTAAATATACATGTTAAATAAGTTATGTTAGCATGTGCTATAGCTGAAATAGATAAGATGAATTGGTTCCAGCTCTAGTAGTTGTGTTTGTTACAAATTAAGTTCCTCTAACTCAGTGTAGCTTGTTGGTGGAACGTAAATTCACTCAAAGTTGTTATAACTCAAGAAATTGATGCAAACTTGCGTACATTTTTTTTTTTAATTTTTTTTTTTTTATTGTAGATGGAGATATGCTTGTTAAATAGACTCAATAGACCTCTTAGATAATTAGAAAAGAGTCAGCTGGAAATATACCTTGGGTTCGCTCCAAACATGATAACACAGCGTTTAGTTTTTACGCCAACAACTGCAGCTGGATCCAGCTTCCAGAGGACTGCAGATGTGCCCCAACTCTAGCCATATTCAAACCTGAAACCAAAAACAAATAATTTTTCCTGTGAATTTTTTAATTAAAGCACTGTACTACACTTTTATACTGTTTCAATTAATGTAATTTTTCTTTTCTCATTTTATACATTTTAAATCAACTTATTTTATTTCTTCCTCATTCATTTTGCGGTACAGAGGGAACTTCTGAACCCCTGCGGCGTCGCTTGATATCTATAGTATTTAGGAGTGCTGATGAGTGCCATATAGGCCCTCTTACAAATCAGAGATTTCCGTATACAATATGCATTATGTGGCTGTAATTTTATACCCTGGACAAGCGCAAGATAATGGTTCAAACACTGATAATCTATAAAAGGGACATGGTTTACCAGTATCGTCTTTTTATTTTCCAAGAAAAAGCATCCACAACATTTGTGTAAAGGTAATCGGTTGTTATTAAGCGCCACAGTGAGACTGTAATATTGATGGGGAATTGGCGTTCTTAGTTTTCAAGCTTTCAACATCTGCAGGTTTACAGGGAGCAGTAATGCAATTAGTATAAACATGAATTTTAACATTCTGTAATACTTCTACCGTTTTCCAGGAGGCTAGTTTGTGGTAATCTTGTACTGAAAGACTGTTTGGGGAGGGACTAATTAAATAGGAGATGAAATAATGGTTAGAGGTCAAATAGTTATTGTAGCATCAGTGATTTTTCCCAAACTGTTGGCTTGATTATGTGAAGCTTAGTGATGGCTGACAGATTTTTATTTTTTATTTTTTTCAATTCAAATCGCAGAAACTCCCCGACAGGGGACAACACTGAAGAAAAAGGATCATTACACTCCAAACAGCTAAATAATAAGTTTATATTCTATTACAAGAAAAATAAGCATGCTGTTAAGGCACCAGCTGAGAATGTCTGGGATATCTAAGCATTGCTACTTTTTCCCTAGAGATAAAGATGAGCAGCCAATTTACATTGGTTCGATAGTGCCTAGAGTAGGCCAGAAAGTAGAATTGTCTTTACATTGACAGACCTAGCATTATGTGTTTACATAAGGTTATCAATATAAATCAATAGTTGAATATATTGAGCGAGCTCTGCTTGAAGAGATTTGTTTAAATCATTTCGAACAGATTGCAGATTCAACTGGACTCCACTGGGTCCTCAGTAATGCAGCATAGTCTTAGACAGGATTAGGATCTGTGTTCAGACTAGTGGTGTTAAGATCTAAACGTCCATTCAGGCCAAGAGCAGAAGCATATAAAATGCTTTAGAGCATATTTTGCAAAACTCCAAAAATGTACCTATACACACAACCTACTGCAGTTTCTAGCTGCATTGAACACTATTAGCAGTACAACACCAACAACTTTTCACACACATTATGTTTATGGGGGCAGATTATCAGTTAATTTAAGACACTATGGAATATTTGGGAATCGTATGGTAAAAAAAAAAGTGAAATTTGGCACAGAGATAGAAGAGGGTTGAAGATATAATCTCAAGTTTTGGGATGGGACTCCTAAAAATCTTCTAGTGCAAACAGCATAAGTTGTACAAGTATTTCTGCCCATAACTATGACTATTTACTGTGATTTCTTGGACTTGTTGAGTTTAACACAGCAGCCAGACTGAGTAGATCGATCAGATGATCCTCAGACCATGAAAGTTATCAATTGTTTTATTTCATGTGTTTTGTTTTTGTTGTTTTATCGTCACAGAACAATGTTGTGAAGCAGTCATTTTCCTTTTCTTTTTTTTTCTTTTTTTACTCCTTTGGTATGAAACTTGTTAAATTTGTGCTGGTCCAACAAAATTTGAACAACTACGATTATTTTAAAAACTCATTTTTTATTCATCTCTTCACCTCCGGCTTTCTGCTATATCATGGCTTCCTCTGTGAGGAAGTTGCATAAAAAAAGTTATAAAAAAAAAATAAATTAATGTTCCATGTGATGCAGGGAAATACTTGCAGAAATCTGGAAACACCCATTTTAAATTCTCTTTGGAATAATTACAAATTCTATTAAAGGGGTCCTTTATTATGATTCACTTTTTAGCTTTAGTTAGTGTGTAATGTTGCTGTTTGAGCATAAACAACATCTGCAAAGTTACAACGCTTAAAGTTCAATGCAAAGGGAGATATTTTCTTTTACAGTAATCGTTTTTTAACCCTCTATGGTACGGTGTTGCCTCCAGGCAACATGTTTGATTTAATCTTTGATTAAACACTAATTGATTGATCAAACAGACAGAATAACTCAAATACGAATCAATAAAAGTGCAAAAAAAACCAAAACATGACCAACATGTCACATGACTCCATATTTTCTCCAATGAAAAGTGCTTTTTTTCACTTGTTTGTATCCATTTAATCACCCCCAAAAAATATAAGTCACCTTTACTGGCAAGTAAAGAAGTATTTTTAAGAACTTTACATTATATATCATCAAATGTTTTAGAGAAAATAACAAAAAACTGTGTGTTGCCTCAAGGCAACATTGTACCATAATGGAATCGCATAAGGCCATACAGGCATAATAAGTTTGAATACAAATGTATTATATTTGTAAGGAAAAGAGTTAGAATTATCTAAATATATTTGCATTTTCACATGATTTTGTAATGCACCTATAAGAATACTAATTCACATACTATATCTGCATATATTATGATCTGCACATTTTCTATAGCACTTCAAAAAGGTATAAAACACATGTAGCACTGGCAGTTGGTAAGGGTGATGATGAGGGGTCATACTGTGATGAGGAAGATGAAATCTTAGTGACAATCTGTCAGGGAGAGAGTGAGGGTGAGAGCGAAGATGGAGATGAGGATGAATATGGATATGATAACTTGATATAATAACATAAAAATATGATGGTTTGGTAATACTTGTGTTCCACTATGGTACAATGTTGCCTGAGGGCAACAGCTGGATATAAAATGTTACTTTTTATTAAATATAAAATTTTTAATACATTAAAAACTAGATAAATTTGTTTGTTCAAGTGTCTACTTAAAGAAATAGATGTTTTCAATAAATATATTTTTTTTCTACATGAAAATGCCAAATGTTTAAATTTTTCCATTGTGCTACAATGTTGCCTCGAGGCAACAAACTTATAAAAAAAATAAATTAATTGAAAATGTTTATTGATATTGATAAAGTGTCCAATTTTAAGCAGGAAAAACAACGCAAATAATTTTTTCCTCATTGATATCATATTGCGTACCATAGAGGGTTAAGGACTACAACGAGCTTCTTCGCGGGTTGGTGATAACCCTAACCCTAAAATTTACATAAACCCCGCCCCCGAGAACACGCAACAAAGGGGGTGAGGCCATGTTGGGCTGCTTTAGAGAAGAGGAAGAGTTGTTGTAGTAGAGTGTTGCTGCCATGCCATCATTTTTGGCTGCGTGAGATTCTCCAGCTTTGTTGTTGTTGAGCAACCGAAGCGTGAGCTGTTAAAGCTCCGCCCTCTTCTGGAAAGGGGGCCGGGAGCAATAGCTCATTTGCATTTAAAGGGACACACACAAAAAGGCGTGTTTTTGCCCACACCCAAATAGGGGCAAATTTGACAAGCTGTAATAAATGATATGTGGGGTATTTTGAGCTGAAACTTCACAAAAAGGGGCATTATAGGTTCCCTTTAACAGTCTACAGATGGTATGCATGTGTCAATGTAAAGACTTTAAACAAACTGGTCTATTTTGACACATTATTATGATGTGCAGAACACCAAAGCAGATCATAACACATGCATCTCAATAGAAAGGAAAGGCTTTCACCTTTTATTAGCAGAAATATGCATGGACATCATCTCCCAGCACTCATTATTTCATACCTCAGCTACATTATGAAGCTCACTTCTGCTCCCATAAACTCTCAGTGTAACCCTAAACACAACTGAGAACCATAAAACATCCCATTATAATGACTAGACAATCCAATGCAACCACTGGTCAGTCCACAACAGAAAAATCCTCCATATTCCTAAAATGTTTTAAAGGATCTCAGAAGCTCAGCCCTGAAAATTTTATATAAAACAGCTACTGTAAATATAAATGAATATGCTGAAAGCCGCTGCCGTTGTGCAGTGTTTGCCATGCAGGGGAGATGGATGATTTACAGTGAGCAGAACATTCCCCAGGACTCCCTAGAGTGTGTATTCTCCTCTCAGATGTTTTTTTCTGTGGATTAAATTTTTACTGCTTTAGAAACATGGGAATCACCACTCTAACAGGCTCAAGACTTGAACGAAAAAGCTCACATTTGCCTCTCTTTCAAAGTATGTAAAAGTTGAAGTTGAGGTTGTGCCAATGGGTTTACATGGAGAAGAACTGTGATGTGGTGGGAGATGTATTTGGAGCAAATATGGCTTTGATGGCTGCCTTTCACTCGCTGCAGTTAGAGACTTGAGAGATGTGAATAAAACAGCAGTACACATTGCGTACTTCCTCACAAGACATGTTTGCTTGCTATGAGTTATGTTGTTTTCAGACCCAGAGATGTATTGGTTCTGTTAAATAATTCAAATCATATGTAATTGCATTGTGTCTAACAAAACTGTAGTTCAGTTATGTGAAGTCTTCAGCATTTTTGAATAACAAGATTCGAATGCATTATTAGGGTGCTTTCACACTTAGTTCGACTGCGTGGACCGAACCAGAGTTCGATTGCTCCTCCCTCCCCCTGTCCCCAGTGGACTGTGTTCATATTATATTATTTGGGTCCGACCCGCGGTTCTTTTGCGTCATCAAACCAGCAGCTGTTTACTCCGTTGCTTAGTAACGATGACGCAGGAGAAGGCGGCAAAATGCACAACGTTGCTCTCCTCACTTTTTTATATTTTTGTTTTTGAACCGTTGGTTTTGTTCATAACGGCACTTGCGTCTATCTGCCGCGAATGTAGAACGCTGAAGGCGAGCAGAAATTAGTTGGGCTACACTACAGCTAGTATAGTACCGGTATATCTTGCAACCCTAATATATACACACATATGTAAATTATGTAAACAAACTTTTATGTTAGATGTGATTAATCGTGATGAATCGATTTGACAGCATATATATATATATATATAATATAGTATCTCACAGAAGTGAGTACACCCCTCACATTTTTGTAGATATTTTATTATATCTTTTCATGTGACAACACTGAAGAAATGACACTTTGCTACAATGTAAAGTAGTGAGTGTACAGCTTGTATAACAGTGTAAATTTGCTGTCCCCTCAAAATAACTCAACACACAGCCATTAATATCTAAACCGCTGGCCACAAAAGTGAGTACACCTTTATGTGAAAATGTCCAAATTATTTTCCAGCACTACCTTAACCCTCTTGGGCATGGAGTTCACCAGAGCTTCACAGGTTGCCACTGGAGTCCTCTTCCACTCCTTCATGATGACATCACGGAGCTGGTGGATGTTAGAGACCTTGCGCTCCTCCACCTTCCATTTGGGGATGCCCCACAGATGCTCAATAGGGTTTAGGTCTGGAGACATTCTTTAGCAAGGCAGTGGTCGTCTTGGAGGTGTGTTTGGAGTCGTTATCATGTTGGAATACTGCGCTGCGGTCCAGTCTCCGAAAGGAGGGGCTCATGCTCTGCTTCAGTATGTCACAGTACATGTTGGCATTCATGGTTCCCTCAATGAACTGTAGCTCCCCAGTGCCGGCAGCACTCATGCAGCCCCAGACCATGGCACTCCCACCACCATGCTTGACTGTAGGTAAGACACACTTGTCTTTGTACTCCTCACCTGGTTGCTTGACACCATCTGAACCAAATAAGTTTATCTTGGTCTCATCAGACCACAGGACATGGTTCCAGTAATCCATGTCCTTAGTCTGCTGGTCTTCAGCAACCTGTTTGCGGGCTTTCTTGTGCATCATCTTTAGAAGAGGCTTCCTTCTGGGATGACAGCCATGCAGACCAATTTGATGCAGTGTGCGGCGTATGGTCTGAGCACTGACAGGCTGACCCCCCAACCCTTCAACCTCTGCAGCAATGCTGGCAGCACTCATACGTCTATTTCCCAAACACAACCTCTGGATATGACGCTGGGCATGCGCAATCAACTTTTTTGGTCGGCCATGGCGAGGCCTGTTCTGAGTGGAACCTGTCCTGTTAAACCGCTGTATGGTCTTGGCCACCGTGCTGCAGCTCAGTTTCAGGGTCTTGGCAATCTTCTTATAGCCTACGCCATCTTTATGTAGAGCAACAATTCTTTTTTTCAGATCCTCAGAGAGTTCTTTGCCATGAGGTGCCATGTTGAACTTCCAGTGACCAGTATGAGAGAGTGAGAGCGATAACACCAAATTTAACACACCTGCTCCCCATTCACACCTGAGACCTTGTAACACTAACGACTCACATGACACCGGGGAGAGAAAATGGCTAATCGGGCACAATTTGGACATTTTTACTTAGGGGTGTACTCACTTTTGTGGCCAGCGGTTTAGACATTAATGGCTGTGTACTGAGTTATTTTGAGAGGACAGCAAATTTACACTGTTATACAATCTGTACACTCACTACTTTACATTGTAGCAAAGTGTCATTTCTTCAGTGTTGTCACATGAAAAGATATAATAAAATATTTACAAAAATGTGAGGGGTGTACTCACTTCTGTGAGATACTATATATATATATATATATATATATATAATAAACACTTCTTTAAAAATGTTATTTCAAGTTCACTAATTGATTTTTTTGCTTATTATTATTTCTATCCTATATTGATCCATTTCTTCTTTTTGCACAGTTTGAGGCCACTGAGGCGTTGTTTACGAGGAGGAAACGTTGCAAAAGATTACATCATCATCGGCCCGCTGTGTTCGGCGTGTTTGGATGGCCAGCAGTGTTGGTTAACCAAAAGAATGGTGTGTGTTTGAGGTAGCCAGCTGAGCAGAGAAACATGTTTCTGAGTTAGCTAGTAGAGCAGTGTGTGTTTAAGTTAGTTGTCAGTGTGCTGTGGGTTTGAGTATTGATTCACGTGTTCTCTCTGTCAGCCCTGGTGCTCCTCTGACCGTGTAAGTCTGTGACACGCTGATATAGACGACAGAAATAAGAGGGGGAAAATGTAGATTCTGCTGGATTAGAGGAAACCAGTTTTATGCGTTTGTGTCAGGTTACAGTTTAGAGGGTGGCAGGTCACTATTCTTTCAACTGAGACCATTATCAAAGTCCCTTTTGAGTCTGAAACAGTTATTTAAGGCTGATTTGAAAAATCTAAATCATTAGCAGTTATATAGCAATTCATTTTGTATATAAAATATGAAAAAAAATACTTTCTTTACACTGCTTTTAAGTGTTCAGTCCTTCAGAAGGTAGCATCACAATATCAAACATTATAGAGGGAAATTATAAGGTCGCACAGCAGTAATCTTCAATTACCTGTAAGTCTGGCTTTTTCCATGACATTTGACATCTTGAACTAACTTTAAAAGTCAAACGGCTTCATCAAACTCCTCTCCATGGAAACAAGCTTGTACAGCGCTTTCAGCCTTCACTTGAGAAACCCTGCCAAAAGCAAAGGACTGTATTGTTTATGATAATAGGTTTACACTTTAAATGATGTATCATCATCTTTGGTATAATGTTCAAGTAAATCTCAATTTCATACTATCAGTCCAGGTTATTGCAGTATTTACGAAGCATCCTGCAGTTTGAAAGAAAAGACAAATATAGAAGTGACAAATGCTGAGGATTTAATTAGAACAGACCCTGATTTCTTGCATATATCTGTCACATAACCCTTGGGGAAAATGACCCTAAGACGTGCCTTTCTCACAGGGTTAATCATTAGAGACCAGTAATAATTTAAGTGATTTGATAATTAAACTTAAGGCCCTGAATTGGCTTAACAAATTGATTAGATATCCACGCAGTAAGATATTGTGCACATGTTAATGAACTGCTCGGCTAATTTAGAGAACATTTGCAGAACAGGGTAATACTGGTGTAATTGTAAAGTCTTTATGGTTCTGTGCATGATAGACTCAGGCCTCACTACACTGCCTATACACACTCATGGATCCTCATTTGGGTGATGAATTTGGTCTACATTAATTGTTACATGAATTTGATGTTAGCATGTTGCTAAACAAATGATACAACACTCTAAAAGGCATAACGATTAGATATGCACAAAATAAATCGGTATAATGGTTACTGGACAATATTTTAAGCTTATATATACAATATGCACACTAACGTACAGTTAGGGGAAGAAATGTTGGTAACACTTTATTTTAGGGTTTTTTAACTAGTTGCTTATTAGCATGCGTATTACAAGAATATTAGCTGTTTATTAGTACTCATTAGGCATATATTAATGCCTTATTCTGCATGACCTTATTCTATCTTCTTAATCCTACCCAATACCTAAACCTAACAACTAGCTTACTAACTATTAATAAGTAGTAAATTAGGAGTTTATTGAGGGAAAAGTCGTAGTTAATAGTGAATACATGTTCCCTATACTAAAGTGTTACCGAAATGTTTTTTAATATTCTTGAAAGAAGACTTTCATGCTCAAGAAGGCTGCATTTATTTGATCAAAAATATAGTAAAACGGTAGCCTAATATTGTAAAATATTATTACAATTTAAAATAATGTTTTCTATATTAATATATTTTAAAATGTAATTTATTCCTGTGATCAAAGATGAATTTTTAGCATCATTACTTCCTTCAGAAATCATTTTAATATGTTAGATATTAATATGTTTGATATTTTTTGTTGCTCAAGAAACATTTCTTATTATTATTATCAATGTTGAAAACAGTTGTGCTGCTTAATATTTTTGATGAATAAAAAGTTTTCTTAGTCATTAAATCATTACATTTAATCATGAAATCTTCTGAAACATAAATGTCTTTACTGTCAGATTTGATTAATGCACCCTTGCTGAATGAAAGTATCATTTCTGTTTAAAATATACTTATTGTTTAAACTTTTATATATTTTATAAACCTGTATCTCTCTCTCTCTCTCTCTCTCTCTCTCTCTCTCTCTCTATATATATATATATAGTCAAACCAAAATTTATTCAGACACCTTGAACATTTTATTCATTAATTATTCACTATAGTTTAAAAAAAAAAGGTAATAAAATATGACAAGATCAGAGTTAAACTGTGTCAGAAAAAAATTATCTTAATTATGTCAAGTAACACTTAAGCAAAACATGGTCAGGTTAAAGTGTCTGAATAATTTTTGGTTCCAATTTTTTATCAATTTTACTGGTAGTCCACTGTATGAAGAATTTTTGGGTATAATATGTCACAGTTTACTTTATTTTGCTATCCTCACTTACATAAATGATAAATGAACTATAGTGTCCTGCACCCACTAGTAAAAATATATAAAAAATGTCTGAATAATTTTTGGTTTGACTGTGTGTGTGTATGTGTGTGTGTGTGTATATATATATATATATATATATATATATATATATATTATATATATATATATATATATATATATATATACATATATACACCAAAAATTGTATAGAATTTTAATATGCTATTTATCAGTTATCGACCATTACATGACCGTAATTATATGCTAATTTTTATATCAGTAATAACAATAGAACACACAAAAATACATACATACTTCATTACTGTGAATGATTTTAATCCATATGTTTCAGAAATGTTTATTTATAATACAAATTCCATAAAGGATACATATGAAGGATCTGCCTTCAAATTTGCCACAAGGTATCCAAGGCTCGACCTTTTGAAATCGGTCAAGAAATCGCCTACAGTGCTTTAAAGTGCCTTAAAGTGCAAAGCAGCTCACTAAGTTTTGAAACAGTGCATTGAAGATATGACAATCTAGTGTTGTGGTGCTTGGCTCTCTCCACATACGTGGTGGCTAGTGCACTTTAAAAATGGCTGGTGTATATCAGAACCTTTTCTTTCGATTGAAGCCAAACTCTTTGTTACCTTGACTGACCTCCAGAGAGACTGACCCTCGGGTCATTTGATATCCTCAGCAGAGCATGAAAGCAGCCCTGGATCTCCCTTTATCTAATTAGATCTGGTGCTGGAGCACCTCACCTTGTCTTTTACTTTACCCCATGTGGTACTCTTCTTGCTTTATAGGAACTAATAACAGATTCCTTTTTATATGCATTTTGATTCAAAGCAGCCTTCAAAGCTGCTGTCGCCATCTCGCAGGCTAACTGTAAAAGTGAGGATAGCAGAGATGCTGGAAGGCATGATAAACAGATTGCCCGTAACAATCACACATTTTTCTGAGCATGTGTCAGTGCGATTGCATCATTTCCTCCATTAATGTTTGGCCAGAAGGAAGGAAGGTGGATTACCTTTCCTTTTCCTCACAAAACACAGAGAAAGCTGTCAGATGAACTGAAAAATTTATCCAACCCCATCCAGGGTCAGGCTATGTATCATGATGCAATTATGATGCCTTTATGTTTCCTTTTTCGTCTGAAGGTGGATGCTCTGGAAGTTTCAAAATATTGCTGAAATTGGACCATCTGACTACAACAAACTCAGGCAGGTTTTTTTTATGCTCCACTTCGAAACTTCTGGGACATTTTAATGTCGGGCTTCACAACATTCTGCTCTAATCAAATTATTTGCTGATAAAAAAATTCAAAAAGCCAAAAGACGAATCAGCAGAGGTGCCCGACAAAATGTGCATTCATGACAGGAATTTGTCTGAGCGCCTTCTGCTTTGTCAGTAAATGAATACAGATCTACTGTGATAATGACTCCACGGAAACATCATCTCTGGCACTGATCTTTAAAGGATTAGTTCTTTTCAGAATTAAAATTTCCTGATAATTTACTCACCCCCATGTCATCTAAGATGTTTATGTCTTTCTTTCTTCAGACAAAAAAAAGAAATTAAGGTTTTTGAGGAAAAAATTCCAGTGGGTTCCAAATTGGAGTTTCAGCGCAGCTTCAAAGGGCTCTATGCGATCCCAGACGATAAATAAGGGTCTTATCTAGAGAAACAATCGGCCATTTTCTAAAAAAAAAAAAAAAGTATATACTTTTTAACCACAAATGCTCATCTTGCACTGCTCGTAATCACGTTGGAAAGGTCATGCGTGATGTAGGCGGAAGTACCGCGGTAATTCAAAAAAACCCCATCTCATTTTCTTCTCCAACTTCAAAATCATCTGACATCGTTATTTTACCTTTTTTTGTAAAGGGCATGTAACATTTGCACGTTCGCTCTGTAAACACTGGATCAGTACTGCTCACGTCACGCGTGACCTTTCCAACTTGATTATATAATGCGTGGCGCGTCGCAGAGCAGTGCAAGACGAGCATTTGTGGTTAAAAAGTATATACATTTTTTAAAAAAATTTAAAAATTACCAATTGTTTCTCTAGATAAGACCCTTATTCCTCGTCTGGGATCGTGTAGAGACCTTTGAAGCTGCACTAAACTGCAATTTGGACCTTCAACCCGTTGATAGCCGCTAAAGTCCACTATATGGAGAAAAATCCTGGAATGTGTTCCTCAATTTCTTTTCGACTAAAGAAAGAAAGACATAAACATCCTGGATGACATGGGGGTGAGTAAATTATCAGGAAATTTGAATTCTGAAGTGAACTAATCCTTTAAAGTCTGTCCTGGAAAAGAAACTTAAATCAGTGTCTTCTTATTCAGTCTGGTATGAAATACCAGCTTCTTTATAGGGCCGTGCTTGTATTAAATCTCAACTTACCTGATTTGCATCATTTTTAGCAACTATTTTAAATTATTCAGAGTGGCTATTATGACTTTAGCGGGATCTTATGTTATTAAAGAAACACTGGAGTGAATGAGTATTTTTGAAATCGCTAAAGATATTGGAGCTTGTTAAAAGACTTGCCCACAAGTCACGGTTGTTGTTTCGTATAAAGGTGGCTGTTGAAATCTAACATCCAGATCACATCCACTGAACAGAGTGTGACTTGAATCTCATTTTCATAAAAATACACTTCAGAAACAAGAGCTACTGCTAGTAAATGCTACAGGGGAGAACATATTCTATTCCAGGGAATTAATTAGGCAAAACTTGCACGAGCCAGACATTTTGATTAAACTCTTGTGAAAATGAAGATATGCCTACACATAAATGAGAACAATCCTGGAGTAAAATTTGACAGGTTGCATAAGTTAAATATATTGGTTTTACACATAAATCTGCCCCTAATATAAATGTCAGTGCTGTAGTTGGGATTTTAAAGGGTGAGCTGAAGTAAAGACACAGAGTTTAGACCTAATTCAGGTTATTCAAAAAGATCCTCATCTTAGACAAAATACTTTTTTTTTATAGCTGCAATTGGATCTTGAGAATAACATACTAATAATAAAACTGTCTCATTGCATTTTAAAGGCTGTTTGGAGGGATCCCATCTTTTCTATTGCTTTTCTTCACTTGCACTATAGGAAAACCTACAGAAAAGCACAGAAGTCTCCTCTCGTTCAACATTGTTAGTGTGAAAGTGGCTTGTAGAAAGCAATTTCACCACACTAGACTTTGATCTTGTTAGTATGGGTATTATGGGCGTAGACTTATGACGGAGCACTGAGCCTCTCTGTACTAAGAAGGATGAATTATGCATTTCTTTCTTATTTTTTATTTTATTTTATTTATTTTTTTAAATCAAAACCCCTCCTGCAGTAAGTGTTTTCTTTGGAGACATCACATCTGTTGAATGCATGACAGAGTAGATACTAAATCTGACCTTTTATTCTGCTTGCACAGCTATTGAAATCTAACTTTGCTATCAATATAAATGTCAATATCAGGCTGCTGTTTTCAGACACCATATTACTCAGAGACACTTGGAAGCCCCAGATCTGACAAAATGAACCAAACTCAATTCTGAACAACAAATTCTGCCTGCAATTCAAAGTGCAGATCTAGATGTCACAGCAATCAACCAAACAATCATATCACACCGAATGAAAAAAACATAACTCAAAAAACATAGCTCAACGTACAGTAACTCATTGTCTATGTCAATATAAATGTATTTAACGCAGTGATTTTCAACCTTTTTGACTCCAAGGCCTCCCACAACAATATTAAACATACCCCGTTGTCCCTTTTAATTGGACAATACACTCTCAAAAATAAAGGCTTTCATTGGCATTGGTGGTTCCATGAAGAACTTTTAATGGGGACCTATAATAATGCCCCTTTTCACAAGATGTCATGTAAGTCTCAGGTGTCCCCAGATTGTGTCTATGAAGTTTCAGCTCAAAATATCCCAGATAATTTATCACTTGTCAAATTTTCCCTTATTTGGGTGTGAGCAAAAACACGCCGTTTTTGTGTGTGTCCCTTTAAATGCAAATAAGCTGCTGCTCCCGGCCCCCTTTCTAGAAGAGGGCGGGGCTTTAACAGCTTGCGCTTCGGTTGCTCAACAACAACAAAGCTGGAGAATCTCACACAGCCAAAATGACGATTGTCAGTAACGATGTTCAGCCTTACATTGTTCAAACCGGAGTCGAACACTGATGGAGAGACTCAGAAAGAAGTTACAACTTTTAGAAAGTAACTGGACGTTTCTGAATGGCTAGTGGATACATTTATGTAGTTGCTGTAAATTTGATTCAACTCATTGACTAGCATGTGCCGTCATGTTAATCTTTTGTGCAAATCTAGCATTGAATTGACTCTCGTTTGTGAAGCAGTCCGGCGTAAAATGACAGCATGATAACAACACTCTACTACAACAACTCTTCCTCTTCTCTAAAGCAGCCCAACATGGCCTCACCCCCTTTCTTGCTTGTTCTTGGGGGCAGGGTTTATGTACATTTTGGGGTTTGTAATGTTACCAACACAGGAAGAAGCTTGTTGTAGTCCCTACCAGCCGTTTGTTGCAGTCCTTAAACGATTAAGAAAATATCTCCCTTTGCATTGAACCAGTGTTCATTTCGTTAACGAAAACTATGACGAAAAATGTTCGTTGACGACCTTTTTTTCCATGACTAAGACGAGACGATGAGAGACCACACCAATTTCATTTAACGATAACGTGACTAAAACTACACGTGCAATATCGTTGACGAAAAAAGACTAGACTGAAATGTTGCTAAGAGACTAAACACTTAACTCCAAAATCACTCTTTTGAAATCACTTTTTGTTTTTTCGAATAAAGGAGACAAAACATTACAGACTGTCTTTACGAGCGGTCACGCGTACGGTTGCCAGAATTTAAAGCCCCTATCAGAGCTTTTCTGTTAAAAGAACACGTTTTACTTAATATTTGCAATCTGGCAACCACGCTATCTACGCTGAGGAAGAAGCGCGGATGATCCGAAAACGGACAAGTAAGCTGGAGTTCATTTGAGATTTTCTACTCTAATTTAAGTGTCTATATTGCGCTGCTCGTTTACTGACTAAATCTGGGACCATTGTGCAAGCTGATATCCAGCAGTGGTTCTCAAACTGACGTGAAAAGTGCCATTCATTTTATTCTACTCCACCTTAAAATAACATGAAAACTGAACATGTATTTCTAGCAGGTAAAATGTCGTATATACACGACATTCAGTCAAATTACCTCATCTTTCGCGGTCAAAACTGACTGCAGCCACACAAGCCAGCATCGCGCTACGTAGTAGTGCTGTTCTCGACAATATAACGTTACCTTTGTAAAAGTGGGAATTTAGCACTACTAGCACGAAGAACAAATATAGACACAGACTGCATGTAGATTTAAGATTAAAACTCTCTTCGATACAAAAACATACCCTTCTGCGAGTTACTGTTTTAATGTTGATCATATTATGCCAGCAAGAATATTGCCCGAATATAATATAATGTATAATATCCCGAATATTGATTTTATACAACAGTTCAACAAACAAAAGGGTCATATTAAGTTGTGTAAATTTTAAACAGTATTGTCAGTACTTTTGCTCTATTTTACAACGAAAGCCACAACAAAACCGCAGCACACAAGCTGTGTTTCGTAAACGAATCTGCAGCTTTGAACGAATCGTCAATGATTCAATGATTCATTCATAAATACAGCCGCTTGCTTTGATATTGAAAGAATGAATGACTCGATGACTCACTCATAAAAACAGTGACTTACCGCCACCTACTGGCGGTTTTAATCTAATATTTAAAAGTATCACTTCGTTTTTATCATCGTTGTATTTATTGAATTTTTATTTAAGGCACTATTTATTTTACAAAGGTATTTATAAAGGTAAGAAATGCACTGGAAAAATCGATTTAAGAAGGCAAATATTGTCCCTTAATGGAAAAGGTGTAACTGCAGTAAGTGGAAAAGAGAGGGTACACAGAAGGATGTTAAATGTCTATAAATGTGTATGACACTCTACAAAGTTTGAGAACCACTGAAAGAAGATATGTAGAACTGCACAAGTGCTACTGCTAAGAGTGCAATGTCAATACAGTCTGTTACCTTGATTCAAATTTTTCATAAGCTTAAATGAATTGGTCTAAAGAGAAAAATTATGACTATTTTGTCTAAAGACTACATATAAAATAGCTATCAAAATTAATGTTGGTAGCTGTAGTTTGTCTAAAAGTATTGACTAAGACTTGACAAAAATGTGATGACTTTTCGTCGACTAAAACTAGACTAAAATATGAAAGACTAAAATGTGACTAAGACTAAGGAGCATTTTCGTCTGAAGATAAAGACTAAGACTAAATCAAAAATGGCTGCTAAAATTAACACTGCATTGAACTATGAGCGTCGTAACTTTGCAGATGTTGTTTATGCTCAAACAGCAACATTACACACTAACTAAAGTTAAAAAAAAAAGTGAAATCATAATCAAGGAACCCTTTAACATCCATGGAACCTTTCCATTCCACAAAAGGTTCTTTAGATTATTAAAATGTTCTTCACACTAAGAAAAAATGGCTCTTCTAAAAACTATTTACTGAAAGGTTCTTTGGGGAACCAAAAATGGTTCTTCTATGGCATCACTTTGGAGAAAAAAAAACTCTCTTGGAACTTTTATTTTTATTAATAGTGTAATCTGTCAATTAAATTTCAGAATTCCAGACATTTCAAGAGCAGAATGCACTCTGTAAACATGTGAAACGCATTGGGTTTTTTTTACATTTGATTTTACATATTGATAACACTAGATTCAGTTTCCACCCCTAGTTTATGTTTTTAGTTTGTTCATAAAAAAGGTCAATGTATTACATCTGTGTCAGAATCCAAAAGAAGTGAGGATGCATAGCTAGATTTCAATACGCACGTCTTCTATTCAGTCAGTGAATCCCGAGAAGTTTCCCCGTGGAGACACGGAAGCCTTATCACTGATGCTCTTTCAGCATGCGATCGTCTGTAAGATTTCATTAAACATGCTCTTTGTCCGCTGCCTAACGCACTCTCTATGCCTCTCGCTCTATGCATGTGTCATTCTGCCTCCCTCTACCCCTACTGTTTTTCTTCTGGTGTGTGATGTTCTTTATCTGGCAGCTCTGTCATTGTCTTCTGGCCCTCGACTGTAATGGGATCCTGCATCTGCATCAAAGAGAGTCATTGATGTGCCCCCTGGAAGCTCTGACAGTATCAGACTGTGTCCAGAAGATGAAGAACGAATAGGAGGACAATGACTTTATACGTGACCCGACGGCTATTGTCTGTAAACAGACGGATGAGATGATGTCCTTCACATCATCATACAGAAGGGATCTACAGTATCTATTCTTTGCTATCCATATCTAAAAACATTTCGAGCAAGCCTCACCAAAAGGTGAAGGGTGATGTCGCCGTGGTTAGTCACAGATCTCCTCTGTGAGTGTCTAGGCTGCGCATGTCCACTCATTTTTTAAGCCTTTTGTGATGGCCTGTTCATTTTTCATGGTCACGTCTGATGTCAGTCCTGACTTGGCCCTTGTGTAAAATCCTTTCAGCTGTTTGTCTTTGACGGCCCATCAGCGGGGACCTCGATTAAAATCCTGATAATACCTCTTAATGCTGCCTCTCCTTCCCTTGAGCAAGCTGTTCTCACTTCTCAAAGATTAGGATGGACAGGAAGCGAGAGTCCAAAAAGATATTCACCACTTCAGAGCTTTATTTAATCAATGTCACAAACCACGATTAAAAAGTGGATAAAAGAAAGTGCCCTTTTAGATTTTGTTCTCCTGCTGCATACCGCTCACGGAGATGCACACCTGTATTTATGCTGAAAACACGGTATTTCTGCTTGTGTGGGGGTGTATTTATCACATAGGGACTTGAAGATGCTGACTGGTGTGTAATGACAAAAGAATATGCTGGTGTGGTGTAATTATACACAATACACATTATAGAAATGAAAGACTGTACTGTCTATCAGTTTGAATGCCAACACACAGAGATCCATTCAGACAGAACATGATGTTCTCCCAGTGCTATTTAAAGCCAGTCTGATTGTGTCCATTTCCTTTTTCTTCAATGTCTTACCTGTGAGCAGCTGTTGCATGCATGAATGTTTTGCTGAATGACTAATTAGTCCAGTGATTTACAACCAGTAGCATGTGTGAGAGCTTAAGCAGGATCCAGAGGGAAGTTGGAAATTCAAAACAGTATAATTAAAAATTTTCAGTCTTGATTTTTAGTTGTTTCTTGTAATTAGTGCTTACGTTCAGTACAGGAAGAAAACAAAATCATGTACATTTGTGGGCTGACGCTTATTGCATTGTCAGTACAAGATCTTGACCAAAAACTGATGCACCTCTAGATGGAAATAAATACTGTGATGTTATTTCCATCAAGAGGAGCATCAATTTTAGGTCTAGATCTTGTATTGACAATGCAAGAGGTGAGCACTCTATAAAGTCTACTCCAGCACATGCCAAAGACTTTCATGTGTGAAAATGATTCTTTATGCTCCTTCCCAACCATTCTTTCACAATTTGAGCCTGATGAATCTTGGCTTTGTCATCCTGAAACATGGGCATATGATGTGTCTTCATATATGGTTATTTAAGAAATTAATATTTAAAATAACTGTTCCCAAACATATAACATGCTAGAAACATAATAATCACTGCAGTTATAATCCAATCTATGACTACGTTTACATGGACAGCAGTAATCTAATTATTGACCTTATTCTGAATAAGACAATATTATGATTAAGGTGTTTACATGAGTTGCATTTAGAATATTCCTTTCATGTTCCCGTTTTACATATTATAGAACATAGATTGATTAATGGCAAACGTCATTACGGCCCCACGGCACGCCATCCGACTTTCGCATATCACCACACAGTTTGTCTTCGTTATGGTACCATATACAGTTTTGGGTGTTTCATTTTTAATTTTATGAAAGCTTCAAGTACAGTTAATTATTTGACGTTCTATATGTGCAAATAGATACGGAGCCCAGCATATGACATGCAAGAAAAAATAAATAAATTGAGCCCACGATTTACTAATTCGTTCCCTCGATTTATAAATCATGCGCATGTGTATTATGTGTCCTGTCGCAAAATGTGGCGAAAACTCCCACATGACGTTAATAGCATTAATAGCGTGATTAATGTGTGTACATGTCTATAATGCACTCCGATAATGCAACTAAAATAGGAATACTCCACCTGTCTTAATTCGATTTGTGTTTACTTCGAGTATGACTTTAGCTGGATTAAAGTAATCAAAAATCGCTGTTTACATGGTAGTTTCTTAATCAGAGTATTGTCTTAATCGTGTTAATATCAGAATATTGTTGTCCATGTAAACGTACTCTTATGCATTTGCCATTTTAAATCCAAAGAGCGACTTTTTTTTTTGCGCATATCTCTTCAAATGTTTCAGTAAGATTTTTAAAGAATAATTAAAAATAATTAAAGATTAATTAATAATTATAATAATAATAATATTAATAATAATTATATTCAGCAACAATGCAGTAAAATGATCAAAAGTGACAATAAAGATATTTATAAAGTTACAAAAGATTTCTATTTCAAATATCAATGGATATTTGGTGAGCATAAAATACTTTTATCAAAAACCCAAAACTTGAACAGTTGTGTATAATAGATTTTACAGAATACGCTCAAACGGTTTTAGTTATGCTACTTGTTGAGTCTGTTGTCCTTGAAATCGTTTGTTTAGTTTAGTAGCGTATTACTAGTCTAATGTAAAGCAACCAATCACAGTTTGTTTTGTTCAGCGTCATGTTAAGGGGCGTAAAAATGTAAAGTCATTGTCCCTACAATAACAGACCGATATGCAATTTATTCAAGAACGTTGCGCAAGTTTACCGAAATAATTGGTCAGTAACGGTGCTGTGAACTTCACATACTTCTGAAAATCCAGCATTTAGTTGACCAGATAAGCAGTCATTGTTTGTAAACATGAAGGCTTTCTTCTTCTTCCATAAGGGGGTTTGGCATCACAAGGGTTCCAGGTGAACCGTTGAAGAACATGACATACACGTCTCCTGGAAATCCTGGAGAATTCAACCAATCAGATGACGACTCTGAAACTCTTGGAATGTTTCTAATTTTGTGTGCCATATGCATCAGTATGTGGACATGAATGTTTTTTGAGGCAAAGAACAGCCCGAGGCCAAGCGAAGTGCATTCAAATCGTTTAATGCACAGCTAGCCATGGATTATCCCACTTATACCATGGTCATTTGCCAACATTAACAAGTTAAATATGTCATTGATGTTTGCAGTGCGAGAGAAACCGAGAGAGCGAGAGAGATGTGTGAATTACCTGCGTCTGTGCAGCGTCTCTCTACTAGCAATGAAGCTGTGAGTTTAATTACTTCAAAAACAGCGATGCTACAACCTCCTTGCTGAATAATATAGTGATTCAGTATAGTGAAGTTATTTTATTAATAAAAGTCGCGAGGCAGTGTTGACATCAGGTTGCTGTGCGAGTGACGTATGCACGTGTGCTTCAATGAAAGCAGCGCATTAATATAGAAAGGTGATTAAACTGACTTGGAACTATCTGTGCATTAAACAGTTTTATTGCACACCTTCCAGCCAATCAGAATCGAGTATTTAGACAGACCATGGTATAATATAAATGAATCAACTTGACTACATTAGCTTACACCAACAAAAGTAATTTTTGAGAAAGGGCTTTAATACATTTTGTAGCAGTGCAAACCCTCTTTTGGCATTAAAAACTACTGTCAGGATTTACTAAAGACACGCAGTGCAAAATTAGTACTGAAATGGCGTGGACTGAGTTGTTTTTGCGGCTGATCTTATTGCATACGCATTTGTAAGAGTTTCCCTTTCAGACGCAAAATTTATGGAAGGAGAGTATTTAAATGAATCACGCAACGCGATTTACTAATGTTTGTGCTAGTCAATTTACTGGTATTTGTGGCAAAAAATTTTAACTCCCAAACAAAGTATGTCTTAACCCATTTTGCGACATGGCTGCTAGGAGGAGACACCGCAGAGAACAGAGAGCGCGTGGTAGAAGAGAACCACTCGTTTCCACTCGTATTAATTTCTTTGGAATGCTAGAGGAATATTATTCGTATATTACATGTAACAAGTTGCACCTGTGTCGACCCGCACCTGATGAGCATCAGCTCTGCTATTTGCGACCCAACACTAATTTGTGCTGCTCTTGTTAGATTGCTTTGGTCATTATTTGACTGCATCTTTAATTTGCGCGTCACGTGCAAAACTTGCCACTCCCATCGCCGCATTTGTGGAATTGCGCTCTCATACTAATTTGCGCCATTTAGTAAATCTGGCCCTTAAACTGTTGTTTCACTTGTTACAATATAATAATACAGTCTGTTTGTTTCATGATTCATTATTTTTTTTATTTTTTGGACATGAATCCAGCCTTGATCAAATGACAGTCTGCTTGCAAATTCCCAAACAATCATGAGTCACTTCTCTGTGAGGGGAAAGGTTGTTCTCTTGTTTTTCTTTACAGATTATATAGGAGAACATTTGTGTTTACATACAAGGACTGGTGTAGGGCAGCTTAGTGTTCTACTTCATTTAAACATCTTGAGCTTAACATTTACAAAGCAATTATGCCTCTAAATGTTCCCAGCCCCTCAGGGAGTCTAACATAATGCTGAAAGATTGAGAGGCGTGTGGTATAGCTAAAGCACCTGTGGGCTCCGGTCTTTAAATAAGACCCGAATGTTGCTGTTAGATCTTTCACTGCAGTGTAATAATGAACTATTAATTATTGGTAAGCCCAAACCTATTAAGATTGATGTTCAGCACTTGATGATTTGATGAGCCATTAGGGCCTAATTTGCGATTTTACAGGTAAAACATTCATTATTCACTTGTTATGTATAAAACGCTGCTGTGTCAATATATTGACAAGACGGTAAGGATCCAGCGACAGGTGGTCCAGGCTGCTGATGTTTTCTGAGTGAGTGGAGACCCACCTTGAGCAGATAATTAGCTGTCTCCTTGGTGAGAAAGAGGAGGATGTAATTCAATCAAAGCACAATGCTGACAGCTATTAAGATGGTCTTCGAGGACATTAAATGAACGTGGATGCGCACGTTAATATCACATCAGTTCTCAGCTGTCCGGTCTTACTCGTTGATTGTTTATTCATTTGTAATAATTAATGATGGCACCTTTATGCGCTGATTCAGGTGGACCCTGTAAACTGCTGGGACTGTCCCGTTCTTGAGGCCTGCAGACAGAGGGTCGATGGGATAATACATCTCTAGAGGAATGCTCTGTCAACACTGCCTGAGGTAACGCTTGCTCCTCACCTCCACGGGGCGACTCACTGCTTTGACCCCTCACGGTATTCCCCAGAAAGCCAGATTGATAACAGCAGTTTAGCCCCTCGGTGTGCAAGTCACATTAGACCTGCAAGTCAGCTCGTCGCACACATCCTTCCTCTCGGTCTCTCTCCCAGACAGAGTGCTGGAGGGAAAACAACCCCATCAGTTTAATTACAGTTCTCGAAGGGCTGATGATCTGATGAGTTAGTTACACTCACTCATGAATTAATGATATCCCTCCCTTCTCACGTTATTTAGGCGGTGGTGTCAAGGGGAAATCCATTCAAAGACTCAATTTGGGACTTCTATGGTGAACCACGGCTGAGATCCAGTCTCCACATGAATGATGTGTGAATTGAGTTCTCTGATTGGATGCTTGTTCTGGCGACACATGATACGACTCTTTAAGACGTCAGTTACATTTACACTATTTTAAACGTTTTTTTAAAAAGTTTGGGGTTTAATTTAGCAAGGATGCATGAAATTGATTAAACGTGATAGTAAGGACATTTATAATGTTGCAAAAGAATTCGATTTCAAATAAATGCTGTTCTTTTGAACTTTATATTCACCAAAGAATCATGAAAAAAAAAAAAGTGTCATAGTTTCTGCGAAAATATTTAGCATTACAAATGTTTTTAACAATAATAAAAAGAAATGTTTCTTGAGCAGCAAATAAGCATTTTAGAATGATTGCTGAAGAATCATGTGACACTGAAGACTGGAGTAATGATGCTGAAAATTCAGCTTTGATCACAGGAATAAAGTTATGTTTTTTTGTTCTATAAATGCTGTCTTGGTGAGCAGAAGAGACATCTTTCAAAAATATGAAAAATTATTACAGACCCTAAAGTTTTGAATGGAAGTTTTAATTATGTTTTATTGGGCTATTTCTTTTTTTATTTCATTTGAACATCCCTTTCTTTCTTTCTTTCTTTCTTTCTTTCTTTTTATTCCAAGTTCACCATACTACATACTACATACTTACATAATAATAATTAAACATGAAGTTTCAATTATCTAATTAACTGAGCAACTCCAGGAATATTCTTACATTTGTCATATTTAAAATAAACTAGTTAAGCCTTTTACAAGTCTCTGGTGTCCCTAGAATGTGTCTGTGAAGTTTCAGCTCAAAATACCCCACAGATCATTTATTATAGCTTGACAAATTTGCCCCTATTTGGGTGTGAGCAAAAACACGCCGTTTTTGTGTGTGTCCTTAAATGCAAATGAGCTGCTGCTTTCCAGAAGAGGGCAAAGCTTTAACAGCTCACGCTTTGGTTGCTCAACAACAACAAAGCTGGAGAATCTCACGCAGCCAAAATGACAGTTGTCAGTAACGGTGTTCAGCCTTACATTGTTCAAACCGGAGTCGGACACTGATGGAGAGATTCAGGAAGAAGTTACAACTTTTAGAATGAAACTGGACGTTTCTGAATGGTTAGTGGATAAATTTATGTAGTTGCTGTGGAGTTCATTCAACTCATCGACTAGCATGTGCCGTCATGTTAATCTTTTGTGCAAATCCAGCATTGAATTGACCCTCGTTTGTGAAGCAGTCCGGTGTAAAATGACGGCATGATAACAACACTCTACTACAACAACTCTTCCTCTTCTCTAAAGCAGCCCAACATGGCCTCACCCCCTTTGTTGTGTGTTCTCGGGGGCGGGGTTTATGTAAATTTTAGGGTTTGTGATGTCACTAACCCAGGAAAAAGCTCATTGTAGTCCCTACCAGCCGTTTTTTAATAGTCATTAAACAGCGAATTCTTTAAAAGAAAATATCTCCCTTTGCATTGAACTTTAAGCGTCGTAACTTTGCAGATGTTGTTTATGCTCAAACAGCAACATTACACACTAACTAAAACTAAAAAAGTGAAATCATAATCAACCACCCCTTTAAAAGATTACAACCATGAAAAACTTTAGAGCAATGGAGAACAGTAACAGGATCTAAAGTGTACACTTTCTCTTACTAGTTCATAAAAAATGTATCCTATTTTAAAATCTTAATGCTGTTAAAGCTTGTGGTCATGTTACGCGCCCTATATCTACCCTTAAATGATACATCAGGAGTCGTATCTGTTATTGTCTCTCATATGCCCCCCAGTTAAGCTGTAAAGATTTATGAGGGCTTAACCCGATACAGATTTGTAATCATTCATCACCTGATCCCTTTTACATGAATTATTCAAATTCGCGTGCCGTATCAAGAGGTTCTGATTGTGACAATCGTGCCCTCAGATTCCTCATTTATAATAAGAGTCCAGTAGGACTACTGAATATCACATTGAAATTCCTTACTACCCACCTCGTGTACAATGGCTGCCGCCACATTATGACCACTGTGAGGCTGAGAAGTGGCAATCGGCACAATTACCTTGTCACTTGTGCATCTGCCACTAACATTCTCTTTTTTTTTTTACTGACTATCCAGTAAGATTCGTTTGGATTGTTTATTTAAGCATCAGATGCAGAGCTAAAGATTGAAATTCAGTCTTCTCTTTGTATCTGTTCAAATAATACTTGGGCTCCAACAGCTTTTCTTTACTCACAACCATTTATCTGGGTCTTTATTGTTATAGAGAAGATCAAAGCAAAGAAAAATCTCTTGGATTTCATCTGATTTCACAAAACACGTTGATGTACAGCATGCACAACCTGATTTTGTCAGATTTGCAACCAGTATTATAACAGTCAATTTCACGCTGTGTTGCATGGTACGCCTGGAATGTATTTATTTTTAAAAATAAATGTTTTCACACATTTGGAAAGCCGCACTTCAAGCATGGCTTTCGGAGGAGCTTGAACTACTCGCATTAATTAAAAAGCAGGGACTGTGCAGTAACACAAATGTGTTGATGTGGCCTTGATGGGCAATTATGTCACCTACTTCAATTTTAAGCTGTTGAAAGAAGTTGGGACTTTTTTACCTTCTCCAAAGCTGCTAAAAGAGGGTAGTCACAACAGCACTTTACTGACAACCAATTTTGATTTATTCCTACCTAAAATGTGACAAAATATAATTGAATTTAAACCTTTTTATAGCTTTTTATCAGTGTTTACCACCTTTAATGAAGTAAAACAAACATTAATGTGTCAGTATTGACTAATATTGACTTACTGACAAGGTTATCAGTCTTGCATAAGTTGACTTTTGAATAAATGGGAACAGGTCTAGTTCACGTTGCAGGTTATTCTAGCCATGAAGAACAAGAAGAGTGCCTTTTAAGGCAAGTCAGCTAATTTTCATGATTTGTATTCACAACATTTTTTCAGATAACATCATATTTTGAGTTTCTGTTGATTAAACCAATCGCCTTCATTGTAATAACTCAATTTTTTAATTTCAATGAACTCAAAATCTTAAGGCAACCAGGTAACTTCCTTTTTTTTAAAAGTTAAACCAATAATTCTTTTTACAGTGCATACTGGCAACCTAAACAGCTATTTCCAGCCATGTTCAGTACTGTACAGCTCCTATCTACAGTACTTGAATGGAAAAAGAGCAAAAACCCTAAACGTTCATGTTTTAATAACCGCTTTTAAATGAGAACTAAAATCTGACAACAGTTATGCTTCTTAAATTATGCTTCTTTGTGCTAAATCATGCAAAAAAACAAACAAACAAAAAAAAAGCTGGTCCAGCTAATGCAAATATACATCACAGAGTAAACAAAACTAATGTTTATTGTTACAATTTCTTGCATTCATATACTACTATTCAAAAGTTTAGGTTGGGTAAGATTTTTTATGTATTTGACACCAATGTTTTTGAAAGAAGGCTTCATTTATTTGAAAAAACAAAACAACAACAACTGAAATATTGTGAAATATTATTAAGAAAAAAAAAAACTATTGGTTTCTGTTTTTCATGTGATCAAAGCTGAATTTTCATCGTCATTACTCCACTCTTCAGTGTCACATGATCCTTCAGAAATTTTTCTTATATGCTGATTTGCTGCTCAAAAAACAACGTTTATTAGGACTCTTTGATGAATAGAAAGTTAATAGCATTATGGATGTCTTGAATGTCAATTTTGATCAAGTTAGTTTCTTGAATATTAATTCTTTAAAAAAAAAACAAAAAAAAAACATATGGATCCCAAACTTTAACACCAAAGAGTATCGTACAGTATATGTACTTGCTCTTTATAATGTATGCTGATATTAGTCAAGTCAAGTCACCTTTATTTATATAGCGCTTTTTACAATGTAGATTGTGTCAAAGCAGCTTTACAGTGATAACTGGTACATTATTTTGGCTGCACAGGAGCTCTTAAAGAATAGTGTCAATGCAGGCAGATCAAAGCACTGTTGAATATCAAATATCAATTGTCAAGTGTCCCCAACTAAGCAAGCCAAAGGCGACAGCGGCAAGAAACCCAAACTCCAACAGGTGACATATTAAAGGGTTAGTACACCCAAAAATGAAATTTCTGTCATTAATTACTCACCCTCATGTCGTTTCCACACCCGTAAGACCTTCATTCATCTTTGGAACACAAATTAAGATATTTTCTATAAAATCACTTTCAATGCCCAGAAAGCTACTAAAGACGTATTTAAAACCGTTAGAAGAGATGAAGTGATGAGAATACTTTTTGTGTGCAAAAAACAAAATAATGACTTTATTCAACAATATCTAGTGATGGGCGATTTCAAAACACTGCTTCATGAAGCTTCGAAGCTTAACAAATCTTTTGTTTTGAATCAGTGGTTCGGAGCGCATATCAAAGTCACGCTCCCCAGTGGTGAACCACTGAAATTTTGAAACACTTATGACGTAACAAAGCCTTGTTTACTGACGATCACGTGACTTTGGCAATTTTAAGAGGGATGACTGGCATCATCCATATTAGTTGTGGCTTTCTTTGCATTTGTAACGACATGAAGAATTAATTAGAAATGTCACAGTTAACATCCCCACGGTTTTTCTCTTGCATGTTTATCAGAGTACATTCTCTCGAATGGCTGCAGTTTAGTCATCTGCAGGTGACTTAAGGGAGTGAAAGCATTATTCTCCATCTCTTTCAGAGCACATTTCGCTGTATTAAGACCGCCTCAGGGCATAATAGTGAAAATGGCAGGCAAGTAAAGCTCTCTTGCTGCTCAGATCACAAACGTGAGTCTGAGACCATGTGTGTTTGACATGGTGTGAAATGTGATGACCTTCTCTTGCTCGCTCAGCTGCCAGTCCAGATTTTGGGGCTTCAGGGCAGATTTTTTTTCCAATGCTTGTTGACTACTTTTGACTCGCACATAACAATTATTTCTCACCACAGTTATAATTTTTTCAATACGCAAGAGTAAATACAGACTGTTTTGAGCATTGTATTGATCGGTCAGCATCTCTCCAACTGCGCCATAAAGATTTGAAGATCTCTCACACTGTGCTTAGTGTGCATTTAGTTTATCTAGTTTCTTGTACATTTATGTGTTTTTGTAGGCCTATGTGTCTATGTGCACTTGGTTATTATAGTGTTGCTTGTGTTAAATTTACTAAAGATATTTTAAGCCTAAGTCTTTCCTTTTTGTGTATAATTGCCAAAGTAATGATCAAACACATTTGTCCCGCCCCAAACTCTCAGCATTGGTTGAGCCAGTGTTTCCAATGTGATGTTTTGGTAACACTTTAGTTTAGGGTCCAATTCTCACTATTAACTATTTGCTTATTAGTATGCATATTACTAGGATATTGGCTGTTTATTAGTACTTATTAAGCACATATTAATGCCTTATTCTGCATGACCTTATTCTACATCCCATAATCCTACCCAATACATAAACTTAACAACTACCTTAACTATTGATAAGTTTATTGAGGCAAATGTCATAGTTAATAGTGAGAATTGGACCCTACACCTACAAAAATGCTTGGTTAAAAACAACCCAAGTTGGGTAAAAATGGACAAACCCAGTGGTTGGGTTAAATGTTTGACCAACATGCTGGGCAGTTTTATTTAATACAACTATTGTTTAAAAATGACCATATGAGTGGCTTAAAATGAACCCAAAATAGGTTGGAAAATAAACATAATTACTAGAGGCAACAGTAATAATCAAAAGGTGAACATTTATCAATGAGCAATTTAATAAATGTTTATTGTTTAATTATTATTCTGGGTTTGTCCATTTTTAACCCAGCATTTTTTAGAGTAACCAATGTTTTTGACACCAAAAATCGCACCGCTCAGCTTTAAGAACAGTGTTTTAAAAGTCACAATAAATGATAGATATATTACATGAGAACATAATACTCTGCACCAAGCTTAGTCATAGACATTGCATATAAAATTTTATTGTCTCAGTACCTATATCACTGAAAGTTATAGTGCTATAATATTCCTATAGGTCTATAAAGAAAGACCTTTTCAAATAACAACCAGGACATTTTAATTAAACTATAAAGATGTAACGTGAGCTTGTAAATATAATGTTAAATGTATTGCACATGACCAGAGGGCCCATGACACATGTGAGAGTGTTTTGGACCAGTTTTACATTTATTGATCTTATTGATCCATTTTAATACCTTGCAAATGTAAACATTTGACTTTCTGTGATAAATTCTACATTGCTTTTGTAAATTATGCTGATTTGTCACCAAAGTAATGTTATTTAACTGCCTAACAAAGATGAGGATTTATCAAAATTGCAAAGAATGATTTTGATTGTCTTGAAAGCACTAGTAAGAATGTGTTAAATCTACAAACCTATCAGTAACGTTTTGCGTCTTATACCACTTTTACAATACAATTCCCGGCTTTTTCTTTTTGTAAAAACTTCCTTGCACAATACTTAGATGACCCCACTTTTACACTGACAAAAAAAGGAATAGAAACAATTTTCACTTTCACAAACAATACAAAGAAACTGCAAGTAACATTTTAAAGGGATAGTGAAAATTCTGTCATCATTTACCCTCAAGTAGTTCCAAACCTGTATAAATTTCTTTGTTCTGCTGAACACAAGGAAGATATTTAGAAGAATGTCAGTAACCAAACATATAAATATTTTTACAGTGTGCATTAGAGCATGATTTGTAAACTAATATACATAACCAGCTCCATATCTATGACTTTCCTAATGCAGTAAACTTGCTCTGTATCTCACCCGGTACAGCACTGCACATTGCAGAGCACTTAGGTTTGAGTGCCACAAAACACAAATGACGCTAAAAGAGCTCAAAGACTTATAGAGGCAAGCTAAAAAATGGCACAGTTGCTTCAGCAAATGCATTTATATTTCATGTTTGCTTTTTCTAACATTGTTTCTTTAGGTTTAGGGTAGGGTTTAGTGTAGTTGGTATGTTATTTCTAATGCAGCATAATATCTTTTTGCAGAAATGTCGCCACAGGCATGTTTTTCTCAATGAGCCTAGGTTGAAAAAATGATTTTTGTTGAGCCCTATAGTAGGCATCTATTTTGTCATATTGAACAACTGATGTTAGTTTAAATGTTCAATATACAGTACACTCACTGGCCACTTTATTACATACACCTTTCTATTACCGGGTTGGACCACATTTTGCCTTCAGAACTGCCTCAATTCTTCATGGAATAGATTCAGCAAGGTGCTGGAAATGTTCAACAGAGATTTTGGTCCATATTGACATGATAGCATCACAAAGATGCTGCAGATTTGTCGGCTGCACATCTATGATGTGAATCTCCCGTTCCACCACATCCCAAACATGCTCTATTGGATTGAGATCTGGTGACTGTGGAGGCCATTTAAGTCTAGTGAACTCATTGTCGTGTGATTTTGAGCTCTTTGTACCTCTGATACAAGGCAGGATACAAGGCCTACCGTCTGACCCTACCGTCTGTCGCAGCAGAAACTAAGACTCATCAGACCAGGCAACGTTTTTCAGTATTCTATTGTCCAGTTTTCTATTGTCCAGAGTCCGTGTGAATTGTAGCCTCAGTTTCCTGTTGTTAGCTGACAGGAGTGGCACCGGTGTGTCTTCTGATGCTGTAGCTCATCTGCTTCAAAGTTCGTCATGTTGTGATTTCAGAGATGCTTTACTTCAGACCACGGTTGTAACAAATGTGACCCGTGCTGGCAAAATGAGTCGCAATGAGCAAAATATAAAAAATTGGTTATTATTTTCACATTCTCTATTAAAAAAAAACCCTGCAGAATGACTGCCAAAAAATGACTGAGCTACACCTGTTTGAAGTTAATAGAGTCAGCAAAGTCAATTTGGAGAAAAATCGAGTTAAAGTTTTCTGAAGGTTCCAAAACAAAATCACCTATAGCAACCTTAAAATCCCTGGTAATACCACCAAATTTGGCACACACCAAGTCAAAACCCATATATATAGGAAGAAATATATATTCAACTTTTTTTCCCCATAATTCCACAATTGTTTGATTAACGCAATGAAACAGACAGCCTATGTATTAAGACCTACTGTACCAAAAGGATCTAATATAATATTACACATCAAATGTTTTTCCCCAACAGTTAACCAAACGTTCACTTTAGACGTAACAGAAAATGTTTGCGTGAATACTCACCAAGACCTTTTTTTTTTTGTTTTTAAATACTGTAATTCTGTGTATATGTGGATCTGTCAGTCAGTAGAGTAAGCGAGTAAGACCGTTTTGTTTACATCAGCATGAGTTTGAAAATCACATTTCATTGGTTTAGACTCATGCCATCAAGAATTCGCTATGAATATTCACAAAGTTGGAATGCTACACTTTACAACGATTCCAAACTTATGCTAAGGGAAGCACCAGTCATCCAGAAGTGAGCAGAGAAACACAGCATTTTTCATGGACAAAGGAAAGGTACTCCTCTCAGAAAACGCAGAAATAAAGAATTTTTAGATGTTTAATTGCTATTTAAAGCATTAGGATCGCTAGACAAGGGCTTAAGGGCTTTGAAAACCTCAAATTCGACCAACATTTTTCACTTGTTTTGCCTGTAGCTCGAATAGCTAACTCATTTTGCCAGCCACGGGTCACAAATGGTTATTTAAGTTAATGTTGCCTTTCTATCAGCTCAAACCAGTCTGGCCATTCTCCTCTGACCTCTGGCATCAACAAAGCATTTTCGCCCACAGAACTGGTGATCACTGGATATTTTCTCTTTTTCTGACCATTCTCTGTAAACCCTAGAGATTTTCTGTTGCAGTTTCTGAAATACTCAGACCAGCCTGTCTGGCACCAACAACCATGCCACATCCAAAGTCTCTTAAATCACCCTTCTTCCCTATTCTGATGCTCTGTTTGAACTTCGGCAGATCATCTTGACCATGTCTACATGCCTAAATGCACCGAGTTGCTGCCTTGTGATTGGCTAATTCAGGGCTTGTGTGAACGACGCTCGGGACAGTAGACGGAACTGTCACTTGCCCGATCGGGCCAGTGCTCTAAGGTGTGCGCATATCGTCTATGATATATTTGTTTGATACAAAAACACACCCATTGAGTGAACGCATACACTATATGATTAGTAGGTCTAGTAGGTTAGACTAGTGCGCGTGCATATTTAGAGTGCACGATTTCTCTGCGTAATTTAGTCTATAGGTCTATTTCACAAAGTGACGTGTACAACCGGAAGTAGGGAAAACTTTTTTCCGGTCTAGTAAAAGCGCTAGCATAACAGTGGCGGAGACTAGAAGTAGTGTGTTGTGCCTCTATGTTCAAACTTGAAGAAGAAGCAACTGTTTATCGTTTTACAACTTTACCATCGACGAGAACTTACTCCAGACACTGAGGGGCAGCTGGTGTTGAAATGGAGAGTGTTAATGCATTTAGGCTATAGACCTTATGCAGCCCCGCCCCTTTTCAGCGCTGCGCTCGTTGTCTTTTGACTTCCGGTTTGTATTTCCACAGCGATCTTACGTATTTATGAATGAACTGCTTGTTTTAAAATCTTCCCGGTCTACTGACATTTGTTAAGACATCTGCTTTAAACATTACAATGCTCATGATAACTTTCATTAACTCTACAACAAGTAAATACACTTCACCAGCTAGTTATTCTTTGATAGCGATGCCATAGAAATATACAGAGCTACCACAAAAATGGAAGTTCAAAGACAATATTATATATTTATATAATTTAATATAGTTTACCAATATTACATGAAGAGCGCCATTTTATTCAAATATAAGCATGATTACAAATGTGATTGTTTCCGCTTGTTTCGCTCTATTTCTGCAGCGAAAATAGAAACAAACAAAGTATCACTTCCTGAATGAATCAGCCGTTTGAATGAATCGGTTGAATCTCAATGACTCGCTCATTAACAGTGATTCGCTTCGGGTTCAATTTCACACTTAAAGTATCTTTTCATAACAGTATTTAACGTTTTATATTTTCAACATTTCAAAACATTATTTATGCATCTGTAACTGCTCTTGACTGATTAACTTTAATAAGGTTTAATCTATAGTTATATAGTTATACATTAGATTACAATTTTTATACCTGAAACAGGTTTATGCCTACATAAAAACATGAAAAGCACTGTTTATTTCATTTGTTTATTCTGTTGTATTTATCTTTGCTATTACTTTTAATTTTGATTATTCGTTCCTATTTTATTACTTACTGTTTACTTGTCTAACAATATTTAAAATTTAAGTGAGTTAATCTAGTAGCTTTTGGTGTCAGCTTATTTATTAAGGTTACATGTATCAAAAAACAACGAAACAATAACTTGGCTTATTTTATAGGCCTATTTTCTTTTCTTTTACTTTATTATTTTTTTATTGTGGGGCCAAAAATTTGAACCACTGGCAAACCAGGCCAACAGAAAAAATCCTTAGCGTTGAGCCCTGTAATTAGATATTTGCGTTACTGAGCAATTGAACAGGTGTACCTAATAAAGTGGCCGGTGAGTGTATACTACAAACTATGTCTGTAATATAGTAAAAAAAAATAGTGTGAAATCAGAGTTTAAATACTTTTACATATCACGGCTTGCTGTTGCAAATATATAATAGGTATATGCTTTACAATAGACTGAAATGTCAAGTACTCTTAACAATGACTAATTAAACCATATTCTTGCTGAGGTGTAGTGCACCTCGCTGTGTCTCAAAGCAGTGCGCCGATGAGACGTTTCATAAGGAAAGCTTTACATGCAGTACATTATTAATATAGTACGCTATATAGTAACTAATTGAAACATAACTGCATTGATTTTACAGCTGAATATCTAATTGATTTTTTTTTTTTCTTTGAAATGTAGTGCAGGCCTAACAAATGTAAATTAAGTCCTTGAATGGTGCAGGTGAACATCAGTTTTAGAGGTTGTTGGATCAGTATGTTATTGAACACTGACCGGTCTATATGGGAATTAAAATGTTTTAGTATGCAAACACAGCTGTGATATTTATCGCTATAGTAAATAATGATGCAGAACGCGTCAGCATGTTTAAATGCTGAGAGTTCATCTGAGAATTAATGACGATGACAAACTCATGACAGAATTTCGATAGGCTCAATTTAAAGACTATATTTCAACCCTTGGTTATCAAAAATACCGACAAATCATCAGTGACACGTTGGAGTCCACATACATACATACACTGTGTGAGTTTACTTTCACCGCAACTATAGCCTACACTCAGGTTTAGCATAACATTTACATGATTTTCATTTCAGATATCTCTCAAACATGGAAGTCTATTGGGAAACAGCAAGCATAATGCATCTGCACTGAGACAGTTAGGCAGAGGAAGGAAGCTAGCGTTCTCTGTCATCATAACGCAGACATGAATTCGACAATATTTTATTGTTGTGGGTGACTAGGATGTCATATGAGACATCTGACGAAATCAGTCATAAAGCGTGCACACAGACGCTCCAGCGTGAAGCTTTCTGACAGCACTCTGCCTCCTGTTGGTAATGCAGTCTGACAACAACCAAACCGGAGACTGATTACAGAAGCCATTCTATATATAATAATTTCAGATTTTTGTTCAAACCACTGAATTGCTATACACTGAAAGCATTTGTATTATACAGGTTTTTGGAAGGCATTTTACGCTGCAAGCAACAATACGTTTTCATCTGAAATAATTATTCAAATATGATGTTTTAGTGCCCCTGATTTTTCCTTTTCCCTTTGAATCCCATTTTCTAAGAATATGCAGGATGCATGTTTGTTAATGCAGTTACACATATTACACACATTATATGTGGGTTTTGCTTCTTTTCACTGGCACATTAAAAGTTTAGTCAAGGTTATTCAACCTGGCTGGGCTCTTGCTTCTATAATATTTGTGTTTTGCATTCATTATACACTAGTGTTACAACTGGCCTTGAATCTAATTCTTTGTCCAAATGACCAGTGGTGCATACATCTAATTTAAAATTCAGGCGGCCACTTTGCACACAGTGCAGTGATCCATTTGCTTCATCAAATTGAAAAGCCAGATAGATTGCACATTAGCTCACTTAGGTCTAGTTCGCTAGCACAAAATGCTCCCAATAAATATTTAACACTGTTTGTAATGTCATCTTTTGAGGTGAATTGGCATCACACACACCATTGTCTAAGCCTGATGAAGTCCTGGATTAAGTTTTCCTGTGGAAATGGAGTATATACAGAAGATACTATATAACGACAAGGTGCAGTTCTTAGAATAGAGCAAAGCTATATTACAGTAAAAGATCCATCAGTGTATTTATTTAATATTATGACAGTTGTTAATACAATATTGGACAATTGCAAAAATCGATAGAGAGTCTAAAAAATGTACATTTAATACTACAAGAAAAGCCCTAGGAATTAAAGGTTGCACTTTATTTTACAGTTCTGTAGTTACATTGTAATTACTCAAATAAGTACTGAGTACTATTAACATGTACTTACTATAGACTTACAGTTAGGGTTTGGTTTAGAGTTATTTACTTGTAATTATGCATAATTTACTGTTATTCCTATAGTAAGTACACGTAGTAACGTGTAACTACGGCACTGTAAAATAAAGTGTTACCGAATTAAATGCATGTAAAACAGTGAATAAATAAAGGTATACAATCAAATATGGTTAGTTTTGTTACATTATTTTTATTTATGTCCAGACTCAAGAACGTTTTGAAAAACATTGTATGGAGAGAGAAAAAAAACTTCTTCTTTTTGAGACATTTCTCAAAATCTTCTAAATAATAATAGTCTCAATTTTTATGTTCCACTGAAGAAAGAAAGTCATACAGGTTTAGAACAACATGAGGGTGTGTACATGATGACAAAAAAAAACGATGGGCCCTATTTTAACGATTTAAGCGCATGGTCTAAAGCGCACGGCGCAAGTGCACTTAGGGCGTGTCCGAATCCACTTTTGCTAGTTTGAGGGCGGGAAAAATTATTCGCTATTTACATGGCGGAATTTGCAAGGGGAAAAACTGAATGAAAATTCGTATGATTTCCTATGAATGACCTACACCTAACCTTTCCCCTAAACCTACCCACCACTGGGGTTTAGACAAATCGTAAGAATTAGCCACCTTGTAAAATACGTACGAATTGGTCGTGAGATAGCGTTGGCATATTACTAACACACTCTTTAAATATAAAAAAAAATACTGCGGCATTGACTTTAGTCCATGTTTTAGTTGGTCAATGGTGCAGTCGTTTTCAGGTGCCTCAAAATAGCAACACGCCAACAATGCGCCTGAGCACACCTCGTTTTCAGACCAGCACTCCTATGGGCAAACAGACGTGCGTGAGTGCATCTGCTATTTGAACAACGTGTCGCTGGACGTGAAAATGATAACTGCGTCGGGCTGAAATTAGCAAAAAACACTTGCGTCGCGCCTGGCGCCACATTGTGCCGGGTGTATGACAGGCCCAATGTCTTTAAAGTGATGACTGATGCTGACATTTCACTGATCTTGTAGTATTACATGCTGTCTGAGTCTGATTTGTAATAGATATATCAATCAATGAAACAAAGATATCAGGTTGTGAACAAAAGAACAATGAAAAAAAAAGAAAACTGAAAAATCTAAATGTTTGTCAAAATACAGCAATCACATAAATATTACTGTTTATTTACACTAAATATGATACAATCTGGTATATGTCATAAAATCAATAGTGTCATGAATGTGGTAAATGGCATCACATTACATTACACAAGATAGATTTTGACTGAATAAATTGCAGAAAACAATATTAGCCAAACACTCATGAGGTTCTGCTGCATTGAGAGATTTATTGTTCATGTCTGAAACCTGACGGAGGAACTTTAAATGTCAATAGGATACAGACAGGGGAGTAATCCCTTTCCTTCTTCCTGAATGTACTTATACATATTAGCCTGCTGGAATTTCACATACTGCTTTCTAGGAAAAGAGGAACTATCTGACCTTGCACTACTGGTCTATGATACTAAAGAGATTGTTCAGTCAAAACTGAAAATACTGTTTTCTGTTTAAATATCAGTTAGTCACCTTCATGTCTTTCTAAACCTGTATGACTTTATTTTTCTGGGGAACACAAAAGAAGATATTTTGGGGAAAGCTTTGACTACTTTAGTCCATACAACAATAGACAGTGGGGCAGTGGCGGAGCCAGGATTTTTTCATAGGGGTGGCCAGGCAGGGGCCAGCAACCAGTCTGGGGTGGCACAGAAATCTTCATTATTTCAACATAAAAATTAGTCTGACTATAATTAATTGGACTGTGCCTAACTGAATACAGTTAATTTGTACTTAATTATAACTGAGATAGTGAATTAGATCATGGAATGCTGAGTGAATATGACCATTTAAAAAAAAATAATTCCTCACCTGCAGGCATATTAATAAAGGGGCTCACACGAAACTAAATTTCAACTTGTTCATTCAGCTTGTTCTGGTTCTCAAAACCCCCAATAGCTAGTTCTTCATTGTTGCATCATGGATGAGACATCCAGATAACTACATACTGTAGTGTAGTTCAAAGATTATTCAACCTTCATTGAATTTTATGTATAATCAATGAACTCTTCAATAATTCTGAGTTTGTAGTTTCTTTTGCGCGTTATTTATAGTGAAGTAAGCCTAATACACAGTGCGCCTTATTTGCTCATGATTGAAAAGTGCGCGCCGCGAGCACAGTATACCGGCTGACACGACAGGAAAGTAGGCTACGTTTTTTTTCTGAGTTTTACTGTATAGACCGCAGATACCTATTAAGGACAACGCGTTTTTTCTCAGCATCTGTCACCGGCTTTCACACACATCTTCCAAAATAAAAGTGGCATCATAAAAAAAGGATTTTACGTTTGGTGGTGTTGTTTCTTTGACTGCACACATTGCGGCCCACTCAAAACGGTCTTGCAACCCACCAGTTTAGAAACGCTGACGTAAGCTATAATGTTCGCTGTTGTTCTACTGAAGCTCATTCCACCCCTGGCCACCCCCTGGCTTCGCCCCTGCAGTGGGGTCCAAAACAACATTAGACCCTTCTGACTTTCATTGTATGGACAAAAGCAGTCACAATATTCTTTCGGGTTCAACAGAAGAAAGTAAGACATACATTTTCCTGAAAAGGACTGACAATTTAACAGTGTTTGGTAAGTTACTGTAAAAAAAGTAATTAATTACTAGCTACTTATTACATCTTTAACAGTGTAATAATTACTCTCTCTAAAAAGTATTGCATTACTTACACAAATTACTTTTTAAATCCCATATTAACTTCGACCGGTTGAACAATACAAGGATAGATATGAAACTGCTCTTTTAATTATTTTAAATAAATATAAAATTGCATAAATTATTCTTGAACTGACATTAAAAATATATATTTTAACGGTAACACTTTAGTATAGGGAACACATATTCACTATTAACTACGACTTTTCCCTCAATAAACTCCTAATTTACTGCTTATTAATAGTAAGCTAGTTGTTAAGTTTAGGTATTGGGTAGGATTAGAAGAAGATAGAATAAGGTCATGCAGAATAAAGCATTAATATGTGTTTAATAAGTACTAATAAATAGCCAATAATCTAGTAATATGCATGCTAATAAGCAACTAGTTAAAAGACCCTAAAATAAATTTTGATTAAATATTGTTTTAGATAGAATTGTTCTATAGTCTATACAGTATTTAATTCAATCACGTCAAGAACAGTAATTAATTTACAGAAAAATTAAGAGTAATCCCTTTACTTTTTCAAAGGAAAAGTAATTAAATTACAGTAATGTAACCCAACACTGGCACTGACATTAGTTTCTGCTGGAATATTTTAAATGAAAATATTCACACATAGTAAAAAATAAATAAATATATTCTGATCTACAACAAAGATCTAAAGCTCAACGCATGAGAAAAAAATGTTGCAAATCTCACATAGAAATGCATTGCTAGGCTGAATCTTGTTAGAAGTAAATGTCACCAACAAATAACATATTACCATTGAGGATTCATTTTGGACAGGAAATTGCCACTCGTCAGCACTCTCCACTTAGCCTCTATTACAGTGTTCAGCAAAATACTACTAAACTTTATTGGGTGCATCTTAAAGTGCTAGTCCTATGTCCCCAAGTAATGCTGTAGGCCTAATAAAAATGAAGGATGCACTTCATTTGTTAAACCTCCTGAAACTGAGGATGTAAAGTGAAAATGATAGAGAGATGAAAGTTATCTTATTTTTGGAATTTTGTGAAGTTTCCTACAAATACAAGTTTTGTGTTTACAAAGCGTTTCCTATAACACTTAGTCTTGTGAATTTTAATTTGATAAATTCAACACACTGGTGTACTGGTTTCCCGAATTTGAACACGATTATAGGCATATGCAAATATGCTTCTTCCACCATGCATGTTATCACTGGGATCCTCTGAGTTTTAAAATATTTCTGTTTTCTTTCAATTTCACCACTCATTTGGTTTCCACACAATGCTCTTGCTTGGGGCATAAAAAAAGAAGCTATCATGCTGTGCTACAGATAAGGTTATACTCCAACCGTCCTTTACATATTTAGTACCTCTCTTTCACGCCACTGACTAGTCTTAGTGTTTTGTGCATTTTTATCTATTGCTCTTTTTATAACATGCATTTCGTCTCAACGTTTTGTGGTGTCACTGTTACAGAGGTGCAAAGTGCAGTATGAATATTTTACATATTGAGCTTTTGGTATAGTGCACAAGCCAAATGGGCATATTTTAGGAGCTTTTAGAAGCTTGTCCTTTTTGGAGCTTGACAGTGGTAGTCTTAATGAACTGTCATATATATGACATCTAAAGTATGTACAACTAGATCTCTTTTATTGAATCCAAAAGATTTTAATTATATTCTGCACATATAAAGGTATTTTAAAGATTTTAAAGTGTCAAAAGGTCATTCGGTTTAACCATCCAAAGGCCAATACAGCCACTTCATTTGTGATTAAAATATCTTAAAATGTAATAAATGTATGTATTTTTTATTCTGGCATGATTTTATAACATCATATATCAACATAGTGCAAAATGTTATTAAAATTATGTGTAGAAGTTGTTGCTTTGTTATGAGAAACAATGTCCGGAAAAATCCATTTCATTGATGTCATTCGGAGTAACCAATATAAAGGGACCATTTTGGATCAAGTCATGTGGTCAATATCATGTGACTGGATATGTCATAATTCAGACACCTGCACAGGACCACATGGTCATAAGGCAAAGCAACTAACTCTCTTTTAACTATTTGAAAAAATAGTTTTCACTTGCTCATATATATACATATATATATATATATATATATATATATACACACAGTATATATTCCTCTGAAGCCACGTGATAGCTTTGTATGTAGAAAAGACTGCACTTTAAGTGGATAAACACTTGATTTTGATCTTTTGTAAATTCGGATCCTGAAGTCTGATATGTTTGGTCGTACTGTACTGCTTAGATTTAGAAGCCTTGCAGAAAATATTAGTCACAGACAGCTCGACGTGCACAGTGCAGTATGCATAAAGCTCTGTTTGGAATACATAAAACAAATAATGTAAAGTCTTAACATCTTTGATTTTATTATACAGTAACTCCACTCCACGTGTGGTTGTTCTCAAAGTATTACTGCTTGCCTGCCAGTTATGTTGTTTTTGCTGAGAGATTTACCTTGCTTCTCAAAATAAACCTATTTTTCAAATTTTTTGTGCTTCCTGCTTAAATCAAAGGAATTATATCCATGCCGGATAGCATAACCAGAAAAAGAAGAATCCCTCTTACAGTACACACAAGATCACAGAACGATGTTCAGAGAGCCAGAAAATGAAACAGAGTAACTAAAAATTCAACTGCATGTCAAGTGCGGCCAGTATGACACCTTTTCCCCAATCAAAATTTCCCCAATTTGTTTGTATTTGTAAAGTTTAACCACCTGGTGCCAGTTGCAACAAATCCATGAATTTAAGAATAGTTAAGAGTTCTCCACACTCTTGTCAATTATGGGAGTAGGCTCAACAATGTAATATGTAATTATATATATAATCTCAGGCATAACATTATGAGCACTGACAGGTGAAGTGAATAACACTGATTATCTCTTCATCACGGCACCTGTTAATGGGTGGATATATTAGGCAGCAAGTGAACATTTTGTCCTCAAAGTTGATGTGTTAGAAGCAGTAAAAATGGGCAAGCTTAAGGATTTGAGGATTTGATGCATGCGGGGAGTGAAGGCTGGCCTATGTGGTCCGATCCAACAGACGAGCTACTGTAGCTCAGATTGCTCAAGAAGTTAATGCTGGTTCTGATAGAAAGGTGTCAGAATACACAGTGCATCACATTTTGTTGCGTATGGGGCAGCATAGCTGCAGACCAGTCAGGGTGCCCATGCTGACCCCTGTCCACCGCCGAAAGCACCAACAGTGGGCACGTGAGCATCAGAACTGGACCACGGAGCAATGGAAGAAGGTGGCCTGGTCTGATGAATCACATTTTTTTTTAATCACGTGGATGTCCGGGTGCGTGTGCGTCGCTTACCTGGGGAACACATGGCACCAGGATGCACTATGGGAAGAAGACAAGCTGGTGGAGGCAGTGTGATGCTTTGGGCAATGTTCTACTGGGAAACCTTGGGTCCTGCCATCCATGTGGATGTTACTTTGACACGTACCGCCTACCTAAGCATTGTTAAGGACCATGTACACCCTTCCATGGAAACGGTATTCCCTGGAGACTGTGGCCTCTTTCAGCAGGATAATGCTCCTGCCACAAAGCAAAAATGGTTCAGGAATGGTTTGAGGAGCACAACAACGAGTTTGAGGTGTTGACTTGGCCTCCAAATTCCCCATATCTCAATCCAATTGATATATTGCATATAATGTGGTGACTACACTGAAACATGACAAGTCTCCATATTTTTCTAGCTAAGTTTGCCAACAGACTGTAAGAGCTTAGCTATAGCATGGCAGATTTGCTTACAGTCCTGCAAAAACATTTCACTCTAAGCTTCATGTGAGCCCATTTGGCTATATACATTTTCACACCTCTGTATCAACACAGTTCCCTGTTAAGTTGTTTTATTGCTTCTTCTCTGGGAATTTGTGTTTATGTGGGTGAAATGGTTCTGTGCTCACAGAAATTGACAATGCTAGCCAAGTGTAAACAAAGCGACTTGTGTTGTGTACGGGAACAAGGAGATGTATCCTCTTTTATTCAATCAGGGAAGACAACAGATTCTTTATTGCCACTTGACTGGGAAACTGTTGTATGTACAGCTTTAAGATAAAAAGGTGTTTAAGCTATTCATTAGCAGTCACATTCATCAGTGGCATTTGCTCATTGGGCATTGACAGTTTTCACACTGCATAACAGAACCACATACAGAAAATTTGATTTCTGGGTTACTACATGTGGAGTATTTCCTTTAATAACCATAAATTCTAAAATAGTTATCAGGAATGGGCTATTGAGAACTATAACAAACTTGAAAAAGTACCATCCTAAAAAGTTTGCAGGTTTAAAGATAAAAGTTTCAGGATTCCCAGAGCACTTCATCACATGAAATTATTCCACCCTCCATAGTTTAATAGCAACGGTTTGACAAAGAGGTGAAATATTAGCTCTGGCTGGTTTGCTATAGCTGCCAGGGGCAACTCATTTAGTAGGAGAGCATGCATCTCAATGATGGCAGGGATATTCAGTTGCTGCTTTGGGACAGTAGGGTGAATTCTTCCTCCCTATGATAGCCGATAGGAGATTTTAATAAACTACCATGACAGCACTGAGGCAGATGTTGACCCCAGCAGACAGAGGGAGGTTTAAATGAGCACCATATGCTCATGTTGTTGGTAATAGTTGTTGTAAGACTTTTCTTCTGCTACATTATTCCAATTCATATGATTAACTTTTGCTTGGAGGATAAAACCATGTTGGGTTTCATGGTTTGCTTCAGTACAGTTAACTTCAGTTTATATTTATATATTTATCTTTCTGGTTCTCGAATCTGATTGGCTGAGAGCCGTGCAATGTTCTAGTGATAACAGCACTCCTACCTTTTCACCGTTTGTATCACTCCGCTTGTCATGGCGGCCAAGCAAATCCACTGAATTTTTTTTTTGTTTTTTTTTTTTTACAAATTTGCACTTTTTGAACAGTAGTTTTAAGAGTTTTTTAGGTGAGATGTAGTTGTTTAGACCTGAAATATGTGACTCATATTTAATCATAGCGCTTATTTTGCAATTTGTTTAGATGTTTTTGGAGATGCAAGCTCCAGGCTGTCAGCGGCCGTTCAGTGCTTGTGTACACATCGAGAACAGCTTCATCTCGGCCAGTGCTCTGGGGATTTGCTGCTGTGTCTTATAGTGGTTAAACATGAGATATAATTCATTTTGGGTACATAAAATGGGCAATCTTTGGTCTTATTAATCTATTACTTGTTCCTGAGCAAATCGAATTGGGCTATGTTATATAATGTTATATAAGACACAGGTAATGCTCGATTAGGTGATCTCTCTCTCTCTCAATAATACTGTACAAAATACAATGGAGGGACTCAACATTCCTTCATGACATTTTAGAAATAGTAACAGAGCTTTGGTCAAACTATCAACTATCAAACACAGATTTGAATCCGTGGTGGAAGGAAGTAGTTTTGCACAAAAGAGGGTTTTAAAGACACTCCGTTATCTCTTATTTATTTACACGCTCGTGCGTTCAAACTGTTGTATAAACACAATATCATACTTGTAGCCATGCGATATAGTTGTATATCAGCATAACTAATTTCATAACTTTTGCACATCTTTACTTGATCTCAAGAATCCTTTAATAGTTTGTATACATTTGTTATTATAAAACTGAAAGTGTATTATTTGTTATAAGTTTATGACATTGTGATACTTGATCTACTTGCATTAAAATGTTCTACATAGTAAAAAAAATCTTAGTAGTTGCTGTTAAAAGGCATTAAATTGAATAGATAATTAAATACATTATAGGATGTGTGCATGTACATGTATGTCAATCAAGCGGTGCAACAAAGCGAGGTCTGATCAATATGCTGTCTAGGTTTGTTATTTAACGTCAAGTTTAGATTTTAAATAAGTCATAATTACTCTGAACTTTAATGTGAAACATTTGTAACTTATATTTTAATCAATTTTTGCAAACAACGTATAGCATACTTTTATATAGATGTCAATTTGCACATTGTTTGATGGAGTAATTGCAGAAATTACTGACAGATTAATTGATTATCAATGTAGCTGCAGCTCTACTGCAAATCATTTGTCACCACAGGCCCCTGTTCCTGCTCATAACCAGAGCAGGGGGCTAAAAAGAAGGATGTTAAAGGAGGGGAATGATAAAAGAGCCCTGCTGACAGTGCAGAAGGATGCACACCTGATGCTTATTGTGCCATAAATCCAGCTCTATGCCTTTCCTTCTCATCTGTTCATGTAGGCTATAAGTCCTTGAGCTCAAGGTACGTCCACTGCAACTCTAGTCCTACTGGCTCCTCCACCACGTACCGTTCCTTTTCCATGATGATGACAACACACCTTCATATTTTGCTGGATGGCCCCTGCAAAGTAAATGTAATAGAATGTGCTTTTAGCTTTAACTAAATGTGACTCGGTCTGCTTGGATCAAATGTAATTATACTACCGGTATTCTGTTCCAAACCCGAGGGGGTGATTTGGCCAACTCTGACCTTGCTGTTTAAGACGGATTACAAACAGTTCTCCCTAAACCAATTAGTTGGACATTATCATGCAAATGACTGTTATTTCTCTTGGTGATCCTAAACACAGATGTGGAAAAGGAGTACACTAGTGGTGATTTCCCTTGAGATCCTTCCAAGATATGAACCACAAGCATACAGTGTGTTCCAGCAAGCTCACATCCCTAAAACACATGCTCCTATCTTTCCTCTCGCTAGATGCATCATAATGAGCACTTAACAAGACACATAATTCATGAGTGTTTAGTAATAGCAAAAACAACATCATCTAAAACACCAGGCATCCAAACTGCTTAAGTTACAGAGCTACGGAAAATAAAAGAAGATATACGCTTCAGTGGTGGTGTCCAGGGTGGCCAATCAGATGGCTCCGCCACTGAAGTGCTACCCCAGAATTTAATTTGTTATACTGGAAGTTGACATTTTTGCTGACTGACAACACATTATTGTAACGCATTACTTTGCATTCACAATGTCGTAAGTTACAGAAGTATAGGAATGTTTATGTGGGGCCACACTGAAGAATCTCTAATCAACGATCATTGGATTCATTCATGCTTTTTTGATGCCAGGTTAGGGTTACACACTCATTTACTTTCCTGGTTTATGGACATCCGGAAGTAGCCTTGGCCACCCCCTGTATAAAACTCTAGGGGCCCTGTCATACACCCGGCGCAATGCAACACCAGGTCAACACAAGTGTTTTTTGCTAGTTTCAGCCCGATGCAGTTATCATTTTCACGTCCAGCAACACGTTGTTTAAATAGCAAATGCACTTGCGCACATCTATTCACCCATGGGCGTGCTGGTCTGAAAACAAGGTGTGTTCAGGCGCATTGTTGGCGTGTTGCTTTCTTGAGGCAACTGAAAACGACTGCGCCATTGACCAACAAAAACCTGGTCTAAAGTCAATGGCGCAGTATTTTTGTTGTTGTTGTTGTTATTTAAAGGGCGTGTTAGTAATATGCACATATAGGTGGGTGCACATGAAATTAATAGATGCCTGAAAGTGATAGCATATAAAAGATTGTGACAACACAACAAATTTGAATCCAATCGTGTCTAGAATTTTGTCCATGTTGTTGCATTATGCTGCTGTTTCTTCTTCTTGACCGTGCACACTTTTACTCTCCCTAAGCTTGTTGCTTAAGTGCTTTTACTTCATTTGTAGTTTTCTCTCATTTGCTTAGCCACCAAAATCCATTCTATTAGACAAATATTCCAAACGATAATGTAGTTTTCTGAAAGCAAGGTCCATTTATCAAAACTTAATATAATTGAATAACTGTGATCTCACATTCTTTCCCCTTTTTTGTTTTACTTAAAATATTCTAAAAAAACTCTAGTTGAATATTCAAGAAAGGTTTTTTACTATATAGTTTTAATTTAGATTTACTCTACATTACATTTAGGAAATGTATAACATGTTTCAATTATGTGATCATTCACATTAAAACTTAGAGTATTGTTTTTAGGAAATTGGCTATTAAACTATAAACAGACTGTATAAGTAAGTTTTATAATATTTCTTGGCAATACTGTACAATAAGGTTAAATATGTTATCATTACTTAATGCTTTAGATACCTTGAACTAAAAATCTTGGGAATGTTAATTTCTACATATATTGATATATTTTTAACATTTCAAATTATTAAATTAGCATTAATGTATTATGGAAAAACATGACTTGATAAACAGTAGTATGTTTATAAATTAGCATTAACTATTAAGACATTAACTATAAATGCTGTAAAAATGTGGCTCATTGTTAGTACTCACGGTACCTACTGCATTAACCAATGTTAACAAATTGAACCTTATTGTAAAGTGTACCTATTCCTTTTCCCTGTACACCCACTGTAATTTATGTAGATTATAGTAATAGTATTTTGCACAAATCAAGAAGTTTAGAGGTTGCTCTGAATAAAACTCATTCACAACAGTAAGAGTTCATACAGGGTCACATTGCTTTTAGTAAATCTAACTGTGTGTAATGAGTGTTCAGTGTATCTGTGTGTTTGATAGTTTTGTGAGCCAAAAGCAAAGTTTCAGTTACATGAAGATGACTTTCAATTTTTGTCTGAAAAGTTTGGACAACTGAGTTGTAGTTTTGATTTTGTGATTATAGTTTTGAGAAATGTGACTTAGTAGTTGTCTTTCTCAATCTCCATTAATTCAGAGCCCTTAATTTTCACAAAAGACATTCAGTGTAGCTCAACTTTTGCCTGCTCTAAAAGCAGAAACTCTCCATATGACCCTATTGATGCTGGATTGGTGTTGATGCCCACAGCTGAAAGCTGCTCTGCTCATTAAAACTCCCTGCTGTGTGCCCATGGTGCCCTGGTGCATTGTGAAATTATCATAGAGAAACAACCATAGAAAGCCTACACTTCCCTTTAATCAACAACCCAGAGGAACTGTCTATCCCTCACATTATTCAAAACAACTCACACAGCCTTCGATGCACATGTAGTTGTTCATATTTTTAAGTCAGAGTTTAATTTTGATGCTTACATTGTCAAATCATGCCTGGCTTTTACATTGAGCAAACAGAGTTCAGTGGTTACACCAAGGAGATTTTCAATGCTCCTGCAACCTCTATAATGTATGACAACCATACAATGATGTGTCCCTCTTGGATACAGTGTAGACATATCTGCGAATGTCAGAGATGGATCAGGCATACAAAGAGATTCTTTCCCAGGTGCATTTGCCAGCGAGAACATACAGTGTGATGTAAATGTGAAATTGTGGCCAAATGAAGAAGTTGGCTCACATTTCTGTTGTCATATCTGTATGTGTTGTATATTTTAGAATTAGAAATAGAATTTTTTTTATTGTTGGACTGAAGTAAATCATATTGAAGTGTATAACAAAATTTGTGATTTGCTCTTATACTGGAGCATGTGTATGCATGCAACACAATAAATGGATGTTCTTGTTTTATAAAGGAATTATTATGCAGTAACTACATGTGCACTTGCTTTCAATTCACTAATAGTGATGGATAGAAAAAAAGTTTTTTTCTTTATTTTTGTAATTAGCTTTTTCTTTAATTGTTTTAAATTTAATTTTTGGTTGAGTATGTTATCCCTGAGCAGTTGAATTTGCTCTTTAAGACAAACACAGGACATTAATTGGACATTAAAATAATCAAAGTGCTGTTGTATTCTTACACATGACTACATACACATACACACATCATTTATTACTGAATATAAAGGTTATTAAATATCACTTATTCTCAATTGCCCAAAGCCAGAACTCATTATGAGGCATTTCCATTTCTCCCTGCATTTAGTTTTGCTATCTTTGCATCTATGGTTAATTAATGTACAAACTTCTTTTGCCTGGATGCAAATGAGTAGCCTCGAACTGCATAATTAGGTCAGGCAACATTTGAACCACTCAAGGAGTCTGGACCACTGTCCCCCAGAGACAAGTTCAAATTCTGAATCATCATTTTTCTCATTATTTGGTGATCAGATTAGCATGGCATTTAGTATTAAATCTGAAACTCTTATTTTAGTTGACTTTCAGCTTTACTAACAATTTCATGAAATTTTGAGACACCTTAATGACTAATAGCTTGACAAGGGTGTGAAATAACTCATTACAGTTTTTCTGCAGGCTTCAGATCCAAAACGATGCAGAACATGAATAGTAAAAGCAGGCTGAGACATGGAGTCATTTTCTATGGGAGGCTAAAAGATACAGTATATGACAGACATTTCCGTAGGTAAACCTTATAGCCAATTGAAGCGGCTTGTGAGAACATTAGCTGGTTTGGACTTTTGCCTGTTGTTCATGGTAGACATGGGATACTCCTCTGTATATCACTGTGATACAGAGTAGTATAGTATTTTCTGACCTGACCCAGACTACAGAAAAATGCTAATTCTCAATGGCTTTATAATTTATACTTATGTACTGTAATTGAATATGTACTACCACGCCAGACCCTGCTCACGTCACTGCCGCCATGCCAGAGCATCCTCACGTCACCGCCGCCATGCCAGAGCATCCTCACGTCACCGCTGCCACACCAGAGCTACTTCACATCACCGCCGCCACACCAGAGGCTCTTCACATCACCACCACCACCACGCCAGAGCCTCCTCATGTCACTGCCGCCATGCCAGAGCATCCTCACGTCACCGCCGCCATGCCAGAGCATCCTCACGTCACCGCCGCCATGCCAGAGCATCCTCACGTCACCGCCGCCACACCAGAGCTACTTTACATCACCGCCACACACCAGAGCCTCTTCACATCACCACCACCACGCCAAAGCCTCTTCACGTCACGACTACCACACCAGAGTCTCCTCACGTCACTGCCGCCACGCCAGAGCCAGAGGGGGTATCATTCTAACAGCCACAGAGGCAAGTCCCATGCCTCCCAGTGGATGGCTCATTGCAACAGTCTATTAAATCCTCTAATGACTTTGACATAGTTGCAGAGTTACTTATAGTTAGTAGAATGTCTAAAGTGGACCATCGGAATAAAGTATTACTGTAAAATGCGTTTTTCACAATTCAAGAGATGACTTTTATATAAGTATAATTTAACATTTGACTATAATTGTAATATAAAAAACATACTCTGTCTGCAGTGCATAGATCAAACTATATTACCCCCCTTTCATTATTTACTTTTCTTTCAAGCTCTCAGGATCGCAAGTGAAATACACATGAGAACTTGTTAGAATATTGCTTGTGTCTCTGAATTAGCCCAAGCTCCTCTTTCTGTGCAGGTAAGAGATTAGCGCATGCAGTGTCAGGTGTGTAAAGAATTCCCAAGTGACCTGTGTTACATAGCCTGCTCATGAATAATTGAACGTGGATCATTTCCCTGTGGTGCACAGTTGCAGCCACAAGCATACCTAGACTATGATTTAGAGAACAGCAAATAAGTGTGTTGCATAAGTGTCTGTATGTCATATTAGTTGCCATCGCCTTAAGCTGTGGTTCATGCTATTTTTAGTAAGAGAAGCACCAGTAGAACCCTAATGGGACAGCTGCCAAGAACAGTAAACATCATTCAGTATACCACCTTATTAACGTCTAAATACTCTGTGCAATGAGGCACAATGTGAACTTAACTACTGACAATTTCAAGATAAAAAAAAACGGTGACCTTTTTCCAGTATTCTTTTAACAGATTAAGTCAGTTTTGTCCAATTTAAGACCTAGTTGCAGAGTATAACAATCTCCAAACATTGCTGCTTAAACATTCACAGGCAGAGCAGTGGTGCGAATAGGCAATCAAATGTCAGGGAGGTTAATTCCCTTGTGTCGCTAAGATCTGGTTCGTCAGTCTCTGTCTGTGCGGTTCCACCAAACAGAATGTCATTCTGCAAGACCAGCTCAGACCAACCAATTCAGCCATGAATGTCACCAGGAAAATTACTTTATTTTGGTTTACATGATCCCCACAAGCACTGATTTTATTTTAAACTACTGCTGTATGCGCTGATAATCACACATTTGATTTAATCCAAGCACGTGTGTCACTAAAAGGTTTTAAAGGTTCTGTATGTGTTATTTTTTTTCTTTTTCTTTTTTCAGACTACCATCCATAAAATGTCTCCTCTACCAGACAGATATCAATGAAATAGGTGTCTTGAGAAATCGCACCTGTCTCTGTGTCTGCCCATTCTTTTTTTTTAGCCAACCACGATCACCTTCAGCCTATGAATCACTGTGTGCGAGTAGGTTTGCTGGCATGTCTTTGAGGGGCAGTTTTTTGGAAAGGGTGTGCAGATGAAGCAGGGCAATATCATTACAATTGGCCACAATTGGCCACCCCACAATTTGAATTTGAATTGGATCTATCTATCTATCCATCCATCCTTAAAGGGTACAAAATTGCGCCTGCCGGACACCATATTGTCAACAGTTACTAATTAGTATTAACTAATGTTAACATCATACAGATTCACCACAACAGAATCTCTTACTGATTTTACAACCTGAAAAAAAAAGCCCACAAGCCTTTTATTTGGGGAAAAGAGTAATGAGTCCCAAGTGTATATTATCAAAAATCTCAAAAAAGCTTTTACAACGGTGTGTTTAAAACCTGTAGGAGTATTTTAAATTGGTCTTATGTAGGTATAAATCATGTTAATTATGCGCAGGTTTAAATTTAATATGACAACCCTGAAATTAGTTAGCGAGGTGAGATGTTTGTGTCAGTTTATTTGTGTTTTCAGAGCATGTGGGTGCAAAGCTGGATGCTGGCAAATAAGAAGTAAACCCAGCAAACTCTCATGTCTTGTACTTTCTATTCATTTCATGGACACAAAATATCATGCCTTGGTTATTACAAGGATTCTTTATTTAGCACCACCAATTTGAGAGCAGATGGATAATAAAAATCTTCTAAATTATATCTTTCAGTTGATTTGATGAATACATGCTTGAATGAAAAAATGACCACATTTATTTTTCTCTGTTTGATTCCACCATGTCAACCCTTTGCAAGCCAAATGACAATCTGAAATAGAGATTATCTCAATAATCTCTATTGTCATTACATCCTCAATAATCTTTATCTATTACATCCTTGAACATATAAAGATAACTTTTAAAATCCAGCATCTGTACTTTTAATGCTTTATAATGCTTTAATGCATTATAATCCTTTGTTGATGCCAGCAGCAGGAATATGCCTTAAACTCTTAAAACCTGTTGCTCTGACTTCTTTCATATATCGCGTTTCAAGTTATTTCCTTTCTCGTGGGTCTGAGGGGTTTCTCACCTAAGGCTCGACAAGGATTTCACTTCATCGAGACAGCTGATCAAATTGTTTATTAAATGACTCCTGGCAGTCTTTGATGGAGAAAGGCCAGAAGCCTATTCAAGGCATTTATATTGTAGAAACAGACATAGAAAAGAATTATGATTTGAGGAATTATGCTGCACAAGGCAAAAATGGTCAGCTTTCAAATTTCACCCATACAAATTGAGCATTATCGTTTCTCTATTCTCTATTAGTCTATAAAGTCCACGTTACCACATGGTATCAGACAAAAAATAACTATAATAAAATCTAGTGACCCATTAGATGTAAGTGGTGGCACCATTGTTCACTAATCATTAAGTTATTTTCCTGTCATGTGTCTGCACAGTCAAAGAAGAATAATTATTTTTTATATGTATATATAAAAATGTGTATTTAGATATGGAATGCCAAGGATCACTTTTTTATTACAATGCCATCACTTATTAAGTGTCTCTCCCTCAGTATCCACTCACAATATTACATACACCTGTAAAGAATTCTTCATAAGTAAATTATGCTGAGAAATGAAAAATACTATTTTAGTTTTAATAGAATTATGCTCTGACAGCTTCACTAGTAGAAAATACTAATAGGATTTTTAAGTCAAGTAGAACAGGTGAGCCAGACTAATGCATTTTATAAGTTCAAAACACAGGGAAAAAAAGTACCATCTGCCCTTTTCCCATTGTGCACTGGGGTGTCTATAATGAGTATGGTTGCATTGTTTCAGGGTTTGACATTTAACATTGTTGTCATGTTTAGTAACTTGTTGTCTTGTGATGTCAGGATGAGTTTGTTCTTCTCCTTAAAACTATCAGTTAGTTGATTGTTCCTTGTCATGTTTTATGTACCAAATGTTGATTTCTGTGTGTGCAGTTTTAAAGGAATAGTTTACCCAAAAATGAAAATGATCCCATAATTTACTCACCCTCAAGCCATCCTATGTTTATATGACTTTCTTCTTTCAGCAGAACACAATCAGAGTTATATTGAAAAAAAAAAAAAATCCTGGCTCTTCCCAGCTTTGTAATGGCATTGAATAGTGCCCGAGATTTTGAAGCTCTAAAAAGCGCATCTATTCATCATAAAAGTAATCCATACAACTCCAGTGGTTTTATACATGCCTTCTGAAGCGAAGCGATGGGTTTTTGTAAGAAAAATATCCATATTTAAAACTTTATATACTTTAATCACTGTCTTCCAGCAACAGCCGTACGCACGTCCACGGGAGAGTCGAGTTCCAGCGGAAGTTCCTGTTGGACGTAGCTCCTCTTCTCTTATATTGAAAACCTCCAACATTTTTCTTTAAAACTTCTCGTTTTAGATTCCTAATTCATGAGCTGCATTTGGTTTTGCTCTATCCTCTGCGCTTCTGCGTTTGTTAATTCTCAGCTAAGCTTACGCCTACATCATATGTCAGCATCAAAATAAAGTGTTAGCAGATATTAAGCAGACAGTCTACTAATACTCAACTAATATTCTAATGACTGCTAGTTGACATGTAGTTGCAAAGTTATTTACAGTTAGTAAAATGTCTAAAGTGGACCATCGAACACAATGATGGCAGATTATAAGTCATGGCAACCTGACATTTACTCAAACATTTACTTAAAGGGTTATTTCGTTCTACACACGTAAGACCTTCGTTCATCTTCAGGAACACAAGTTAAGATATTTTTGATGAAATCCGAGGGTATCTGATCCACACATAGGCAGCAATGTCATTGCATCTATCGACGTCCAGAAAGGTAGTTGAAAACATGGTTAAAATAGTCGACGTGACTACAGTAGTTCAAACTTAATGTTATGAAGCAGCGAGAATACATCCTTGTTTACATCCGTACGCCAACTCAGGATTGTCTGAAGCTGAACACGGTGTATACATGTGATGCTGACACAGGATCCAGGCCAATAATTAGCCGCCATTCGGATGTAAACAAGGAAGCCTGCACTACGTATGACAACGGTTCAAATTGTTGAATAAAGTTTGTATTTTTGCACACAAAAAGTATTATCGTCGCTTCATAACATTAAGGTTAAACCACTATAGTCACATTGACTATTTTAACCATGTTTTTAACTACCTTTCTGGACCTCAAAAGGTGCAATGACTTTGCTGCCTATGTGTGGATCAGATACCCTCGGATTTCATCAAAAATATCTTAATTTGTGTTCCGAAGATGAACGAAGGTCTTACGGGTGTGAAATGACATGAGGGTGAGTAATTAATGACAGAAATTTCATTTTTGGGTGAACTAACCCTTTAAATTCAGCTGGGAAAAGCCTTTATTCTAGCCTTTATTCTAATAAGAGAACGTTATAGCAAGTATCCAAAATTCGACAGTTCTGCAAAAAGTGGGCTGTTTTTCATCACAGTCTCAGCTCAGTTTTTTCACACTCTTACAAGACTAGGATACTGTCTTCTTTAATATAGGCCCTGCAATGATGAATGGGACACTCAAGTGAACATCAGCTCTCAGGAGAACTTGTGACATTTTGATTCTACTTTCAAGCTTGAAAACCACTACGGATACTCATAATTGCTATCATTACTGTTGACACAAGCACAAAAAAATAATGCTTTAATAGCAGGTGAAAAAGGGCGAAATAAAGATGCAGGAGGCAGCTGTTTTTCATTATCTTCCCAAGTAATCTGGTGTGCCCGCAAATGCATATATCATTCTTGATGAAAGGTTATTTAGTAATAGGTTCTTTAGTATGAGACGGAAATACAATTATCATGTGATTACAAAACAACAGCATTTGCTGGTAATGACCAGTGGACAAACAATAAAACAGGGTACATGGCAAATACATAAAATATTACAAAGGTTTTGTTTTGTCCGTTTTATCTTTTGGCATCCATATTTCTAAGTGAGCCATATGGGCGTCACATTTCAGCTGTTTTCTGCCCCTTAATGCTGTGGGAGTGTATGCAGCAGGATAAACAGCAGCGCTAATGAGGAGAGCTCGAAGCCATGCAGCAAAGACTCAGATGGATCCTTTCTCACCTGTTGGCCCATGTTGCTATGGTAACTGATATGTCAAGAGAGAACAGTAAATACATATGCTAATGTGTTAGAGTTGCGGGTTTTATCATGTCTGGTTAAGGAAACCACACAGGCTGTGAGAGTTTCATGGTTGGTTGGTTGGTTGGATAGATGGATGGATGGATGGATGGATGGATGGATGGATGGATGGATGAGACGGAAAGATTAAAAATGTGGCTCTTATCCTGGAATTGCTATAGAGCGAAGATGGGAGAATGTTAAATTGACACTTAAGGCTTGTTCATGTTTAACTACACGGCAATGCCTTCTGGTATTTCATGAGATGTCAAACGATTGTTGCATGACTAGTAAGATTTATGATTGTTATCATGTATAATAGCTCACCGGTCTGTTTGCTTGGCAGTGGTCTAATATTTCTTTTGGTTATGGTGTGCCATGGCATGACATGTCAAACCACAAAATGTCAGCAGCAACTCGCATGCTCAGCTCTAAAACTCAGTGTTTACTCCCTGCATAGGCAGCTGTCTGCTAATGCAAATGCTAATGCATCTTAATCATCACAGCTGGGGGAAAAGTTACTTTTAAAAGTAATGCATTACAATATTGTGTTACACCCTAAAAAAAAAGTAACTAATTGCATAATTACATTATTTTTGCATTACTTTTGGCTGGGCTTGTTTGTTTTTCTAATAGCAACAAAAAAAAGTTCTATATTTGGCAAATGTAAAACAAAGAACGAATTCTTAAAGTTTTAGTTCACACAAAAATGAAAATCCTGTCATTAATTACTCAATGACGGTGTTGTTCCGTAAGACGTTCATTCATCTTCAGAACACAAATGAAGATATTTTTGATAAAATCCGTTTGCTCAGTGAGGCCTCCATTGACAGCAAGATAATTAATGCTTTCAATGTCCTGAAAGCTACTAAAGACATATTTAAAACAGTTCATGTGACAACAGTGGTTCAACATTAATGTTATGAAGCGACGAGAATACTTTTTGTGTGCCAAAAAAAACAAAATAACGACTTTATTCAACAATATCAAGTGATGGGCGATTTCAAAACACTGCTTCATGAAGCTTCAAAGCTTTACGAATCTTTTATTTCGAATCAGTGGTTCAGAGCGTGAACCATTGAAATTTCGAAATGTTTCGAAACACTTATGACGTAACGAAGCCTCGCTTACTGAAATCATATGACTTTGGCAGTTTGATACATGCTCCGAACCACTGATTCGAAACAAAAGATTTGTAAAGCTTCGAAGCTTCATTTAGTAGCTTTCTGGGCACTGAAAGTGTTAATTATCTTGCTGTCAATGGCGATCTCACTGAGCCATCGGATTTTATCAAAAATATCTTAATTTGTTTTCCAAAAAAGAAAGGTCTTACAGGTGTGGAATGACATGAGGGTGAGTTATTAATGACTGAGTTTCACACCAAAAGTAAAATGAATAAGCCTCAGGATGAAGGAAATGCAAATTCACGCCTGTACAGTAGAGGGCGCAGCTCAAACAAACCTTTCACCTGTGCTGCCATTCTGGATTAAAGAAGAATAGGATACAGGAGAAGGAAGTTCAACACTCTTATTTCAGCCAGTCAATTTTTCTTGTTAGTATGGTTGAACTTGATAATCGAAGGTATAATATATATAATTATTGCAATATTCTGGGATTGCATTTCACTGTTTTTATACAACGCCTCTCAATATGGGGATAGAAGATCTTTCAGTCAATAAATGGGAAAACAAAGTAACTTAGATATTTTGTTGTAAATTTTAAAAGTAATGCGCTACTTTACTAGTTACTTAAAAAAGTAATCTGATTACTTAACTCAATTTACTTAAAGGGTTAGTTCACCCAAAAATGATATAACGACTTATATAGTGATGGCCAATTTCAAAACACTGCTTCATGAAGCTTCGGAGCATTATGAATCTTTTGTGTCGAATCAGCGGTTCGGAGCGCTAGAGTCACGTGATTTCAGCAGTTTGGCGGTTTGACACACGATCCGAATCATGATTCGACACGACAGATTCATAACGCTTCAAAGCTTCATGAAGCACTGTTTTGAAATAGACCGTCACTATATAAGTCCTTATTTTGTTTTTTTGTCGCACCAAAAATATTCTTGTCGCTTTATCATATTAATATTGAACCACTGTACTCACATGAACTGATTTAAATATGTTTTTGGTACATTAATGGATCTTGAGAGAGGAAATATCATTGCTGGCTATGCAGGCCTCACTGAGCCATCTGATTTCAACAAAAATATCTTAATTTGTGTTCTGAAGATGAAGGTCTTACGGGTGTGGAACGGCATGAGGGTGAGTAATAAATGACATTATTTTCATTTTTGGGTGAACTAACCCTTTAAATTGAGTTATCCCAACACTGTTCATAAGTGACTGATTTGAATCACTATGAAGGCCTTTTTTTTTTCTTTTTTTTTTTTGAAGGCAAAAGTAGCTTACCCATTTGCACTACTTCAAATATTGATAAAATAATACATCAGGCTTTACATTCACAGTCTCAAATTATTTTAGACAAAAAAACTAATGTACATTTATTAATGATCCAATAAAAATAGAGGATATCTTGTCAGCAAACTAATACAATTAGCCTACTATAGATCTACTGTGTACATCTCCCGCTACTTGCGCAGGACATACAACATCATAAGAGACCGGTTACATCCAGCACACAGTCTGTTCCACCTGCTGCCCTTGGGTATGAGGTATAGGTCCCTTCAAGCCAGAACCTCCAGAATGGCCAACAGTTTCTATGCCCAGGCAGTCAGACTGTTGAATGAACACTGTTCCTCTGTCCCCCTTTCACTCACTTAATTTGTATTTATCATGCACCATTTTCAAATAACTGCAATAACTGAAAACTGGACTTTGCATTGCTGCAGCACACACAACTATACATATTTTTCTGATTACTATCGTTTATCTATCTTATATATTACATACCTTGTCTGTTACATGTTGTATTGTCCTGTTTATATACTGTGCTAATGTTGATTCTTGATGCTCTAATGTAATCTCGTTGTATTTAACAATGACAATAAATTAAATTATTATTATTATATTACTGGGAAAGATTTTTGAAAAAACATTTCATCCCACTTTGAAGGGCAGAGATATTTTATAGTCGTGTTGTAATGGAAGTAGCGACAAATCTTTTCTTCACTATTATGACATACACCGACGTGAAACAGATAATCAAAATGAAAAAAAAAAAAATTGTAGGATGGGCACTTGGTTCTGTCTATCAGTTGTTGATTGGATGGAGGAGCTTTCAGTCAGATGTAAGAAAGGGGGTGGGGTTTATGAGAACAAAATGATTGGAGCAGTCTGGCATACACCACGAGAAAGAAAGTTAATTTTACCAGAAGATCAAGTTATAAAATTCTAAGGTCAAAAAATTAAAAATGAAATGTATGCATGGATGGATCGTTCACAATAAGATACAATAGATAATGTAAGGTGAATTTCCAAGTCATGCTGACTTTAACATCAGCTTTCCACACTTGATTATTTGCAAGTACTGATTAAATACAAAGGCTGAATATGCAAGTAGAACCATCTTCAGTGGTACTGGTTTCATTCACTCTATGGCCTGTTGTTTGCCCAGAGTTTAATGGATTTCTTTAGCTGAGTGTGATGAGTATGATGATCTCATCTAGCACATTTCTATTCTATTGCAAAGACAAATATAATCATGTTACTCCTCTGCACCTAAGTGAGAAACTTTGTAGTAATTCAACAGTCTTATCGTGTTCAGCCAAAGTCCCAGCCCATAAACCTCTAATCAAGCAATAATAAGCATATTAAAATGGCATAAGACCTGAGATTATCTGTACCACTCTGTATCGCACTGCTGCGCTGTTTTAATTTTTCCACAGGGAAGGTGCTACTTGTAAAAATTAATTCTTTTTTTTTTTTTTTTTTTTTTTATCTTAACAGTTCCCCTATACACAAAGAAGGTGAGGACTGTGTTGCAACATTACCATTTATTGTCCAATTTCCTCTCGTTAGTTCAAGAAAAAGGGTTAAGCTTAAACTAAGCAGTTTAAATATGTTATTTAAGAGATCTGGTTACAAGTGCTGAAATAGAGTGTTAAAGAGAAAGCGAATTCTACCTCTATGCACTCATAAAGATGACTGGCATATTGCATGACACCTGGGTGTGGAGATAGAGTGCCTCTTGCTCCTTTACTTCAGAAGCCCCATAGAATCATTAAATCAGAGAGGAGATTCAACAGCCGGTGTAAGTATAGCACTGCATCTCTATTTCACCGGGCAATCATTTGACTCAGTTGGAAACCAAGAAGTAAAACATTTTGTACTTGCAATCAGAATGAAGGCAAAATGTGCCTTTTGCGGGCAGAACAGAACCAGGCCAGTACAGGAAAAGAAGTAGTCTGCATCATTATCTATCACAAAAAAGTAACAGAGGGATAATAATGCATGTTAAACTCTTTCCTGTTCCTTCTGTCTTGTTTCTCAGTAAAAGTAAGTCATACCATAACAACTTCTTGATTGAGTATTAGGATGTAGGATCAATAGCTATGTTTCCATCCAAGTTGCAAATTTAACTAATGTAAAAAAAATTATTGCAGATTTTAGAAATGTTATCTATTTTATATGAAAATTATGATTTGGTGCCATTTTGTTTTCTTGAGTGTTTGAGAAATTAGAATGTTTTCTTTGTTGTCAATTTTGATATTTAAAGGTTCAATATGTAAGATTTTTGCATTCAAATATCCAAAAACCAACCGAACAATGCTATATATTTTATTGACTTAGATTATCCCAAATGTTTCCAACAATGTTTAAATCCAGAGAAATCTACAATTTTTAACCAGTGACACAGCCCATTGGTAGCAACTATGGAAACACAGATTGCTTCCAGGAAAAAATGCGGAAGTAGTACACTCTAAAAAATGCTGGGTTAAAAATCAACCCAAGTTGGGTTAAAAATGCTGCTTTTGCATAGTTTGTTCTTGCTGTTTAATAATCTTTTGAAACTTAGCAAACTGGCAGCTCCAGTGGTACTGGTCATGGAAACTATGTATAAACCTTAAGTAAACAGTTTAATAATCAATTAAAAAATAATTTATACCTGTATGATATTACACTCTACCCATATTGGACCAGTGGTTGGAAAATGGATGGATGGATGATTCAGCTGCGGGCGCCATCTTCTGGTCAGACATGGGAATTCATTTGGCATGACCCTTATAGTGCATTATGGGTATCCTTAAGCCGTTAAACGTACATCGTTTGTACACTCATTACTGCGGTGCATTGTGGGATTGAATGAGTGCACTTGATATCGTCCACTATGTTTTAGGACATCACTATGTCTCCTCAAATAGTGCCCTATTTAAGGGTATAGGAGGCAATTTCAGACACAGCCCAAGTAATCCTAAAGTCTTTGATTAGCTGGTTTAAGTGCATTTATTTAGGGTTGGAGTTAAACTCTGCAAGACACTGGCCCTCCAGGAGCAGGATTGGGAACCCCTGGCTAGTATATTGCAAGTCTCAGACCAGAGGCTTAAAAAAAACTGTCAGCAAACAACAATTTTCACCTCCAAGATTTAAGTTCTTCTGGATTTTACAAAACTTCTGCCAGGAGTGGTACTTTCTAATATATCCCTAATACTGCATCAGCATACAATCCATGAAGGGCCACTGCTGATTCTTCCTAAAGCATCGGAAGGGATTTAGAAGAGCATGTTGTGGCAGCTCATAAGAATCCTTGTCAATAGCTTCAAATCCTATGTGAAGAAGTGAAGAGTGCAGTGTTAAACATTCTATCTCAACTTGCGGAATAGATAGCTGTCGTCTTTGATGTTGATATTGATTTTTCAAGCCAGCAGTCTTTAACGAGTGTCAATTTCAAGGGATGTTGCTGTTTAGCTATGCAAAGAGAGCACTTAATCCCACTGTAGATTAAGGAGGGTTTCACATTGCATTCCAATACAGCAAAACACAGCAGCCTGCATGATTGGAATATAGAGCAGCAAGTGATATTGAATAAAAATGCAAAGCTGCTCTCTGAGCTCACTGTGAACATGTCGACTCTCCTCAAAGAGGGGATCGATCTTGTAAAACAACTCACCCATAAGTAAGCGATGATCTGGTTTCCCAGGTTTAAGAGGAAAACCATTTTTCCTTTTTCCAAACCAAAAAAGCAATTCAATCTAACTCAACAAATGTAGAAAATCCAAAGGATTTTCCATCTTCAAATGCTGTTTTAGTGCAGCAGCGAAAGATTCATGTTAGCTAATTCTTGTAAATAATGAATAGGATGATGATACTCTCTAAGAGCTCTTAGAAAGCATCTAGCTGACGGACAGGCTTGAGGTCATTATCCTGCCATTATCAGCTGGTCAATATTCAGGTGAAGGGGCCATGACACTGTATCAGGAAATCAATTAAGATGGACATCTCATATCCTGCCTTTACTGGAGATTATCTACTGTAAATATCTAGTAAAGGGACATTTTAATTTAATTTATTGATTAAATGGTTTAAAGTGGGCATCATGAAGTACATCAGTAAATACACCTCATATACATGCAGTAAACAATAAACAATGTATTCAATAATAAGCATTAAGGCAGGACATTTGGAAATAATATTAAGTAATTCTACGTCTTAAAGAGCATAGATAATCCACCAGGGGAAAGAAGACATGTTGTAGATGGCATGCAAGTCTTGATTTTGCTGAGTTAGACGTTAACATATTTTGTTGATCCTGGAACAACATTCCTGTCAGAAAATTTCATCCCAACTATATCCCAAAACCTAACCCTTATCTCTAAAATCAGAGGAAAATGATAGGTGAATAAAGGCCCGTTCACACCAAGATCGATAACTATAAAGATAACAATAAAGATATAGTTCTAAAAAAATTATTCTAAATATAAAAGAATATCAGGATATCCTATATTCTGATATTCTGATATTCTGATATTCCTATAAGGATAACTATAGACTACAATATCGTTGGGATCACTTTCAGAATGTTTTTTTTTTTTCCCAGCTGTTGAATGATAACACACTGACAGCGAATCAGAATCCATTCTAATTTAAGGGCTCACGCATTTAAAATGGCAGACGACATTGCAGAGAAGTTAATCGCAGAGGTCCAGAAAAAGCCACCGTTGTTTGACAAGTCAAACCCCCTTTTCAAGGATACTTTTCAGAAGAAAATGGATATATGGAAAACAATCATTCATATCCTCGGAATAAATGCTGACAAGTATTAACGATGAGATCATTATGCTAGGCTAGCAAACAGCGTAACATAAAATTACCTCAGGTATCCAGTGCTAGTTTAGACAACGTTGTCTTGCTTCCTTTGAATATGCAGTGAAAGAGACTAGGCTTTGTTTTTATTACACTATTTTGACTTCGTCAGCTAAATTCGCTGTTAGATTAGATCGATTGTAGAAGATGAAGTAGACTGATGTAGAAGCACCTAACCCTAGTTGTAAGCCTAAACTTGACAGGATCAACAAAGATGATGATCCATGTCGCAAATCAGGTTCTGCTAGATGACATACAAAAGGTTTTTGGAGAAGTATTGATAGTAGAGGCCTTAGAAACCCATGTATCAAATAGATTGGTTAGCTTTGAGGCCATTAACATCCTATTGTGTTTCTTTTAGCAGATTTAAAATGTAGTCTTTCTTGGAAAAATTGACCAAAATTGCCTAAGAAATCTTTTCTTGTTACACCGTTTAATTGGGTGCTTAAGTTGGATGCAGCAGTTTACACTACCTATAGCAGCATAAACTACTTTGCAGCATAACGGTTTAACTAGGTACATGTGACAGGAAATTAAGCGTCCAGCTGGGGCGGCATACAAACTGAAAAAGCAATTTACAAAGAAAAGTGCAATGTACAACAAAAAGAACCGCTTAAATACCAACAGATACTTTTCACACTCCAAAGAAAAGCTGAGAAAATGAGCAGTTGCGGTAAATCAGGAGCCTGCACGCTTTGTCAAAATATTTAGCAAGATTTTGGAGCATGTCTCATTTGAATACAACAAGACAGCCAAGCTTTAAAAGCAAAAAGCAGGTTCATTACCAGAACCTAAGCTTTGGCTTTATAGACTGTAGACAGTTGCTCCACTGCACAATTTGAAAATCTCAGCTGTCTCTCGATTAGGATAGTAAGCTTTGCTGTCACCAAGGGAGATATGAGTAGGAATCTATAAACTAGAAGGATAAACAAGGTAAAGGCTTGAGCCCATCTTCTAGGGAGCGATGAACTTGATTGCTTTTTCCTCCTGAGTGGCCAAGGGCACAGAGTCTGTCCTTACAGTCAGTGTGTAATCCTCCATTTTTTAATACTTACACACATCTCTTCAGTGCTTCTGTTCTGATGGATGTTTTGAGCCAAAACTTCTGGGTGGAACGCTTGTCTGAGCGAATCAAGTTGCAAATGATGTTGTTCAAAGTAGGCAGTCAGTCAGAGTGGGTACTACGAGCTAAGCTGCATTCATGCAGAAGTACACTCAAGTGTGTTGCTGTCAGGAGTGATGTCTGAGAATGGCAGGATGATGGAGGGAAATGAGATACACTATAACGAGAGGAATGAAGCATTAGTGTTATGGCAGCAGCGGGACATCTCACGGTACAACTGGGACAGCAGAGGTGACAGAAACCATTTGCCCTGTTGTTACTTTAAGGCAAAATTTGGTGTTGACTTGGTGAAAAACAGTGCTTTCAAGACACATGCATGGTACTGTGACTAGGGGTGTCATCCAACTTTTTTTTAACAGGCACCAGTTACCCTACTTCTAATAATTATAATAAAAAAATTGTATCATTATTAAGCGTAAAATGTCTCTTTTAGGTGTCAATCTTTTTTATGCTTCAGCGTCTATCAGAACTGTGTGCTAATGTGTGCTAGAACCTGACTTTCCACACAAATGCCTACGAATACTATCTACAATCACACTGCCTTTTTTAATCTTGAAGCCAGTACTTTTTAAATTATTTCAATTTTAGTGATTAAACAATGTTATTTAGTTACAGTCTCAGAAAAAACTATATTTAGTAACAAATGGCAAGAAGATTTAATCTGTTTTTGAACCATTTATAGTTATACAGACCAAAACTGTACAGCCTTCTAAGTTGCTATCATTATCAGTGAAGCCGCATGGGATAAAGTGATTTCATGGAGAGTGAAGCACAGTCTCAGAGAGATCTCAGTGCTCCCCTGCGGGAGAAGCACAGATACTACTTGCAGTTATTTTGCTGCCCTGCTGACTCACTTGTGTTGATCAATAGCTAATTCGCTTACATAATTAAGAGGCACAGCAATCAGAACCTTCTAGAGAATGTAATAATTATTCAATGTGGTTCAGCGTTTCCTGTCTGGTGCTCTGTCGTTTTCTCCCGTCCATCCTGCAAACAGAGCAGTGCAGAGCAGCAAATCAGCATCAGAAATTCAGACTCTCTGTACGTCTTTGTTCTCTCATCACTGCAACTGTCATCCCCACACTTCAGAAATACACATGAATATAGTAGTAATCTGAATGATCAGTTTGATCATCCATGCATTTTATAATGGGTAAAATTATTCTATAGATAGATGGATGGATGGATGGATGGTGGTAGGAAGGAGGTTATGGATGGACGGACTGTAGGACAGACATATAGATAGAGGTAGGCGGATGGATGTGTGGAAGGATGGATGGATGGATGGATGGATGGATGGATGGATGGATGGACGGACGTATAGATAGATTGATGGATGATGGATAGACGTATTGATTTGTAGACCGAAGGATGGATGGATGGATGGATGGATTGATAGGTGGATGGATGGATGGATGGATGGATGGATGGATGGATGGATGGATGGATGGATGGATGGATGGATTGATGGTTAAATGGATGGACGGATAGATGGCTTGATGGGTGGAAGGATGAATTGATGGGTTGATGGATTGATGGGTTGGTTGGTGGATGAATGGACGGACAGACGGATGGATGGATGGATGTGTGGACAGAAGGACGGATGGATGGTGGATGGATTGATGGATAAATGGATAGAGAGACAGACGGACAGATAGATGGTTTGATAGGTGGATGGATTGATGGGTGAATGGACGGACGGATGGATGGATAAATGGATGGAGGGATGGATGGACAGGCAGACAGATAGAGAGTTGAACATGAATCTGGAAACATGTTATTATGTGGGTTGTCGGTTGCTGGTTATGTGATGAAAACATCAATATGTGTTAGTTTACGAATTATAAAATTGATAAAAGGGTTTTGAGCTATTTTGAGGTATTGTGTATAGATAGATAGATTTCCTGCCATCTAGCTGCTAAGACACTTAAAAATTAAGATTAATTTCTAACCAACAATTTTGCCTATGGCCTGGCCCCCCGCTTCCTTCAAACCTTTATCAAAGAGTACATCCCAATCGCTGAAATCTGCTGCTTCAGATGGTCTCACACCCCAACTCCCCCAGCTCTCCATGTCTGCTGGAACAAACTGCCAGAAGACACTATCAGAAGAGCTAACTCAACAGTTATGCTTGAGACAGACTTCTCATTGTACGCATACTCATCTCATGTGAAAAAAAACTCATCGCCCCCACTTTTTCTACTTGGCATCCTTCCCACACTATCCAACACAACAATCCAATTTGTACTGAGCTGACAGAGGCACCGGATGGCTCGACGACTCTTACTTGAAGTAAACGGTGACATTACCTAGCACTTTGACAGTATTGACACAATTCACGTGAGTTGTAGCACTCTTGTATCATGTTCTTGATGTTAATCCTAGCTCTTGAAGCTAAATATGGAAGTTCCTTTGTTTAGAAAGCAGCTTCTAAGAGAATAAATGTAGACTGAAGAAGGTAAAAGAGGCAGTGGTGAGAAACCAAGACCAGATACTGAACTGTAGGGGGCCCTTCTGTGCATGGCATCTTCGTATAGTCTGTCAGCTATAAATACACAAGTGCAGTATGTTATAGTGTGAGTTCTGAAATCTGTTCTCCAGCCATAGGCAAACTTGTAAATTAGATAAGAGGGATTACTTGAAAAGTAAATAATTTAACTAAATAATACAAATTCGCATACTACTCATTATCACAGCGATAAGTGCTAGCCTGGTAGTTACCTCTCTTCAGCTACAGTGAAGTATTATGAATAATCGTCTGACTGATTGCAAGTCAAAGATTCCACAGGAAAAAGTGAAGGAGGAGGAGCATAGTGAGGGGGCGGGGCCGAAGCATATGATTAAAGAGGAAGCGATTGGATATTTTTGCTTCAGCTAGCATTACAATCGAGAAGGGTCTGTCTGCATCCCACAGTACTACAAAACACACCCCTACAAGTTACATCTACTACTACAAGTTACGCCTCCCGCAAAGAAACAAGCATGTATGCTAACTGGCTGTTATTATTGGGGGCGTAACTTGTAGTAGGGGTGCGGTTTGTAGTACTGCGGGATGCAGTCAGACACACTCAGCCTTAAAGTTTTAAATAATTCAAACTATGTAAATGATAACGTTCATTTAATAGGAAAGCCTATTTTTTAGATGTATCTATCTACTGTAACCTACCTCATCAGACAATGATTTTACTGGGGCACAGCAAAACTTTGCTTGTGCCCCAGTAAAAAGGGTCTAGCGACACCCCAGCTCAGAAATAAAGAAAGCCATAGGAGCTGATGTGGAAATGCATGGCTGATGAGAGGAAGCCAGAGTGGGAAAGAGGCAGCAGATGGTCCAATCTTTCTCATTTCAGGTGGTGGAATTTATTTCCCAGGTAATTGGGGGTGAAACGAGCCAATGACAGCTAGCAGGTCCGCATTTGTCATTTGGGTATGCACACGACTAATTTTTGCACCGATTGGTCAGCATATTAATTATTTGTTACAGCTAAAACTACTAGCCTAACTATAAAAATGTAAATCATGGTTTAAGACCGTGAGTAAACAGTGAGTAATAAAATAAGAAGAAATAATGAAATTACAAGCAATAGCTTGTAATAGTTTCTTCACTTAAACAGTCAGATATACACAAAATAATGTCAAAATGCCGTCTTGGCGAGTATTCATGTAAACACAGTCAGTTATGTTTTAAGTGAACGTAAACAGTTGTGAAAGAAAACGCATGTCTAACAGTGTAATGGATCCATACGTCAAGTCTTAAAGTGACAGTAGCCTAATATACCTGCTGCCAAATTATGAGATAATTGTAGCGTCTGGACCAATCAGACACAATTATTCATTATATTTAATGAATAATCCAGAAACTCACTCTCTCAAAGTTCTGTGAACACATTCCCCTAAACTGCAACTAGCATCCCAAATGAAGCTTAACACACAGACAGAACTAGATGTCCTGTTACAGGACACAAGAAAACTGATAAGAACTTTTTTTATGACTGTCAGGAATTTGTGACTCTGACTTCATTCTTTCAGAGAAGGACAAATAAACCCTCTTAATCCTATATATAACCGCATGAGAAATGTATAAACGTGTATCCAATTTTCCCCTCTCAAGATTTTCCTTTTATAGGGTTTATTCTGTGTATTCTCTCTTTTGAACTATTTTGGTATTAATGTTTCAGAGTTGCAAATTTATAGTTAACTAAAATCATATGGGTAGCATGTTTGGTATCTACGGACTCCAACTTTCGTTTCCTATTTGGTAATTTATGTTACACGTTACTAACTCTGTGACACATTAGTATTATAAGAATTTAGAAGGTTCTTCTCTCAAACATCCAATCCAATGTCTTATGCTAATGTCTATCTTGCTACAGAACAAAGACTTGTAAAAGTTTCCCTCTGAAGGGAAAACCTACGATGGCTAAGAGAGCTCAACGCGCTGCAAATGAAGAAAACACATGCAAACAGAAAAAACACCAGCAAATAAAGAAAACATCTTCATCAGTTTGACAACACATGCGCTGAAAAAGTCCACAACACATGCAAATAGAGAAACGCACTGCAAAAGTCCACAACACATGCAAATAGAGAAACGCACTGCAAAAGTCCACAACACATGCAAATAGAGAAACGCGCTACAAATAGCACATACCAGGCCCGGCGATCTCAAGCCCCCTCTGCGATGATCTGAATGATGATGATGATGATGATGATTAGGCTACTTTTAGAATTAAATTAATATTTTCATTTGCCCCGAAATAATTTATAGGTTAAGAAGATTAGCTAACAAAAAAACAACTTGTTTAACACCTACATCTCTTCTAATTTTTTTTTAATATGTATGGGCCACAAGAGAAATATTAAGAAATAAATTATGGTTAAGTAGTGTTATCAGAACATGTTGAAGTAGAGCTCTCATCGCTGAGTTTTTAGTTTCACTTTCTGCAGTGAATAATTGACTGGGATTTGAGACATAAAATCAAGTAAATTATTAAAAAATATATTATTATTTATTAATAATATTTTTTAACGCAAAATAATACCCCCCAAATCGTTTGTCCTGGCGCCGGGACTGGCACAGACCACAACGAAAATGTTATAAGGGAACACCAACAAGTGACGTACCTGGCTGGGACCGCTGACTGGGATTGTTCAATGTTTACTCTTCAGTGATGTGCACCTGAAAGGTGAGTTTTTTGTTTATCTTAACATCCTGATCGTATGTGCATTGTGAGTAGGCCTATTTGCAGCACGTTTCTGTATTTACATGTGTTGTGGACTTGTCCAGTGCGTTTCTCTATTTGCATGTGTTGTGGACTTTTGCAGCGCATGTGTTGTCAAACCGATGAAGATGTTTTCTTTATTTGCTGGTGTTTTTTCTATTTGCATGTGTTTTCTTCATTTGCATCGCTCTCTCGGGCCCCTTAGAAAACTCCTTATTGGCTCAGTCACCTCAAGAGGGTGTGACATCTTCACCCTTCAAAATCACTGATCACAAGATCACATTCTCTCTCTTTTCCTTTACTAAAAAAACACTGATGTCAAGATGATGCTGTACTAGAAGCTTCTAAGCTTGTGCCAGGCTTCGGCCTAGACCTTCCATTCACCAAAGATCCTCTAAATCCAACTGGTTCTCTTTCATCAAGACAATATTAGCAAAGATTTAACGGGAGCCTCCACAAATTGCATCAGGGCAGTTTTAATTCAAATGGGCGAGACATGTAAGTATCAAACTTATAGTCTCATTACTGGATACATTAAGTATCCTTACCCCTTTTAAAGAAGGGCATGTTAGAACTAAACTGATGGTTTGCTCAAAGGTTGTTGATCTAGTGAATTTCAAACAATGCTGTAACTTCTTGTTTTCCTGTACTCTGCTTCAGCTCTCTCTTTCCCTTGGTAAACTATGCATGTATGTGTGTGAATGTTAGAGTAGTTAAGTGTTTAGTTAATAAACTCTTGTTCATGTCACATGTAAAGTTGTCCGTGTTTCATGCTCATAAACTGGAGTCCATAATTATGCCGATCCTGCTCTGAGTAGTACTGTACAATAAGACTGTTATTTCCCATAACCTGGAAATGAACATTTCTTAGAATTAATAAACAATTAACACTGAGTGTTCATTGGCCAAACAGGTTAATTGATTGTAATATTCATGTTATTACATTAAGTTAATTTTATTAACTGGTCCAAATATTTATAATTAATTATAATTAGTTATGATTAATTATCATATTTATTTTGAGCTAATTTGCTACATAATATTAAAAGCAAAAAAGTTAATGTCAAGCCCTGATTATATATAAAATTCAACCCGCCAAAAGTGGTTATTAGGAGTGACTGCGTTACATACCACTGCTGAAATCCATTCGCATTTGGCGGGTGTTAATGTCAAGCCCTGCTGATAATGTATATGGTTTGTAGATAGATTCATGTATTATGTATTATATTTTCTTGTTAATTATTAATCAGTGATCTGATTGGATACTAGTTAGACTATTTGTTTGTTTTACTATATACTTCTTTTTTAGGGTGTAATCATTGTCTATTGTCTTTGGAGAAATAAACACTGTGAGAACAGTAATAAAGCTACTGTGGTTGAGCAATTCCAGCAGTGATGTATAACACGTCATGCATTCTGATGTGTCCAACAGACATTAGACAGTAAGTGTGATGACGTGACGAAGTCTAATTATCGTCTAGGCTTCAGCAGAATGACAAATGCGAGTTTGCATATGGTGTTGTCAGCTGAATGCTGGTGAACGTGATATGCTTCAATTTTATGTAGATTGCATGTCCACATTCTGATTTCTTTCTTTCGGCACGGTTGCTCCATATTTAATTTAAATCATTTTTATTATCGTCTTTATATAATTATATTTAAGGCTTGTATATTTTCATACTTACCTAATTTTTCCTGATGTTTAATAAAATCACATTATAGCATTACAATAAAGAGTGCAGTTAACATGGGAGGAACAATAATAATTATGTGCCTGGAGGACACGCTACTGCTTTTGATCCCAATTTCAGGTTTATGAATCGCAAGCAAAAAGTTCACACTCAACAAATACCCTGAACATATTCATGGTATGAACCATAAGGGGATCTGGCAGCTCCTCTGCGCTGATGAACAGCAATCTAATTACTTAGAATCTGTCAGTTTCCAGGAGTTTCCATTTGTCATAATCTCACCACTAGCTAATTGACTCAGAGAGGTTAATAGCAGGCCGCTGGAGTCTGGATGGATGGGCTTTCAATGATGGCCAGGTCAGATTTTAGCTTATGACAGGATTAAATCACATAGCAAAAAAAAAAAAGAAAAAAAAAAGTAACACTTTATAAAGATTTGCTAACATTAATTAATTCATTAGGATTCATGAACAATAAATAATACTGTCCACGTGAATTTTCACTCTAATATGCTGATTTGCTGCTCAAGAAACAATTTTTCTTATATTATTATCAATTATATTTCTTATTATTATTATCATTGTTATCAATATTGAAAACAGTTGTGCTGCTTAACATACTTTTATATTTTTATAATTTAGCTCTATGTAATCAAGTTTTATGCAAATGGATTTCAAGAAGTGTTGTGAGGTATGATGGAAATCCTAGAATCCTAATCCTAGAATCCTAATCCTAGAAAACCGAGTTTCTGGTTTTGCATTAGTTTATTATGATTTGATTGGTATAAAACATACAATTTTTTTTTAGAAAAACAAAAACTAAGCATGAATGTTTATCAGTTGTGTGTAAGCAGATCATATGAAAATGTGTGAATGAGATTACAAATTCATACGAATTCACCAAAATGTAAAATAGTTGACATGAGAATATATTGGAAATCCTCACATCTTTGTCACCCAAAGCAGCAGATTATAGGAAGATGGAATTACTTTATTTTCTCGTGGACTTGTAGTAAGTGTTGCTACCTGTTCTCAGCAGATGGGTGACAGACACTAGTTTTGGTAGGAGCGATGTCAGTGGAGATTTTTGCATCCCGTGTCTGTTCTCAGAGGACAAAACCCAGACACAGCCAGCTTAAAATAGATTTAGCAGGCAGTAGATCAGTGTGAGTTTAGGCAGCAGGATGTGGTCTGCACGCTGTGCTGTGTTTTACATAATGAGCTTAGCTCAGAGCTGGTGGCTGGAGAAGGCCTGAATGCAGAGTGATCCTGGACCAAGCCTCTGTCACTCCGCACCACCAGACACCAAAGCTCATTACTGGAAAGTGACTAAGAAGCGATTTTTGCATATTAGGACAATGATTTTGAATTCGAAACAAGAATTTAGTGAGTCAGAAGAAAACATCTTTAGGGACAGTGAGTCAGCAAGCTCCCTTAATGTTCAAGTTTTGACGAATGAGTCATAGTTTTTGATTTAGTTAGTCATACATTTTATGAAATTATTGCGGAAAAGCAGTGAAACATAAAACTTGATGTCATGTCCTATGTTTGCGGCTGGCAGCAGATGGGCGTAATAAATGAAATTCTTTGTTGTTTGGGGCTTTTTTCGCATCCCCAAAAAACATTGTGGAAAAGTCTTTGTAGTCCTGCTAAACCTTTTCCTTGAAAGCACAAGGAAAATGGGACTGTATTCGGTGTGCACTTCACTGGCCTTAAGGCTTAATATGCAGAAGCACTGCTTTCAGAAAAAAACAACCACATCCATTTCAGTAGGCCTATTTAAAATTCTGGATCTCACCACACTCAGAACTGAATGGAAGCTTTTATCTACAAAACGTGTTGGGTCCTGTCAGTCAATATCTTTCAATTTATTTAAAAAAAATCAGAAGCTACGTTTACATGAAATCAAATAATCTGTTAGTAATTGGATTGATGGTTCAATCGGACTGAAAAGCTCATGTAAAAACCCCAGTCGATCCGATTAAGCTCTATCTGAATAAAATTGGTGGTGGAAACCTAAAATAATCTGATCAATAGAAAAAAAAATTAAGCATGTAAAGCATTAAGCATGTGATTTTTTTTTTTTTTTTTTTTTGTCTCACAACATTTACATCTTAAATCTGGTCAGTGGAGGAGTCATTTTTATATGAATGCATAAAAATATAAAAAAGCTCTTCTGACATATGAACATCAAGGCAAAAAATGACAATTGTACTCATGAGAGCTCCGATGATGATACAAAACTGCTATGAAGCACATGTTGAAGATTCAACTGCAACTTTTATTCAGGGTTATCCACAGTCAGAATCCATAACTGCATTTTATACTTTAAACATAGTGAGGAAGACAGCAAGGTAGGCTATTTGACCATGAAATCGGCAGCTGCGGTTATTTTACTGTCTTGACGTGTCCCTCACTCACATATGGTCTATAATGTGAGTGAGGGACACATCAGTCCTGTATCCTTACAATGTCACCTTTAGATTATCTCTGGAGGAAAATCTCATCTGTACTTGTGAAAGATTTCTGACAGCAGTATTGAGCAGCTTTAAATGCTCATTTATTCCTCCCTTGGCATCTGACTCTCTTGTAGAGATCGAAACCACCATATATAAGATTTGAGAAAGCAGTGGTTCTTGTGGAGATATATTCATGTAAAGAAAGTAATATAAAAGACTCTGTGTGTATATTTTCCACACTTTGTTTTAAAGTGCATTATTACAGTGTAATTATACATTTAAGTACTAAGTAATATTAATTAACTGCATGTACTTACTATAATCAATGACCGATTGTTTTCCATATATCCATTTTCTTTAATGTATCCTTGATAAGGGGGTTTGACTTGTCAAACAATGGGCGCAACTTCTCCGCAATGTCGTCTGCCATTTTAAATGCGCGAGTCCTTAAATTTGAATGGATTCTGATTGGCTGTCAGTGTTTTTTCGTTCAACAGCTGGAAAAAAAAATCTTTCTGAAAGTGATCCCGACGATATCGTTTCTCTATATCGTTATCGTTATAGATGTGGTGTGAACAGTGCTATTCTTTTATATTTAGAATGATTTTTAGAACTATCTCTTTATCGTCATCTTTATTAGTTATCGTTCTTGGTGTGAACAGGCCTTAAGACTTTCGTTCATTGTCAGAACTCAAAAAAATAGATATTTTTAGTGAAATCTAAGAGATTTCTGTCCCTCCACTCACCGTCCATGCAACTACCAATTTGACCCTTCAAAAAGTTCATAAAGAGATTATAAAATTAATCCATATGAACTGAATTGCATTTTCTGAAGAGACTCGAACGCTTTATACGCTGAACAGATTTAATTTAAGCCTTCATCAGAGTTCCCGCAGAAATGGGCTACTTTAATACTGTTGCCGCAGGTTGATTTTAATGTCCGCGGGTTGAAGCGACCCCAAATAACATGATATTTAACCCCTGGAATCCAGAGGAAACCCGCCAAAAAGGTCGATTTTACTCCCTGGAACGTGATTTTTACCGGGGGATTATTTTTGGGGTGAACTAACCCTTTAAATACTCAGAACTTTAATGAAAAATTAATAAAATGAATCACAGGTGCAAAAACGAATCAAACAATGAATTACCATAGAAACGGATGAAAACCAAGGAAACTGAACTAAAACATGAACCCACCCAAAGCTAACACGGATAAACCCATAGACCAACACAGATAAACTCATATAGCCTGCTGCTAAAGTAAATACTAATGCTTTTTATCAGCATGATTGTAGTGCTTGTTTAAATCCATTCTACAGAATTCTGCAGAATTTCCCTCAAAATCAGCACAAAAACTGCAGTCTGCGGTTTTCATCCAGGCCTCGGCATTACTCAAAACAAAAGTGACACATTCATCTTTTAAAAGCAACCAGAAAAAACAAAATTAAATAAGCTTTCATCTTCTAATAAAAAGTAAATCTCATCTGCTCCTATGAATTACTGTCTGCTGTTTCCACTTTTCTATGGTCAATTAATAATTATGTCTCAAGGTAAGATTTTTTTTTTTTTTTACTGCATTAATATTCATTGATATTTTTTCAGGACAATCTAAAATGACGAATGAACCCATTTTAAACCTGCCAGAGTCGTAACGAACAACAAGACCTGAAGTAACAAGACAAGTATTCATGCCTTATAGTTTAAAGTAAACTCAAAATCTGAATTATAATCCCAATATAACTGCTTCTGCATTTTACTCATAAAAACAATCATATGTCATTGTCATGAAGAAGCATTCCCAGACTTTTTTTTTTTCCTTTTTCCGTTAATCACATTGGACGTTTACTGTATCCAGAGCACCTGACAATACTTACTAGAGGAACAGTTGACCTGGAGCAAGTAGAGTGCATTACTCTGCACAATCTATTTTTATTTCTCAGACTGAGGTGTGAATTGGCATGAAGACCTCGGGCCCAGAAGCTTTTAAGACCACCTATAAAGAAGAAACGCTTTTAAATGATACATCTTAGCTTGTATTTCCCCATGTTTACAAAGGAACTCTTCCTCTTTTCAAACCACAGATAATGCATAATTCATAAGCACATGAATTATGAAGTGCTGTTGATAAGAAGACTCAGTTCTGTCTCCTGCCGTCCGCCTTCACAGGATTTCTTTCTGTCTTGCTGATATCATCAATTACAGTTGTTCTGGCAGAAGAAGACAGCGTCTTTTTCATGTTGCTTTTTGCATGTTTTTGTTGTCATTTTTTATCTGCATAATTACTTTTATCTGGATATTAATTGTAATGTATTGTGAAGTTTTTATGCACTTCTTACTGGGAAAATGCTCTCATTTATAACACTGGCCTGATGATAAGAGGATTAGGTTTTAGATCATTTTTAGCTACATTTCACTAAAGTTTGTTGTGTATGGGTTAAACACACTTAAAGCTTGTTTCTGCCATGAAATAAAAAATAAAAACTTTGTATCTCACAATTCAGATTTTTTTTCTCACAATTGCGAGTTTATATCTCACCATTCTAACTTTTTTCCTCAGAATTGCAAGATATAAAGTCAGAATTGTGAGGGAATAAAGACTGACGTTTTTTCTCAGAATTGCGAGATATAAACTTACAATTCTGAGATAAAAAGTCAGAATTGGAAGGTATAAACAAGTCAGTTCTGACTTTATAACTGCCAATTCTTCATATCTCGCAATTCTGACTTCATATCTCGCATTTCTGACCTCATATCTCGCAATTCTGACTTCATATCACGCATTTCTGACCTCATATCTCGCGATTCTGACTTCATATCTCGCAATTCTGACTTCATATCTCGCAATTCTGACTTCATATCTCGCAATTCTGACTTCATATCTCGCATTTCTGACTTCATATCTCGCATTTCTGACTTCATATCTCGCAATTCTGACTTCATATCTCGCAATTCTGACTTCATATCTCGCAATTCTGACTTCATTTCTCGCATTTCTGACTTTATAACTCACAATTCTGAGTTTATAACTCGCAGTTCTGAGTTTATATCTCGCAATTCTGGTTGCATATATTTATATTTAAAATGATTTTCTAAATATATAATATAAAGTAGTAAACAGAAGTAAAGCGAACATTATTTTTAGTCTTCTCCATCTGTTAGTCTATTCTTCAGAGTGATTTTTAATACATAATTTCACTAAGGGGCCGTTTACACAATAAAAAATTTTATTTTTGGGGGGGCCCTGAAAATGCAAACTTTTGAAAACAGGTTTTAAAATGCATGTTTTTGAAAATGATACCGTTATTCATCCCCAGGTAAACTACAAAAACACAAATGTGTGAAAATGGTGACGTCATGTGCATGTGTATTACATGTTCAGTCTATAGGATCTGTGTGGACGGGGATCGTTTTGACAATGTCGTCTGTAGACGAAAAATGTGAAGAAAAAAAAATTTCCATTTTAGTACATCATTGTCGTGTAAATGTACCCTTTACTTCAGGGAGCATTACAGCTCCTTTTTGAGCCAAACAGGGCAGAAATTGGCCATTACTGTGAAAAACCTCTAAACAATTACCTTGATCATATGGCTGCCCTTCATCCCTGAACTCTTATTATTACCTAAGTGCTCCATTCTCAATAAATACAGTCATCTTAGGAAGGAAGGGTGAGCGACAGAAATAATATAGTCTTTTTTTTTTTTTTTTTTTGATTTTTCATCATTCATGCAAAAACTTCAGAAGACAATTGTTGTTATGATGATAGAGTCAGATGAACATTTCTTTTTAAAACCCTAAAAGAACAAATATGCGATAGGCCTTTATGTTCACACTAATGTATCTACAAGAAAAATGTATCTAAGTGGCCTTTCAATAACCTCTAAATATCGTTCCATGCAGCCCCCCGCTTAATGGACAGGACTATTGACGTGTGTTCATGAGGAGTTGAGGAGGCCCCTGGGGTGTTTATAACAGGAGGACTCTGCAAGACATCTCACAGCGGGAGGAAATGCAATCTGACTGCATCACACAGTAAAGTGTTTCCCTGTTGCTCTCATGCTGGAAACAAATCAGCACTGTCGCTGTTTTATCATGGCCGTGCCACTGGAGAAAACGCTGGAAGCTGCAAATGTTATTTTACACTATATTGTGTGACTAAAATAAGCAGGGAAATATGAAATAAAATAGGAAAAAATACACTAAAGCCAACAAATACTACTACAATCCCTTTTCACCTTACTTATAAGTTTAAATTATGATTATGTTTAATTTATTGTGTACTATATAATGTGTAATATATAAAATTTACAAATTATATAATATATAATACCCATTTTTTATTTTTATGTTGCTAATATAAACAATATAAAAACTTAAATTTAAAAAATGAAAATGAGAAATATTTGGCAGCTGACTCAAATGAAACAAGTAGACTCTGAAGTACTAAAATTACCAAAACTAAAAGAATAATTGAAGCTAAATAGAAATATTTTTTAAAATATAATATTTTGTACACCATTATAAAACGGTAGTCCTTAATTCTGATTGGTCAATAGCTGTGTTTATTCACGATAAAACACAGCTATGATCGCTTCACCCAACAGTTCTGTGGATCACTCTTAGCAACGTAAATATATGTTTGTTCTCACTGATATCTGCTTGTTAAGTCGTGACATAAGGAACGCCGTTTCTGGGTCCAAGCCTCGACTCGTTTCACTTGAGAATGCCATCTCGGCTGCTGTTTATGAGCGCTATTTATTCATAATAAACATTTAACATTTTAAAAAGTTAAACATTTAAAAAATTCTTACAGTCTACACAACAGTCTCCGTGCTCACAGCGTCACAGACATTAATATTTTAACGATTTATAAAAGATGAATCGCTGTCTGGCCATCTGGGATTTTGGTATGGAGAAAAAGGTTATGATTATACTTTTTTGGTAGTATTACACCTTTTTTTTTGTATATTAGCACAGTTTGTTGTTTTCTTGTGGTATGAGATAGAGCGTTTGGACCCTGAAGCGCTGCCGCGTGACGTCAGACTTAACAACCGAATTGTTTGTTGAAGCTTACAGTATTATGTAGAAGAGTATTGTGAGAAAGAGTGTAACTTACCTGCATTTAGATATAGCGGTTTCCTTCAGGTCAGTCCTATGTTCGTAATAAAAAAATCAGTTTGAATGTCTGCTGCGATATCTTGTCTTTTTAATAGTTCATGGGCTTCCCCGTGCCCTGATACTGACACCGTGTCTACACCAGACACGACTTTTATTGCGTTGCATCACGCCGTGCCGCAACAGCTAAAAGCTGTCTGAACGCGACAAGCCGACCATCGCAAAGCACTTGGACTACATCAGAAATAGAACGGGGAATCCGTTTACTGTCGGGAATTTGTCTCGTCTCATCCAGTGTAGACAATTATCACTGATTATAATGGGTTCTATTGTCTTTTGATGCATCGCGCTGCTTGCATCCAGTGTAGACACGGCATTTTAAAACGAAAACTATCCTCGTCTACACTGGCGTCTTAACAGCGTTTCAGAAACAATCTCAGTCTACATTACACGGCCGAAAATGCATGTCACATGACCTTTCATGCACACTGGGCATGCACGTATAAGTGTAAACAGTTGCCTCTTGTGCATGTAGGCAGCTACAGTATTTAAAAAATGTTGAGTTTAACTGCACAATGCCTGCTAAAAATTACAATAAAGCCAGCAAAGATTGCAGTCCCATGTTATTCGGTCTCCATGTTATTGTTTACACAGTCATCAAGGATACACAAAGCGAACATGGGCAGCCATGTCATCGTTTTCAAAAGTTTCCGTTTTGGTCTATTTTTAAACTAAAAAACACAATCGTTTTTCAAACTGAAACGGGTTCAGCAGCATTTTCGAAAGTCTCCGTTTTCGAGGTTCGAAAACGCCGGCGTATTGTAAACAACAGGCGTAACCGTAGCAAACCTTATGCGTTTTAAAACAAAAACGCACTAGTTTAAACGGGGCCTGACAAAGCATTTGTCAGTTGCTTCTTGTTCCGTGTTCAGAAGTTTCCGTACTTTCAGCGTAAAAGTCTTCGCTATACTGACTGAGGCCCCATTTACACTAGTGCGTTTTTGATTTAAAACGCATAAGTTTTGCTATGGTTACAACTGTCGTTTACATTAAACGCTGCAGACCCTGTTTTAGTTTGAAAACACCGGGGTTGCGTTTTAGTATGAACGGACCAAAACTGAGACTTTTGAAAATGACAGCGTGGCTGCCCACGTTCGCTCTGCGTATCCTTGACAACCATGTAAACAATAACATGGAGACTAAACTGCAGTTTTTGCTGGCTTTGTTGTCATTTTTAGCAGTCATTGTGCAGTTAAACTGCATTTTTTAAATACTGCAGCTGCCTACATGCAAGAGGCAACTGTTTACACTTGTACGCTCATGAACGGTCATGTGACATGCAGTGTAGATCGTTTCTGAAATGCTGTGGAAATGCCAGTGTAGACGAGGATTGTTTTCATTTTAAAATGCTGTTTTAAAACAAAAACACACTAGTGTAAACGGGGCCTAACTCACTCAGTCTTTGCCACCATCTAATGGCGTAATAACGTAACTTCTTTTGCTGTTCACGGTTAGGGACTAGTTTTCCCAGCGGAAGGAAGGCTTTTAGTGATTTTACTTTATGAAAGTTGCATTGATACATATTTTTTTGCCTTTAATATTTGTATTTTGTGGTAACCGTTTTATAAAAGCAATAAGCCTTGTGAAGCCGTGGTTTATGGTGAATTTATAACAGCTAAGGGGTTTTTAGGCACTTCGCTCCGCATCGTGCCTAACAACGCCCCTTAGCTGTTATAAATTCACAATAAACCATGACTTCTTGGGGCTTACTGCTTTATTTGAACACTGTTCATTTTTTCTATACTGCCTTTAAAAAGTTAAAAATAAACACAGTGATATACAGGATGGTTATAAAATCAAAGGTCACGCAAAGAAGGTTCCTCATCTGCTATTGCTGGAGAGAGAAAAGGAAAGGCCAAATCACAGGTCTGTTCTCTTAGCAGGAGGCCAAAGCGTTGAGACCCAATTAAACTGGGGGTTCATGTGAAATCACCTTTTCGTGGCGTGCCAAACACCTGCTTATCCCTGCTCGGTAACACTCTTAAAGCATTGCTTTTGTTTGGTGCTTACCTTTAAAATTAGATTCTGTTTTTTTTTTTTACCATGCTTCACCTCTCACGGTTATGCCTGGGCGTTTGGACTGCAAGGGGAAGATAAGGAAATGTGTGTTGGCTTATTCTACCAGTGAAATTGGTTTTAGATCACATAGCAGGGCTTTTTCAGCCATGCTAGAGGACCCTTTTGTGATGCTTACCAGGCAAAACTGCACCTGAATGAATCAGAGGGAATGTGAAAAGCATTTCTTCAGTCTGACTCACAGAATGATGCCTATAGAAAGTCAGTAAAGGTACTTAAGTCGCATGAAATGTACAGTCACCTGGCAGATTGCTTACAGATTCATACTGTGCAAATGTAAATTCACTTTATCTGTGCGTTACTTCAGTGGCTATACAGTAAATAACTAGTAGATTACATGTATATTATCAGTGCTGGGTAGTAACTGATTATATGTAATCAGGATTATGTAATCAGATTCCAAAAATGAAATACTGTTTGTTTGTATTACTTCTTCAAATACTCATAATCAGACTACAGTTTGACTCTGTCATGAATGCATGAAGATCCGCAAAAATGACTAGAAACACTGTATGCTGCCAGGCCAGTAGTTGGCGATGTAACTTTGTAAGGAAAAACTATGCACCCATAGACTGAATATGTAATACACATGCACATGACGTCATTTTTTCATTTGAGTTTTTGTAGTTTGTAGTTCGCACTTCAGTTGCTCAACAACAACAAAGCTGGAGAATCTCACGCAGCCAAAATGAGGATTGTCAGTAACGGTGTTCAGCCTTACATTGTTCAAACCGGAGTCGACACTGATGGAGAGACTCAGGAAGAAGTTACAACTTTTAGAATGAAACTGGATGTTTCTGAATGGATAGTGGATAAATGTGCTGGCCTTTGCAAATAAAAATAGCATTTTTAATGTCTTGTCTTTACAGAAAACATACACAGTTTTTCAAGACAATCACCTTTTACACCGCTCTTTACAAACGTGTGGTTATAAACAAGGTTTAAAGTAGACATCAGACATATGGTCTCTAAGACAACAATAGCTTCAGCCGCATTTGTTGTGGAACTGGCTAACAGGCAGTGGAGGTGAAGGTGGATAACGAACTGTTGGTACAGATCCATCCTTGAGTACCAAATTTTTAGCAAAGCCTGCCTTGTATTGCCCCTCATTCACAAAGCAGTCTGGAGTGAAACGACTTGTGCAGACATAAATGAATTTAGGTAGAGTTTGGAGCGCATTACCTTCAAAAATGCACTGCGTCCTTGGTGGCTCAGATGTTGGGAGAAAATGAAGAGTCTTATGTTAGGTCTTACATCCAAAAAGAGAGCACCAGGATTGCTTACGAGACATTGTTTACGCTACTATGGTAATGCAGAACTGTCAGTCGGCGGCCGTGGGCGGGTTTTTATCATTGTAGGGTGGTTGTGTTCACATACTGCCAACACACATTTATGTCAAAACACCATATAAAAGTGAATTTTGCATAATAGGTGCCCTCTAAATGCCATATGTGGTACGACTTCTTCTCAGATTTCAGCCTCATTACATGCCGTACGTGAACTGCTTAAGAAATTACTGTCCAAAATAACAAGGTCCTTGCTTTTCTCTTATCTTTCACTGTAACACAAATCTGATCTAATTTGATGGGATCAGGCAAGATGCTAGATGGGAGATTTTGGAAAAGCATTTACGGAATCAGAATTAATGTAGGAAAGATAGTGACTGCGAGAAGTCTTAATATTAATTCAGTTCTTGTACTTGTGAATGATGCTCATTTGTGTCTGATTGTGACTTACACCTGCCTGTGTCAACATGAAATTATTTGAGGAAGCAGAATGAACCGTTACGCAGGTAATGCATTCCAAACAGGCAGTGTTTTGCTTATTAAAAATAAAAGATAAATAAAATTAAATAAAAAAATAAGTTCCCCAACTCTGCACAGGTGTCACGGCATCACAGAAGACAAAAACATCCCTACTGCTTTGTTCGAATGTCGAACTATTTGAACCCTTATCACCTTCTTTAAGCCAACAATTAGGAATAAAAGCACACTTTTAATATACAGTATAGGTTGAAATATAATTTTGTCTCAGGTTTAATAAAACGGATAGCACTGCTTTAAAGTCTGAGTTAAGTGATTCACAACTTAAAGGATTAGTTCACTTTAAAATGAAAATTACCCCAAGCCCTCCTAGGTGTATATGACCAAAGTCCCTTTAAGACAAGTAATTTCACTCGGCGGCCATCTTTGAAACACCTCTCCGGCATTTAAGTGCAGCTCCTATCTCTTTGAATAGGGAAACATTAAATTCTCCAAAGCTGATCGCCAAGCTTTTGATTAAATTTCATATTTGATATCACCAATGAAATCTGACAACAACTGTCTCATAAATTTTGTTTCTAAATGCTCGAATCATGACAAAAAACAGTATTTTACAAACTGGATCAAGCTAATGCGCATGCGCACATGTCTGACTGTTTCTATAGAAACCAAAGCATCTAACGGCCACTGCAGTGACGCAATGACTTTACCAATCAGTGATTGGCTCTTATTTAGAAGGCAGGACTTATTCCGCCATACTGCGCGTTGCACTTTCTCCCATTCAAAACAATACAAGTGACGTGTCTTGTGTTATTCTATAGTCTTTTATATGACTTTCTTCTTTCAGATGAGCACAATCAGAGTTATATTAATAAATATCCTGACACATCCAAGCTTAATAATGGCAGTGAATAGGACCAACGAGTATAAAACTCAAGATAGTGCATCTATTCAAAGCAAAACGTACTCCACACGGCTCCAGGGGGTTAATAAAGGCCTTCTAAAGCGAAGCGATGCGTTTGTGTAAGAATAATTTCCAACTACTAGCTACGCCAGACTGCCTTTAGTATTCAACTTACGAAGAAAGTGTAATGCCTCTCGCAGTTCAAAACGCTTGCACTACGTCCTACGCTCTTCTATTCAACTTACGAAAAAAGCTTAACTGTCTCAACGTCAGTTGCACTTTCTTCCTAAGTTGAATACAGAAGGTGGTCTGGCGGTAGCTGGATATTTTATAACTTTTTAAATATGGATATTTTTCTTACACAAACACATCACTTTGCTTCAGAAGGCCTTTATGAACTCCCCGGAGCCGTGTGGAGTACGTTTATGATGGATGGATGCACTTTCTTGAGCTTTATACTCGTTGCCCCCATTCACTGACATTATAAAGCTTGGATGCTTCAGGATATTTATTAATATAACTCAGATTGTGTTCATCAGAAAGAATAAAGTCATACAGTATGGCTTGAGGGTGAGTAAAGCTTGGGGTTATTTTTATTTTAAAGTGAACTAATCCTTTAACAATCATATGTTCTTATACATCCACTAATATCAGAACTTTCTGACCATGTTGGGTTTTATTCTTTATATTAGTTTCATATTTTATTATCATGTTTTCACTTGCATATCATTCAGTAAAGTGTTTTCTTTTCTCTTTTTTATAGAATATAAATTATATTTTATTTTGTTAAACCCTTAAGCTAACCCTTATGCCCAGATGCTTGTGATATGCAAAACAAAAATGCAAAAATGGTTCCTTCATATCCATGCCCTCATACACTGCAAATGCATGAATGATGACTGTATTGTGTGAAAATCATAACAGTAATAAATCTGATAAATTTATAGGAGCAAAATCCATCATCTAGCGGGAATGCTGTAAATAAAGCGTCTCTTCACTGATGATCTTGCTATCAAAAGTGAGCTATGAGTCGGAAAATCGCTTTGTTTCATCTGCTGGCACTATTTCAATCATTTGTTATCTTACAAAATGTATTTCGGTTTCCCAGAAGTCACAGAAGTGAAGTCTAAACAACCACAATCGTCATCTTCCCAGCTGTAGTGACTTTGACTGGTGATCGGTTATTAATTTTGCGCCAGCAAGACGAACAACAGGAAGAAATGTGAGGAAAATAAGCAAGAGGAAAAGAATAGCATGATTCCTTTGTCATTCTACACATGTCTCCCAGAGATTCCCTTCACAACAGCACTGAGTGTTGTCAGGAGAAAGTGAAGAAAAGAGGATCAAACATGTAGATGTCTCCTCTTCAAACTCTCTCTATAGTTCAAAGAGAACAAAGTAAAATTGGGAAACACTATTTGGCACCAACGTAACTTTAATTAGTTTCCTTATTTTTGATTCCTCGTAATGAGTTTGGCAGGTGCAGTAAATGAGAAGGCTGAACTTTGCCACCAGATATTCTCGCGGGTACCAAAACATGTACTTGAAAGAGAAGAAGATACTTAAGATCTTGAAATTTCTGATTCATCAAAAACTTTGATGCCTTTTGGATTGCCTTTCAGACAAATCAAGCAGTTTGTCTGAATCAGAGATCATGTGAGGTAACCTAACTTAGTAAAAGGAGGTCAAATAGAACAAGAACAAGAGAAGATCTCCTTTTCCTCAAATCCTGCAGAACTGCATCTGTAGGATCTTAAGTACAGGTCTTAAGCCCCTAGTTTAAAATTCAATGCATGCCATGTTTGCTTTTATTAGTTTCTTGAGCTAGCTGTAACTTTTTCCCCCCTTACTTACAGTACAGTTTGGTGTCCTATTTTAAGCTGCTGTGCCCACAGCACTATCCCGCTTCAGGCCTTCCTCCAGAAGAACAAGCAAATAGAGGAAAAGCCCAACTGCAGGCTACAGTAAACGGCAAAGCAAACAAGAGGGAATTTAAAATCATCTGCAGCCTTTATGGGGCAAGATCTCTCACTTTCCATCTGTTTCCTTTTGACCAGTGCACATCCATCTCTTCTTCATGTGTTTGTATTACAGCACTCCACTTTAACTTTAACTCTATTTTAATGCTATTAATGGTTTCCACATAGGCTCGGCTCGCTTTATACACTATACAGACTGCTCTGCCAGTCGTCAGTGGATTATGAAATGCAGTAATCACTGGTTCCACTTGCCTGATTTCAGGATGATTTAGGGTTAGTTGCTGCTTCCGCCGCCGTCACTGCTTGAGGATTAGAGATGCAGAGTGGAAAATAGTGAAGACTAAATTGAATGGCAAAGAAAAATCCAATTTACTTCAAAACATATTAGGATATATTTACATAAAATGAATGATTTTTATAAAATAATTCATATTTTTTTCTTTTATTTCGTGTAATTCCTCCAGAAGGTACTTTAAGACCACCGAACAATACAAGACATATATACCTTCCCGTGTTTAACTGCGGTTCCCATACAGCACCAACAACCATAAAAGCTTTAGAGAACATCCCATAGAAATGAGCTTGAGATTTCAGCGCAAGGAACATGTGAGAATGCGTAGCATTTTTATTCAATTTATTTAATTCAATTCAAGTTTATTTGCGTAGTGCTTTTCACAATGCATATTGTTACAAAGCAGCTGGATGGATGCACTTTTTTGGACTTCAAAATCTCATTCTCCAATCACTCCCATTATAAAGCTTGGACGAGCCAGGATATTTTCAATATAACTCTGATTGTGTTTAACTGAAAAAAGAAAGTCATATACACCTAGGATGGCTTGAGGGTGAGTAAATTATGGGGTAAAATTCATTTTTAGGTGAACTTTCCCTTTAAGGGCTGTTCACACAGAACGTGTTTTTCCATGACACCGCACTATGTTTCCAATGTTTTTCAATGTGAGCACGCGCTAGATGGACGTTATTGTTACGTGCTGCTCAGAGACACAAAGGTTAAGGATTCAAATGCAGTAGTTTATTAAAAGGTAATTCAAAAACGGGCAAAGGTCAAAACAAAGGCAAACAATCGAAACATACACCAGGGCAGGAACTCAGGCAGACAGGGTAAATCCAGGGAACAGATAATCAAAGGAGCACTCAGAAATGCAGTAGTGACACATACAAGACTTAGCAATGAATGACTGAATACATAGGGTTTAAAGGAGTGGTTGATTATTATTTCACTTTTTTTAACTTTAGTTAGTTTGTAATGTTGCTGTTTGAGCATAAACAACATCTGCAAAGTTACGACGTTCATAGTTCAATGCAAAGGGAGATATTTTCTTTTACAGAAATCTACAACAAACGGCTGGTAGGGACTACAACAAAATTCTTCCTGGGTTAGTGACATCACTAACCCTAAAATGTACATAAACCCTGCCCCTAAGAACACGCAACAAAGGGGGTGAGGCCATGTTGGGCTGCTTTAGAGAAGAGGAAGAGTTGTTGTAGTATAGTGTTGCTGCCATGCCGTCATTTTACGCCGGACTGCTTCACAAACGAGGATCAATTCAATGCTGGATTTGCACAAAAGATTAACATGACGGCACATGCTAGTGGATGAGTTGAATCAACTTCACAACAACTACATAAATTTATCCACTAACCATTCAGAAACGTCCAGTTTCATTCTAAAAGTTGTAACTTCTTCCTGAGTCTCTCCATCAGTGTCCGACTCCGGTTTGAACAATGTAAGGCTGAACACCGTTACTGACAATCCTCATTTTGGCTGCGTGAGATTCACGCTTTTCACATCACCTACAATGATCTTGCTACTGTAGTCATTTGCAAGGACCTTGTACTTTGTTCTAACTTTTGGTTTGAATGTATGTTGTTTGTTTTATTGGATACGGTATGTCTAAAAGTCTGTGAGATGACTAGCTCTGGCTGAAAGAGATTGTGGCCTACAGGCATTATTAGAAGTAAAGCACTCACCTCTGCAGTTCCTTTGTTGGATAGGCCTTCTGAGTGAACCTGAGATTGCAAAGGGCACCAACATGAATCAGGCTGAAGTGCCGCAACTCACACAGGTCTCATATTGCCATCATGGGAAAAAAGTTACTAAGCAACCTCCAAAAAGAAATGAGAAAAGCCAGGCCTCTTAATGTTGTTTCAGCACGGATCCCAGGTTTTTTCTTCGTTACTGTCTCTGAAGTGCACTGTAATGTGGGCACTGCTTCAAAATGGCACATTGGTGTTGAGTCCAATAGATGCTTCTGGTGTCAAGCGCATTAGAAAATGTTCATTGGAGCGATTCTAAGACCATACTTACGAGGACTGTTTTCAGTAAACATGAAGATAAATCACTGTTTGAGAAAACTTAGTAGGGCAATCGATGAATCAACAGATCTTGCAATAAACCGTGAACCATAAAGCAGTGTAACGATGAGGTGACACATAGGTTTTATGACTTCAATCAATACTGATAGAATGACACACAATAAGCAAGAGCAACAAAAGCACAGGATAATCTGTGCGCTATGAAGTCCACAATGCTGTCTTAAAGAGGATAATGTTGGTACCTCGGTTAAGCTTTGTCTGTGATGTTAGCAGTACAAAAACTCTCAGAGGTTTTCCGTTCAGAAGAGGATTTGGGCTCAGAGATTCTGTCAGGGATGGTCTCGTAATTGTCAGGAGAAGTAAAAAGCACTACCGGCCTGCCATCTGGGAAAAATCTCACTGCAATTCCATCAACCAGTTTTACCCTATGGGATTTTAGACTGTTGCTATGGAAATTTAATGGTGCATCAGTTTTGAGCCTTTGAAGTTTAGGGTATTTGATATTGTGCCAAGTGTAATTCTGGTTGTGTTTAAATGACACTAGAGTTGTATAAGGAACTTATGTTATAATATATTATATTATATTATATTATAATGCACATGGGAAAGTGTGAACAAGTACTAGTCAGGTGAAATCATCATTCTGACTGGATTATAAGAATGGTTGCTTTAAAAGTAGGGGAAAAGTGCTTCTAATCTCATGTGTTCATGTGTTAACAATAGTAACCTCCAAAGAAAGATGTGCAGTGATCATCACTTTGCATCAAAATTGCTGAAAAGAATATTAAAGAACCATTGACCAGATCATCAAGAACTTCAAGGAGAGGTTTAACTGCAGTGAAGAAGGCTTCAGGATGTCCCAGAGTGTCCAGCAAGCAGCAGGACCGTCTCCTCCTGAGGAGTCGCTATGGAATCATGTCACTATCAGTGCAGAGCTGCTCAATATCAGCAGCAGGTGTGTGAGTAGATCTGTACACACAGTGAGGCCAAGACTTTTGGACAGTGGCCTAGTGTCAAGAAGGGAATCAAAGAAGCCACTTCTCTCCAAGAAGAACACCAAGAACTGACTGAAATTCTGCAGGAATTGGACAACAGAAGGCTGGTGCAAAGTTATTTTCCCTGCCGACTGTTTGGGACATCTGAAAAATCAATTTACTAGAGAAGAAAAGATGAATGCTACCATGAGTCCTGTGTCGTGCCAAAGTGAAGCATCCTGATAACATCTAGGTGTGGGGTTGCTTTTCATCCAAGGGAGTGGGCTTTCTCACAGTTTTGCCCAAAAACACTGCCAGGAATAAAGAATGATATCAAAACATCCTGCAAGAGCAACTTCTACCAACACATGCCATTTTCCAGCATGATGGAGCATCATGTCACAAGGCAAGAGTGATTATGAAGTGGCTCTGAGATCATTACATTGAAATTTTGGATCCGTGGCCAGGCAACTCCCTGGATCTTAATCCTATAGAGAACTTGTGGTCAATCATCAAAAGGTGAGTGGACAAGCAGAAGCCCACAAATTGTGATTAATCAACTCCAAACACAAATAAGGAAAGAATGAATCGCCATCAGTCAGAATTTGGCCCAGAAGCTGATATCCAGAATGCCAGAGTGAACTGCAGAGGTTATGAGGAAGAAGAACTCCGGTTTCAAACTCCCGAAACAAACATCAAACAAATTTTGTTTGATTTTGATGTTGCACCAGTTCGTTCTTTGATTTAGCTTGAAGTATATCAGGGCCTTTATTACGGTCATAGAAACACCTGGTTCTTCCATAATCATTTTGATATTCAAAAGAGTCCATTTACACAACACCATTTTCAACTAAAAACGGAAAACGTTTTATGTGTTTTGGTTGTTCATTTACGCAAAAATGAGTTTTGGGTGCCTGAAAATGCAAACTTTTGAAAACAAGTTTCAAAGTGCACGTTTTTGAAAACGATACTATTATTGTCTCCTACAAAACATTAACTACAAAAACACGAATTTGTGAAAACAGTGACATCATGCGCATACACATTACGTGCTCAGTCTATAGGCGTGTAGTGTTTCTTTACAAAGTGACATAGCCACTTACTGGCCTGGCAAAATAATACAAACGTTTTTAATCATTCTCAAGGATCCGTGTGAATGGGGATCGTTTTGAAAACTTAGTAAAAAAAATTTTTAAAAAATGTGTATGTCCTGGAATTTTTAAATAACAAAATGTGCATAAAGGTGACTTTCAAATAAGACTGACAGACTGCAGTTTATGGTGTTCCCCTGATTTAGATTAGAAATAATTATACCATTTAGAGTATGCAAATAAAATATGCAAATAAACAGCTTTTACAAGCGACAGGCAGTGAGTCAGCCAGGACATAAATACATTCCTCTAGCAGAGCTGAACCAACAGATGCAGTAAAATCTTTATACCATCGGAAATTATTGGACACTATTACATGATGCAAGTCAATAATATACCATTTGACATCTGTCTGCAGATCCTAGCAATGCTGTTACCATAAAAGTACTGGACGGTTTTATTGGTTAAATGGTTCCCTTTGTACGTTGTAGGAGTGTAAAGTTACACCCAGCCATCTACTAAAGTTAATGAGGGTGACTGTGATATCTTATTTCTTTTGATCTCAATGGTTCATCTGTGTCACAAACTCCTCCCATCTTGCATTTTTAAATGGCTGCAAAAAATCCTCTTGCCCACTATGGCTTAGAATGGCTACAGAAATGGAAACAAATTCCTTGCAAACATTCAAGCTATATTTCCGACCTCATTTGTCTGAATGAAACTCCCCCCTTCCCTCAGCCAATTACTGAGAAATGATAAGCCTGGCATTTCTTCAGAGGTCACCGGGCAAATGAAGAGAGCTCATCAGACAAGCAGGATGTGCTGGTGTTATGTATGAACCATTGTTGTGTATTAGGGTACCAGCGACTCAATGACATCGGTTGCCCTCGAGGCAGACGTTTGGCCCTAAATGACTTCCGAAGGAACATGGAAGTTGGATTGAAGTGCCTGACACGCGGAGATAATGACATTTTGTGTGCACAATGTGAAATCTACAAAATTAAGAAACCATACTTGGTTTCAAGAGGCCAGGCTTTCATTGAGTTTTGCATGTTATTTTCGGCCAAACATACCGCAATTCTGAGGGTGTAATTTGAGGTTTTTGGACAAGGGCAAGCTTGATTGCCTTGCGGATTAATTCTGTTTTGCAGCTCATTTGCACGTTTAACACTGGATGACCTTACTTGGCTTCGCTAAATAATCCTTCGGCATCACTCTAAAGGAGATTGTTTCATCAGCCACTGACTGTGTGGCTGCTCACCAACCATTTGAACTGATGACAGGTCTAATCTTTGAAAAGATTAAAGGAATTGTCTTGAATTTGCCTGGATCACCTTGTCAGAGACGAACTAATTAGAGCTACTTGCTAAAGCTTAGATTTCAGCGCCTGCTACACCTTTATAATACCACAAACTTCATTGGTTTTACCAAACCTTTTTGAAGGACAGTGTAGCAAGATCAAGTTACAATTTGGAGGTAGTCATATAAAATATTCAGCCAACAACATAAAACAGTGTCTGAACTAATCTCTTTTTTTCCTCATAGTTAAAAGTTAGATAAGAACTTTTATTCACTAGATATATTTTGCATACTGAAGTCATGTCAATTTCCTAGCAAAAAATTACTGTTGTACTCTCATTTCACTCTCATTATTTTCTCTGCTCTAGACACACATGATGGATAGATAATCAGCAGACTGTCAGAAAGTTATCAAGGCAGCTTATTGTTTTAATTACCTCTTTTTTCATGGCTATGGTTTCCCAGAAACCAAAGCAAAAGCTCCATGAGCTTGAGACTGATTCTTTGTGTGGCTCATTTTTCCCCTGATTTACTCTTTGTCATGGATATTATGATGTAATTTTCATTCAAGGTGGAAATTTGATTTAAAACAATTCTCCCAGCTGAGGCACTGTTTCTATCTTGGTGATTCATATTATTTAATAATGTACTCGGAAAACTGTCTAGATTTGCCTGCATTAAATCTCACTGTCTGTCTTTGGATGTCGTATGGAGGATATTGAATGTTTGGCTGTATTTCAAACACTAACATATTTATTCCCTCTGCATTTTCTTTCTATCAGCTTGTTTGTCATATCTATGCATGTGGATGTTTTATATTGATATGTATATCGTTCATCCTGTATATATACGTATTTCGATTGCACCAGCATGCTTTTCCATGCAGTATTCCTCTTCATCCAAGATCTCTCAGAAGATGTTATAAAGACATTTCAACATTCTGCCAACTAAGGCAACAAATAATGCTAATGACAATTATATTCTTTTTACTGACAACACAGCTAGCTCATATTTTCAACCATCAGTTGTGAATTTCTCATGCCTTAAATTTTATTTTTGCTCAAGTAAAGTTTCTCTCCCATTCTTAACAAGAGTTGTCCCAGTTTACAATATATTCCCCAAGTCTTTCAAGTCCACCCGACTCATACAAGAGATCTTAAGTTAAAATGTCACTGTTTTCAAAGGTCAGTCATCCACTTACCCAGAAAAGACTGTAGTTTTGCCTGGTTAATTGGTTTACATCTCAGGGAGCTCTGCAATTCTATTACTAAGTCTCTGTATATATATATATATATATATATATATATATATTTTTTTTTTTTTTTTTTTTTTTTTTAATGACAGAACCATATAAATAAAAAGGTTAGTGCAATAGTGAGCCCTCTTGAAAATCTACACTCTGAAAAATGCCAGGTTAAAAACAACCCAAGCTGGGTTGAAAATGTACACACTCAGCAATTGGGTTGTTTAACCCAGTAAATGGGTTAAATGTTTACCCAACCTGCTGGGTAGTTTTATTTAACTCAACTATTGTTTAAAAATTACTGTATTGCTTGCTTAAAATAAATCCCAAGTATGCTGGAAGTTTTTATATGTTTAAAAAAACTGGAAGGTTTCTTAATAAATCAATATTTCCAAACAATGTAAGTTTATAAGACAGTATGTAAAATGTGGGGAAAAGTATTTAATAGGCTACTCAATCAAAATCAAAAGAGTAAACACAACTACAAGCCAAGTATACTTAGAATACTTAATTATACGTTTAAGTATATCTCAATCAAAAGATTTAGTACAAGTATAGGCCAATACTTAGTATAAGTCAAGTATATTTAAGTGTAATTTTAAGTATATTTCTTAGAAGTACAGAAAAATGAAAGTATAGGCTATTTTCTTATTTTGGTTACACTTTATTTTAATGTGTCCCTACTGTGTAATTATACATATAAGTACTGAGTAATATTAATTAAGTACGTGTACTTACTTTAGGGTTAGGGTAGGATTAGGGTTTGGTTTAGGGTTAGTTGCATGTAATTATGCCTAATTTATGGTTATTACTACAGTAAATACATGTAACGTATAACAAGGACACATTAAAATAAAGTGTTACCCTTATTTTTAGTTTAAAAGAAGTATACCAATAGTACACTTAAATAAACGTCTTTTTTTATGTTAGAGAGAGTCTGAATTTATAATCATTCATTTGATCCATGGTTTATTGGGTTAGGTTAGGTTCACTTGCCAGAATTAACTAACGATATTTGCATCTATTCTTGATAAGAGCATATTCTTCATTTTCTTCACATATTATTAGTATTATTCACATTTTATCTGGAAATTTAGATTGGGTAATAAGTTGATATTTAATGGTCATTTCTAACACAGAATCCGCTCAGCTTTTTGTGCATAACTGGACAAAAATGTATACTAATATGCAGTATTCATTATTATTGTTACGTATCCAGCGCCTGCTGGTTCCTGCTACTCCCCACCAGAGGTCGCCGGTTCACCATTTCATTGCACACAGAGTTATACAGCACTCTGGACTACATTTCCCACAATCCCTCATCTAGGAACCAATCATGCACTCACACCTGTTTCTCATCAGTGACCCTTTATAAGCTGCACTCACACACTCATTGCGGAGTATTGTTTAGCCTTTGTTTGACCTGGTTGCCTTGCCTTGCCTTGCCTTGCCTTGCCTTGCCTTGCCTTGCCTTGCCTTGCCTTGCCTTGCCTTGCCTTGCCTTGCCTTGCCTTGCCTTGCCTTGCCTGCGTTTTTGACCCTGGACTATCTTGTTATCTTGTTTGATGATTGCTTGCTGCCTACCTTGACCATTGCCTGTGTTTTTATTACCCTTTTGCCTTGCCGTCTTGGATCTGTTTGCTGGTGTTTGACCTCTGGCTGTATGACGACGCTCATTGTAATAAAGCCTGCACGTGGATCCCCAACTCTGTCGTCCAGTCCCCTTCGTTACAATTATATTCTTTCTCTCTCAGATGACACGTCTTAGATACAGACTCACTCCACAAAAGCTATTCACTCAAAGATTTAATTAATGGCTTTCTATCAGGAGTCCTCTAAAGACTTAAAGAATAAATGAGGTTAAAAATTAAATTAAAGTATAATTAAATTAATTAATATTTACAATATTACAATATAAAAATAAAAACACTGTTATGTCACATACAACCATAGCTGTAGAAAATACTGATGTGACAATTCCACAATTTGTTCAATCTGTGCTTGTTAACTTGTTCATCTTTAATTTAAGTCAATGTATTATGTAAGCAGGATCATTCACTTATAGAGGTAAAATGTGGAAGATTTTTATTATATATATAGTAAGAAAATATTAAAATATTCTATATTCAAAACCTAACTGACAGAAAAGTATATAAATGCTATGTGCAATGCATTTTATTGAACTCTAATTTATATATTTATGCTCCAGAGGAACTACTAAGAAGACAAACTACATAAACAACATTCATGAAGTTTGCACACACACACACACAAAAAATGTTTAAATGCATTTTCTCCACAGTCCACATAATTACCTGCATGATATACATTCATTCCACCAGAAAGTTTTTTTGATGACAGTGTGATTGCATTTTTATGAGACCAAACATACAGTTTAATATTCATTAAACACTCTATTGAGAGTCTTCAATGCCCTCGGAGGAGGTTGATGCAAGACACCAGTTCCTCCTAATGAGCTCAACATATCAATTTTACATCACTGTATCAATATACATGGGGCCATAAAGCAAGGTGCATAAAACACTCAGTAAAGGCCAACGCATTCGTGGTCATCGGTAGGACTTCTAAAGGAAATCGGGCCGTGTCTCTTTTGCTGATGAGGGGAGAAAATGAGATCGAGCATGTCAGCAATCTTTATGCCATGATAGCAGGTCATTAAGAAGGAGTCAGCACATGACTGACAAATAGATTAAAGGAAAATGTCAGCGCTAATATCCTAACCGCGTATTTATGGTCGTTCAATTGCATGTTTGTCAGAATTCATTCTCTCCAAATTGCCCCACTTCAGTTTAGACATCTAAAGAGAGTACTGTATTGAATAAAGTAGCAGAGGGGATTCTCCCATCTCTTTCACAGCACATTTCACAGCATCAGGACTGCCTCCAGGCATGATATTGAAAATGGCAGATGAGAAAAGCTCTTATGGAGCTAAGAGAGCAAACCTGAGTCGAGGTGGCACGTGAATGGCATGCCGAACAATAATGACTGTCTCTTGACTCACTGAAAGTATCCGAGCTGCCGGGTGAGTCCTCTGAGCGTTGCACTTCCATTGACTGTCTTGTGTATTTCTCATGAATATTCTGCTTTTCTCTGCTGTGTTTCACCCAACGCTGGGAGACAACAAAGAGCGAGAGACTGGAAACAATGCATGGACCTCAAAATGCTTTTCACTGTCAGCCAGTGTTATAATAGCTCTTATTTGAGATGCAAGAATGCATTACAGATTGATCGCAAGAATGTCTCGGACCTTCATTTGTGGAACTAATGGACTGAGGTTCATGCCACAACAGCCGATAACGCCGCTCTTTGCATTCACTCCGAAATCAATGTGCATCTCCACTTGGGTCTTAACCTACATCAAGCCCCGAGGATCCGTCAGAAGAATTTTGATCTGCTGTGAATCACGTATAAACAAATTATTGACTGATCGGACCAGGCTTCTAGCAGCTGATGGCTGACGGTGTACAATTCCATTCAGATTCGTTCTGAAAATGAGCGAACAATACCGCAGCAATTGACGGTAACAAGCGACAGACAGCTCGGGTCTATAACCTCGGGTCACCCGCTCATCCTTGTAAATTGTTCATGTATAATGAAACCCATTGTTTATTCCTGCTGCAAAACAACATAATTACGCGATTCGTTTTCTATGGGCTTCAAAAGCTCTTTCTTAGCTTGGCAATTTGAAATAATGCCAAATCAATGAGGGAGAGTTCAGCTGGAAAATGAGAATATCTAGGTGCTGTAAAGGTGAGCTCGCTGTGCATCATCTCTCCCTTCATCATCACTTTAAGTAGTCCCAATGCACATACTGTCTCTAATTAGCACCACTGGGGCTGTGAATCATTTGTAGCGCACTGCGAAGCAGACTCTTTGTTCAGAATGACTGGGATCTCATTTACTGCCCATAAAGCGATGGGGGAAAGTTTCATGCATGAATTGATGGAATCTGTCGCATGATGTTTTTGACTTTTTTTCTTCCATTTCAGCAATTTCAAAACTATTAAGTAGCAAAGTTAGCTGAAAGTTGGTTTATTTCTAATAATGAGTCCTACCTCAACCAGTGAGAAGACGTACACCTTAATTTTCCATCTGAATTCACCCTAATTGATTTTTTTTATGCATAAAAGGGGCTCAACGTGAGGAAGTTCATTTGAATGCATCATGAAACCTTCTCGAAATTCTATTTCATCTCTAGATTTTCTCTGTCTTGTCTCCACAGAGTCGATGGGACTAATGCTAATAATGTCTCCCAGTGTTGTCATCCTAAATTTTAGTACAAAAGTCACTTACAATGAGGAGGAATAATATTTTTTTTAATTATTATTATTATTATTTCACTCTAATGCTAAGACTCTAAGACAATTATTATATAAATGAATACAATTTAAAATGTCGTCGCTGTATATTTCATTGAGTAATTTACTCCACTTTAATCCCCTGGATCATGCTACAAACATGATCTTAACTTTATTAATTATTAATTTACTTTTAATAGTAAATATGTAAAGTTGCATAAAATGGAAATACTCAATAAAGTAGGCTAACGTTAACTACGTTACCTCAGATGTGTAATGGCTGGATTCCACAACTGCTAATAATAAAACTTATATAGACAATACAACATTTACTGTAGGTGTCATAAAATTTACTGAATTTGAGAAATGTTCTATTGCGTTTCTGATTTGGCTGTGAGATTCGCCGATTTCGGGTGCGTACGATGTGATGGATTCTATTGTCCAGCTTGCATTTTCACCCCAAAATGGCTGCCGCGCTACCGAAGCGACACCTAGTGGCTGTTACCCAAAAAGCATCAGAGCTTCGCCTCTTAAGTTCTATGCTCTTTGCTATTGGTCGCCCTTTACGTCTGTCTGTAGGTTTTGCAAATATTTAACCAATGAAAAGTTTTAAAAGAGCTTGTGACTAAATCTCGTAACTCTATTGGCTCCTTAAACTGTCAGTCAAACCTCATAACTCCACCCCGCCTCTATCGCGAGACGAGCAGTTGCACGCAGCACGCGAAGGTAAATAAATAACTGGTTAATTGAAAAGTACAGCGTTTTCTTTAATCAAGAAACACATATAAATGTTGGTGTTTTATGTATTTGATTGGCGGAGAAGAGTGTCTTAGTCTAGCATTTGTGGTCAAGTCTTTATGTGCGCAGCACTTAATGTTTTTATAGACTTTATGTGCCAGAGAAACGTGCGCGCAGCCATCTTTAGAATTTTCTCTTTGAACTTCCGTTTTTGCGGTTGCCCTGTATATTTCTATGGCATCGCTATCAAAGAAAGCTAATTAAGCTTGCGAAGTGGATTTACTTATTGTAGAGTTAACTAAAATTATCATGAGCATTGTAGTGTTTAAAGCAGATGTCTTAACAAATGTCAGTAGACTGGGACAAGCAGTTAATTCATAAATATTTAAGATTGTGCTGTGGAAATACAGTTTTGGCTAAATGATAGAAACACTGAGCACCCACATAGCTACAAACAATAAACTTTATAATCTTTAAGTTGATGAAAATGTAATGCGATGAACTTACTCCCTCAGATGCAGCCATTCTCTGACGGAAGAAAACACGACATTCGCTGGTCAAAGACTTAGTAACTTCATTTGAGCTTAAACATACGTTTACCTATGTTACAATATGAGGTAAATCCGGCCCTTACTGTATATGTTTTGTAGTATATCAGTGCTGTGATAGCAAACAACCCTAAGATAGATAGATAGAAGATAGGATACAAATAGTAAAAAAAAAAAAAATACAATAAAAATCCATTGGAGACAGACAGGTTAACAGCCTAGTTTAGCCACATTTTGATGTATTGTGCTGGCGGGAGGGAAATCAGGAGTGTAACTCAGAAGGGAAACTCCCACCTGCACTGGATCTGTGTGGGACTCTCAAGGTGCAGTCAGGCCTGAGAGACCTCAGAGCAGAGACAAACATTTGTCACATCCCAGAACGAACGCTAATCGAACATGTGCTGTCACACAACTACCTACACCGCAGAATACAGAGCAGAAAAATGCCCGAGAAGGACATAATGGTCTGTCTGTTTTTCTAAACAAGACGTGATATCATACCATATACGTTCACGGGGTCATGAACTTCTGTACACGTGTGACATACATTTGCTCTCTCTTTTAGAGTTCTATCATGATGGGGTCATTGTCTTATAAGGAGAATTTCATAGCATCTGTTTTCTTATTCTGTGATGGAAATTATGGCATTATATATAATACAGTGCTCAGCGTAAAAGGTTAATAATATAAGTTTGATTACACATTTTAAGTTTTACTCAGATTAGGGGGATGCAAAAATGAATACACCCCACAACAAAAACTACTACATCTAGTACTTTGTATGGCCTCCATGATTTTTAACAACAGTAAGTCTTCTAGGCATGGAATGAATAAGTTGGCGACATTTTGCAACATCTATCTTTTTCCATTCTTCAAGAATGACCTCTTTTAGAGACTGGATGGAGAGTGATGCTCAACTTGTCTCTTCAGAATTCCCCGTAGGTGTTCGATTGGGTTCAGATTAGGAGCCAATGAATCACTTTCACCCTGTTCTTCTTCAGAAATCCAACAGTGGCCTTAGATGTATGTTTAGGATCATTGTCATGTTGGAAAAGTGCATGACGACCAAGGGCACGGAGTGATGGTAGCATCTTCTCTTTCAGTATAGAGCAGTACATCTGTGAATTCATGATGCCATCAATGAAATGCAGCTCCCCGACACCAGCAGCACTCATGCAGCCCCACATAAGGACACTGCCACCACCATGTTTCACTGTAGGAACCATACATTTTTCTTTGTATTCCTCACCTTTGCGACGCCATACAGTTTTGAAGCCATCAGTTCCAAAAACATTTATCTTGGTCTCATCACTCCAGAGTATAGAGTCCCAGTAGTCTTCATCTTTGTCAGGATGGGCCCTGGCAAACTCTAGGTGGGCTTTTTTTGTGCCTGTTGCTTTAGGAGAGGCTTCTTTCATGAACGGCACCCATGCATGCCATTCCTCTGCAGTGTACGCCGTATTGTGTCACGTGAAATAGTCAACCCAGTTTGGCTTTCTACTGCTTTAGATAACTGCAGTGAACTTGCATGCCGATTTTCGTCAACCCTTCTCATCAGAAGACGCTCCTGTCGAGGTGTTAACTTCCGTGGACGACCTGGACGTCTCTGTGAGATGGTTGCAGTTCCATCTTTTTTTAATTTTTGTACCACTTTTGCTACAGTATTCTGACTGATAAGTAAAGCTTTGCTGATCTTCTTGTAGCCTTCATCTTTCTGGTGTAAAGAAATGATTTCTCAGGTTTTGTGACATTTCTCTTCCATGTTGTGCCATTGCTGACAGCATGAAATTTGATTGAAATTGGTTGAATTCTTGTTAAATTAGACATTTGTATATATATATATTGAGAGAGAGGTTCAACGTTGATAATAATCGATTAGGTGCACAAGAGGCGCCGATGAGCTGCGGCGATGCGACTGTGCGTATTGTTACTTCATCTCACGCCCTTCTGGTCTTAGTGACGCTTGCATTTGGTGCAAGAAGATATGAAACTTGGCTAGATATAATAGTTGTTTTTTTTTTGTTTTTTTTTTTAATTAAAGAGAAGATGGTCGTCTATCAGAGACGAAAGAAAACATCCGTGTTATATTATTGTGTAAAGTTACCTCTGTGTGGTAATTTAACGAGATACGTGATCTTTGACTTTGAATCTTTCTCCTGTTGATTATGTGATTCAGCCTCAGCGGATCTCTTTATCCATACAAAACACTCAAGTAATATATATCTCCTGATTTTGTTCTGACAGCTGGGGGACTAAATGGCTCAAACTGTCTTCTCTTTCTGCGTGGAACAGCACTCGACATTCATGAAGGTCTAATGTTTGCTATTGTCAACTGAAGTATCAATCCTCATCAGAGATAAATAAACATGGGAATATGATATGGACTCGATGTATGCTTAAGTAACTTTATTTAGTAACATTATTATCGCTAACTGTATTATTTAGTAGCCAATGTAATTTAAATAAATAATTTTCAGTGTTTGTATTTCCCCTGTGCATTTCTATTAATTCTGCATTTATTTAGTTCAAGTGAGACGAGTAGAGCATCTGTTGCATACATCATTATCTGTCTTGTCTAAGCAGCAAAAAACGTATTTTACTACGGGTTAAAAAAAAAACAAACAACTTGCCTAATATTAAATTGTTTGTGCTACAGTTAAAAATGTAAATTAATCGGCTTTTCACAGCCCTTGTTTTTATCTAAAAAGATAACTGATGCAAAGAAATCGTAAAATATGTAGTGATCATATTGATGGAGCAATTGATGTAGGTAAGTGAAAATATATGCGCAGAATTGAGAAAATAGTATTTATGGAAATAAATTTATCACAGGGCAAACGTGTGAATGTTCACAAGGCATTTTATGCAGACAACTCTAATCGTAATTGTATATTTACAGGCATTGTTGTCATTGAATATGTGTATGCACCATGAGTTCGTTGATCTAACTAACCCATGCATGCATGCATTTAAATGCCATTGGCTCATGTGATTGTACTATACAGGTGCTGGTCATACAATTAGAATATCATCAAAAAGTTTATTTATTTCACTAATTCCATTCAAAAAGTGAAACTTGTATATTATATACACAATGCTAACTTTCACGTTTAAGTCAGTATTAGCCAAACCAAGCCATTTTTAAAAAATAATTGTGACTTTAAAAGGTTAGTTCACCCAAAAATGTAAATTCTGTCATTAATTACTCACCCTCATGTCGTTCCAAACCATTAAGACTTTCGTTCAACACAAATGGAACTCAAATGAAGATCTTTTTGATAAAATCTGAGAGATTTCTGTCCCTCCATAGACAGCCACACAACTACTACTTTGAAGCTTAAAAAAATTCATAAAGAGAATGTAATTGAATTGAGTGGTTTAGTCCAAATTTTCTGAAGAGACTTGATCACTTAATATGTTAAACAGATTTAATTTAGGCTTTTAATTATGCATAAACTTTGATCAGAGGACATAAGCAGATTTTGTAAACGACTATAAGAGATCATTTTCGGCTTTCCCCACTGCACTCTGCACCGGCATAAAGCAAAACCGGAAGTGTATATGCGTACACTTGCTGATCGAAAATCCAAAATGGCGGCCACGTGCAACTAGTCCATAAGAAGTGTTTCCTGAGCAATAAAACAACATATTAATGATTTATGTAGGATTATGTGACACTGAAGACTGGAGTAATGATGCTGAAAATTCAGCTTTGATTACAGGAATTAAAATAGTAAAGATATTTCACAGTATTGCTGTTTACTGTATTTTTTTTTTATTTATCAAATATATATATAATACATATTCAGGTTATCATAGTTTTAAATGTAATAAAATAATTTGTATTTATTTTCATAGATTAACACTGAAAATCAGGATCTGAGACAAGAAAATAATAATAAAGTTTTAAAAAATCTGATAAAATAAATAAGTCAACGTATGTTAAGGCCAATTCACACTGCACCGACAGACGCAGACCATCACAAACAGTAACCAGATTACAGCACGTCACTTCTCAGATATTCTAAATTTAAGCGATTTTAAGCATGTTCAGTCGGCGAAAACAAGCTCTGGCAGACGCCAACAGACTCCAACAGATAGGGCCTAAAATTAACACTCGCCAAGTGCCGAATGCAAAATTAACTCACTATTGGGGAGTATATAAAATGGTGTTAATCTCCATTTGGTCTGGCCGGTATTCATGCTCAAGATGACGCAAAAGGGACCTCAGTTCGTTACTTGCACACTGGGAAGTTTAGTGTGCACAAACATCTGAAGCGCGCTCATAAAGCTGTGTCTCAGACAGTGCACGAAAACTGAAATGAGCTCTGTTTCACGCGTTCTTACACTTGAATGGACATATTCACACAAAATTGTCAAAAAATGCCCGTCTCGGCAAGTATCCTAGTAAACAGTCGGTTATGTCTTGAGTGAACGTAAACAGTCGAGAAAAACAACACGTGTACAGTATCAGTATATTGGATTTGTGCATTAGCTCTTAAAGTGACAGCAGCCTAGTTTTTAATGTTAAACAAAAAAGGACAAAGAAAAAAAATCACTCACTGCTCTTGACTGAATAACTCGTGAAACTTTAATAAGGATGAGACTATGCTTAATTTCTGCAGTGAAGACTCTCCAGTGTTATTTTACATTTGATTACTTTATTCAGTGTCTCTAACTAAAAACTACTTTTACTTGCCTTTAATAATGTTTTAAATTTATATTTGTTAGGCAGACATGTTATTCAGAGGTATACACACACACAGACCCTTTCTTTTCATTTCATTCAGTGTAAAGGCCCATTACAAGTAGTGCACAGATTCTCCCTAACGTTCTGCAGCAGCAAATATTCAGTAAATGAATTATAACTCAGGGATTTTCATTTCACATATCTCAATTGAATTAATGTGCTTCTGCCTGGAGGATCATTAGCATCATCCTGGAGGCCTTCCTCGGTACAGTGGACTAACCCTCATTTACACTCTCATTGTGACTGAAATGCAGGTAAAATTGCAACATTTATCCACCTCTGTTCCTTGTGACCCTGAGTAATTTCATCTTTGTCAGACTAATTCCAGGGGCCTTGGGGTACTATGAGACTTTCACCTCAGAAATCGTTCCTTGTGATAAATTGAGTTGTTTTGCAAGTTGAGAAGTACAACCAAGCAATGAACTGTGAGTTAATGAATTCTTTCAGACTACTTTTTGTGTCAGACTTGCAACTTGTGACAAGATTTCTGTGTGCTCTACTTTTGGCTGTAAGCAGCTGTAATGTTGGATGGGAATTTGTTAACTGCCCTTTCTTTAGGCAATGTAGAGATTAGTGTAGGGATTATTGCTTTAAAATCCCAAATGTGTGATACATACTGTGCCTTGATGTATCAGACTCTCTTTTTATAAAATAATTTTATGTTTTTTGTGCCTTCAATGGGATCAGATAATGCCAGTGAGAAGAGGGCAATGGGATTTACATTTATAGTAATTTAAGACACTTTTATCCAAAGTGACTTAAAAATAAGGAGCATTGCAACAATTTTAGCTATACACAATGCTAACTTTCACGTTTAAGTCAGTATTAGCCAAACCAAGCCATTTTTAAAAAATAATTGTGACTTTAAAAGGTTAGTTCACCCAAAAATGTAAATTCTGTCATTAATTACTCACCCTCATGTCGTTCCAAACCATTAAGACTTTCGTTCAACACAAATGGAACTCAAATGAAGATCTTTTTGATAAAATCTGAGAGATTTCTGTCCCTCCATAGACAGCTACACAACTACTACTTTGAAGCTTAAAAAAATTCATAAAGAGAATGTAATTGAATTGAGTGGTTTAGTCCAAATTTTCTGAAGAGACTTGATCACTTAATATGTTAAACAGATTTAATTTAGGCTTTTAATTATGCATAAACTTTGATCAGAGGACATGAACAGAAGCTCAACCAAACCTGCTTGATGCACAAGAACAAACCTCATTGGTTCTCGCACGTCATGTGAACATGCTTGAGCTTCCGTTTACCACAACTGATGTGTGAGTTGATGAATGTTTATATGTGAATAAAAGCCTAAATTCAATCTGTTCATCATATAAAGTGATCATGTCTCTTCAGAAAATTTCTACTAAACCGCTCAATTCATATGGATTAGTTTTATGATCTCTTTATGAACTCTTTGAAGCATCAAATTATCAGTTGCGTAGCTGTCTATGAAGTGTGTCAAAAAGTGTGTGTTCATCAAAAAGTGTTCATCATTTGTGTTCCGAAGATTAACAAAAGTCTTACAGGTTTGGAACGACATGAGGGTTAGTAATTAAAGAATTTCAACTCTTGATATCAACTCTTTATTAGGTAAATGACATTCATATTAACAGCTTCATGGCCCTCATTTATCAAACGATCGTACGCCAGAAAACTGTGCATACGCTCGTTTCCACGCAAAATTCGGCATTTATCAATGGAAGCATGAGCGGTGGCTATGATCAAATCTCACATCAGGTCTCAGCTCGTGTACGCAAGTTTTTAAGTTAGTGGGAACTTGAGTGTGCAGCATAGTAAATCTGGAGAACTGTTATGAAAACCGACCGACCGACAATCACTCACTAACTGATCATTGACCATTAAACAAAACGATCTTAAAATACCACAAATGTTTTCGCTTTGTATGCGCAAATGGCTGCATCAACAGAATATTAGGATTCACACATCATGTACCTGCAACGCAGAGAAAAACAGGAATAAAAAAAATAGGACTACACGAATTTACATTATACATTATTTCACTTAATTAACAGATTAACAAAAAAAAGAAAAAAACTGTGCATCAAGTAGGGCTAATACAGTTTATGCTTGCGTTTATACTCGCGTATTAGTTTCCTTTATTTTATTAAAATATTTATCTTATTAAATCCAATTGACCACGCGGGTGCCTCACTCACACACGCGCAGACCCAACATATCAGTTCTAGTGTTGCTAACTTTACGTTTTAGCAATTTATCAGCAAACTAAAATGCACTGCTAGGTTTAAATGGTCCGCTATACATCTGTACCAGTTGGCACGCGCAACGTCCAACCAAACATATTTTTGCGCATGTGAAGGATGATGTTTTACGTGGATTAAGAAACGAGTGAAACAGAAAGCTTTGTTTACATAAGTAACAGTAGTTCAGCAAGCAATAAATGTTACATCGCGCATATGGAAACGTTTGGATTCTGTATTTTATTTTTATTTAAATTAATTTTATTGTTTGCAATTACGAGGTTGAGGAGTGTTTTTTAGAGTAAGATAATGTGATTACTTTTTTATGTGATTACTTCATGGCCGGGTTACGTTTCTCTGTGTCGTAAACTATAGGGCGAGGCTTCTAAAATTTGGGGCGTGATATTTAAATGACGATTGTTTTCAGCCGCCACATTTATCAACACCCGTTCATTCGTGCAACGGAATTGACCCTTCGCTGGGAGTTTGATTGACAAGCGATCTAACCAGTCATAACGCCGAATCCGCCATTTTCTCTGTTTCGACGACCGGTTTGTGCGAGAAACCAAACAGTGTTTATATCTCATTTTTTATTTGTTTATTTTTTTCTACCTCTAATACACCACTATGTCCGACTGCCTTGAGCGCGCGCATGGCACCCGGTGCGTGAGGTGTGTACGCGCTCTAGCGTTGTTTATGAAAGCACCAGAACTGATCTCTCGCGCGTATACGTCACTCATTTAATGGGTGTGTTGATATCCAGCCGAAGAGCAATCAACCATAATTTCAGGCGAGCAGGCTCAGAAGTTGGGAAAATGTGGAATGAGTTCGCGAGAGAGAACGTAATCTTTTAGTTTTAAGTCGGTTTGAACAATCCGGATAAGCGCAAGTAAGTACCATTTTGATTAGCCGTCGTACCTACAATGTTTGTGCGCTGTGTAAACAATGAGTGACGTATATGCGCGAGAGATCACTTCTGGCGCTAGCGTAAACTATGCCAGAGCGCGTACACACCTCATGCCGTGCGTGCACTCAAGGCAGTTGGACATAGTGGTGTATTAGAGGTAAAAAATTATATAAATACTCTCGGTTTCTCGCTCAAACCGATCGTTTCGTGTCTTAGGACATCAATGTGTCGTCACGAGCCACAGGGTTTAATTTGGAATTGTCTGTGCATGTTCTTTTTACTCTCATAGATTTTGTCATGCATTATACGACTTGACAGACTGCAACTGTTGGAGTTCAGATTCATCATTTGTGTTCTACCGAAGAAACAAAGTGACCTACATCTTGGATGCCCTGGGGGTAAGCAGATAAACATCAAATTTTCATTATTGGGTGAACTATCCCTTTAAAGAAGTGTTAATTCAGAGCTCAGTTACTGAGCATCAATATAACTGTCATGAGCAGGGCTCTCATCCAGCCCAGAATGATCACACTCCAGTCTGAAGCATCTCTCAGTATGACAGCGAGGGAATCTTTAACCTCCATCCTCAACTCCCTCATGCAGTCTGTCAGCCGCTTCAGGTGTTGGAGTGTGATCTCCTCGAGGTACTTTCATAAACAAACATTCAGTTTACATAATACTCAACTAGATTACCTTCTACTGACAGTTTGTTTCATATAGTAGCCTAATTCCCACACTCTAAGAAAAGTCCATAAAAATACGGCCCAATGTACTGTTAATATAATGGAATTTTCCATATTGATTTTTTTTTTTTTACAGGTGTTTTACTCATTTTATACATAATGACACATTTAATTAATAGTAATTCATATATTACTTAGTCTTTTAATCAGATAGACTCCTTATTAGTTGCTGATGCAGTAATCATTAATGAGTGGCTTAATTCTTCATTAAAACATGATTATCTGAGCATTAGTTAAATTTGAATTAATGCATATTAGTGCACCCATATTGTAAGGTGTTACTGATATTTGTCCTGAAAAGGTTTTGTTTGCTTATGCATATTTCAGTTTTTTGGGGCAAGTTTCAAATGGGTCCTGAACCATCAGGCATCTGCCTTACTATATAATGCATATTTACGCTCTATTCAGCACTTCTTTACTTATCATCTTCTGACATATGAGAAAATGTCTCCCCAAGAGTCATAATTAGAGAATTCAGGCCTTGTCTGCTCCTCTATATTCCCAGTCAAGTCATATATCAAAATCAATAATAGCACTGATGCTGTAGAATTTATTTTTTAAGCATTAATATTTCTGAAGTGATTTTTTTTTTTTATTAGCCTGACCTTTGCTTGACCTGGTTCATTTTGGGCTACATTTGGAACGAACTGAATCTTATTGTGAGAAAATACAAACAACATCTCATATAAACTCAAACAAATCCCAAAAGAGACATATAATTCCTAGAGGAAGCACTGACAGCAACTCGCCATACTACACGGCTAATTTGCAATGGCTGTCAATGGAGAAAGATGATTTTGGCAGCCAGACTGTGCAGTTAAAGCATCTACCAGCAACAGCTAACAAGGTCATGCTAACCAACCAAACCTGATAAAACAGAATATTTTGAAATTCATCCATCTTTAATCATTATAGATCCATCCAGATTTTAAATACATCTTGAGTGCGATTTATAGGACCTTCGCATTATTGCTGGAATCAAGACTACCTGGTCTCTGGTATCAATGTTGCTAAAATATTAGGAGAATGGTTTTGTTTTAACTTAACTGCCTTTAGCTTATTCCATTTTAAGTGAGGTGAAAATCTCCTGGCTTCCATTACATCATGTGTATGCGCATGAGTGTTGCCGCAAAGCTATCAGATATGCAACCCCACGGCTTTCGATGCTGAGATGAAAGCCGCTTGAGTGGCATGTAGTGGTGTGATTGGAGACTAGGGGTTTGATCTTGAAAGGAGGTACCAGTAATGCATTCAGTAGATGTGAAGCCTCTAGAGAGACTGCTCTAAGCAGTAGGGATTATATATCCACCGAAAAAGCTCTATTGTAAAATGACACAGCCCACTCAGTATGGGACGGCTTAGTGTAATGGTGCATATCTAGAAAAGGTCACATTGTTAGAACCATGAATTATACACAGCTGTTCTCTCTCATTGTGTGCATACATATTCCACCCTGTCTACCCTGTCGGAATCAGTCAGATTTTCCTGTCCCTCTGGTGTACGTGAGGCGAGATGAGCTTGCTATCCATGGCAAGTGTCACCATCCGTCACCTTAATGGTTTCATGAGCAAACTTCTCGCCTAGAGTAGTCCAGTCACACTCCAGGTTAAAGTGTGGGCAGCAGACTTGGTAACCTTATGTTCAACAAAAGTCTCTAATGTAGTAAAGGCTCCCTTTACACAGCTTGATTGCAACCGTGAAAATATGTATGAAGTGTGTTTATGTGTGAGGAAAAGTGTGCTTCCTGTGTGTGGTGTAGTCTTTTCTGAGGCTTGGTTTTCCACACTCCATTACCCTTTTTCATCTGCATTCTGAGCTCATGGGGGGGGTCATGGATTAATGGTTAGAGAGTCAGACTGGTAACCTGAAGGTTGCGGGTTCGATTCTCAATACTGCCCCTCCTTAGTTCCCATTAGGGGGACTAGGGGGGGCAGTCGTGGATTAATGGTTAAAGAGTCAGACTGGTAACCTGAAGGTTGCGGGTTTGATTCTCAATACTGGCAGGAAATGACTGCAACCTGAAGGTTGCAGGTTTGATTCTCAATACTGGCAGGAAATGACTGAGGTGCCCTTGAGCATGGCACCTAACCCCCAATCACTTCTGTCATTAGTCATTAGTCACAGGCATTTCTCCCTGATAAGCGTGCACGCACACATCACCAAGAGAAAGAGCACGCGCATCAATGCGTCTTGTATGGGATACGGAAGCCAAGAGATTTTTCAATAATGGCTGTGTCCCAATTCAGGGGCTGCACCCTTTGAAGGCTGCATACATCATCGAGGCAGTCTCATTTAAGAAAAATAAGCATTAGATTGCGACGTAAGAAAGAAATTACAGTATTTTACACCTCACAATGAATATCAGTCAATTTTGTCAGTCTGTGTTTAATTGAATAGGTTACATGCTTTTGCCAGGCAGTGGCCACATGTAACAGTCTATATGTGTGAGCCATAGAATCAATTATTCAACCGATTCCTTCAGAAACACTGATTCATTCAAGAATGAAACCTGACTTTACGAATGAGCTGTTAAATTATTCACTCAACTGATCTGTACAAAACACTGCTTCAGAATGAAACAAGTGTATATATAGGCGTCTAGGCTAGTCTACATCTAAGCATTGAGTGCTAGAAAAAGATGGTCTAGTACAGAGGTGCAAAACTCCTGGAGGGCCACAGTCCTGCAGAGTTTAGTCCCAACCCTGCTCCAACACATGTATCTGTAGTTTTTTTTTTTTTTTTAATATTCCCTAGGACTTGATTAGCTTGATCAGGTGTGTTTATTAGGGTTGAAGCTAAACTCTGCACGACTGTGGCCCTCCAGGAAATGAGTTTTGCGCCTGTGGTCTAGTAAGTCCGCTGGCTACATCATACAAATTTTTTGTCTGTGCTTAATGACGTAGCAGCTAAAATATGCAGTCTTACTAGGACACAGCCTTCCGACTGACAAACACCCATTGATTCATGCACATCTTTGAACCATTCACTCAACTAATTCTGTCAAACACTGATTCTTTCAGGACTGTCTGTGTTGCATTCACTGCTATGCGTTTTGCTCGGAAATGCCCAAAGATATGTTCTTCTCTGGCTTCATTTGGAACTATTTTTGTTAGTGGAGCAAAAAAGTAACTGGCAACATTGTGTCTAAAGTGTAAGTTACTCAACATGTTATGTAATAACACTGGCAGGACTTTATCAGTATTGTTTATGGAACTGTTGTAACAGCAACATCACACTTGCAATCATACTGTTGGCCTTGTGGAACAAATAAATGGTAAACTGTACATTGGCAGCAGACTTCAATATCTTGGCGCAAGGAGTAGGTCCTTATATGCTACTAGGAACAACGTGATCTGTAGTGAAGATCGCATAGATAATAAATGAGAGACTCAGACTGGCCTCCACATGAACATTTCATATACCCAACAAGGTTGTCACTCTCTGTGGTTTAAATCTGAAAGGAAAATCAATCTACTCTTTGATTGTCGCAAAGCTGTTGGGTTATGTTTACCATTTCATAAAAGTTTAATGGGTGTGCACTATAACATGGGGCTTCCTCTGGGATACATCCTATTAATCTGTCTTGGACAGCAGGTGAAGTTCTGGGGGAGTTGACAGGGTATGACTGGTGGATATTTGTTGGTCCTGCTGGTGATGGTCATTGGAAAGGAGGTCTGTAATATCTGGAGAAAACTTTTCATTGATATTGTCATATCTTTGCTTATGGGGGCTCATGTCCGGATCAAAAAAATGCCTACTTCTGTACTATAAAGAATGCTAAAAGCACTATGACAAATGAGTTATGTCCTTCTAATTATAAAGCAGTAGGTGAAAAATACCTGGATGTCCTACTGCTTCCACCACTGTACTAAAGTCTGCTGCTGATGCACAGTTTTATGTAATCTAAAACTATTTATATAGTCCATGCATGACTGCAAGTGTGATGTTGCTGTTACAATACATATAACTCATTTGTCGTACTGCTTTAAGCAATCTTTATAGTATGGAAATAGGCATATTTTGATGAGGAAATGAGGAAAGCTTTCTCCAGATATCACGGACCTCTCTTCCAATGACCATCAACTGCAGGACCAACAAATATCCACCAGTCAAACCCTGTTATTGTCAACTCCCCAAGAACTTCACCCGTTGTCCAAGACGGATCAATAGGAGATATCCCAGAGGAAGCCCCCTGTTATAGTGCACATACATTCAACTTTATGAAATGTTAAACATAACCCAACATCTTTGTGACAATCAAAGATCAGATTGATTTCCCTTTCAAATTTAAACCACAGAGGGTAACAACCTTGTATATGAAGTGTTCATGTAGAGGCCAGTCTGAGTCTCTCATTTATTACCTATGTATTCTTCACTATAGATCACGTTGGAAAGCATACAAGGACTCCAGAGGCTAGAGGCAAACCACAGAGATCTCTTCATGCTGTAAGCCCTACTTGAGATTGCAGTCTTCACGCTCGAACATATAAACAAAGTTAGACTGATATATGCATGTGAATATTTTTTTCTACCTGTGCCCAAGGTAGTAAAATTACTATAATTGCACTAGTATAATTTATAAAATGGCTTTTTAAAGATGCAGAAAAAAATAATGGACATTTAAAAGCATAAAGCGCCATTTTAAATATTCAGAATCTAGCAAAGTGTAAAATCATGTCTTAAATGATCTTAGGGCAACAAGGTCCCCAAGTGTTAAATATAGTTTAGCTTTAAAATGGCTTCAGTTTCAGCTTCATTGAACTCATGTATTTAATCTTAAAAGATTCACAAGGATACTCCTATTTGCTTGGTAATTAGATGCATGTTTCTCATAGTGGAAGATATGGCTGGAAGCAGGGAAATTGAAGTGGCTTGACATTTCAGACAGTGTGGGGTGAAGTCAATACAAGAGCCTCTGGTCTAAAACAAGCCTCCACTTGTGTTTCTCTTCTCCTGAAGGGCAGTAAACAGAATTAGACTATTGTTGAAAATTCATGGTGTAATTACAGAATTACAGTCACACAATAACAGTTTTACATTGTATTTAGATGCTTCTGGCAAATGTTCAGCCACAGTATTGTGCTTAGAGAGATGTATGCAGCATGTATCCTTTTATGTTTAGGGTTACACTTTATTTTGATAAACCCTGGGGTGCAGGAAGTGGGGGTTCTGGGAGTGCAACGCAAATTTTTGCTCATTTACATTTATTCATTTTCAGCATGTAGTAATTTATTTGTAATAAACACTTTAAGTGGGCTATTAAAATTTATTTATATGTTAAATTATGTTGATTAAAACATATGTGCAGAGTGTGACATCATTTTGTGACCGTGTGCATAGAAAGAATTCGTCCGCTCTACTCCTCAGTGCAAGTCCACTTTCGGTGTTGTGTAAGGTAGGCAGTTTTTTTTTTTTTTTTTTTATATTTCCTGTCGCTGTGCAGGATATATTATTGTATATACAGAAACAGCTTAATAACCCTTTTATTTAAAGACCTAATCTATGTCCCGTAGACCGGCCCGTTGCATTACAATTGCAAGCAATGTCAAAAATGTGATGAAGTCAAATGCCTCTGTGTGTATGCTGTTCAAACTAGTGTTCTCATTGATACGCTTGTTGTACTTCGTGGAGTTTTGATGTGTTTTATAGACTCTATTGCTTCTTATTCCCATCTCTGCATCTCTTTAAAAAAACAAAAAACATAGCACCCCCAACGTAAAATGTCGTCCCGCGCCCCTGGGTGGACCCTTTAAATATTCTGTTGACTATAAGTAACATTGCACCTACATATCAACTAACTCTCATTAAGTAGAGTATTAGTAGACTGGTAGGGTTGGGGTTAGGGTTAGTAGAATAAATTGACATGTACTTATAGTCAGTAGAATGTCTTTTGGGGAGCATCAAAATGAAGTGTTAGCAGATATTAAACAGTCTATTAATACTTTAATAACTAGTAGTTGACATGTAGGTGCAACATTCCTTATAGTCAAGAGAATGCCTAAATGGGACCATCAAAATAAAGTGTTACCATGTTTAGCATTAATAAACTGATAACATGAAATCACTGGCCACAATGTGCTCAGTGAAACATACTGAAAACCAACTTTTGAGAACATCTGAAGCGAGTCACAGTGTTTGAAAGGCTGACGATTTACTAAAGTCATGTTTTGCTTTAAATCTACAGTTGTGTGTTTGTTCCAGATGTCTTGGTAATGTTTATTTTGTATTGTGAGGTCATATATTTATAGAAAAAATTGCAAGTATGAACTTAAATTGAAGTTGAAGTGCAAGTTAAATTTACAGTGTTTGACTGATTGCATGTTTGTTTCCTGCAGTCTGTGAGGTGTCATTATGTCATTAAGTCTGGGAGGAAAATGCTAGTACCTTCACAATAACATAAAAGCTCCCCTTCCTATAATTACTACACCTTTCTCAGAAAACCAGCCAAGACTTATTATTGGCTCTAATTAACCTTGAGAATATGTGTTTGTTTTTTCAGTTTAAATGCCTACAATCTCCGTCTGTCCTTTCTGTCTCAATTTACATTTTAATTTAGAGTGCTTGTTATTGGCATGATTAATGCTCTAGTACATTTGTATTGTAGCTGTGTACAATGAGAAATTGTGTAGAGTATACAATAATGAAATAAAAATTAAGTAATAGTGCACAGCAATGTAGAATTTGAGAAATTAACTAAAAAAAAAAAAAGTTATATTTTATTTAAAATTCTGTCATCATTTACTCACCTTTGTGTTGTTCCAAACATGTATGACTTTCTGTCTTCTGTGAAACACAAAAGAAGACTTGTCAATATTGTGTTGAATTCACACAACTGGATATTCATTGAAGAGTCTTCACTAGCTATGTTTTTATCCAAAGTAGTGAATTTAACTTGTGTGCATAATTGGAATATTGCATAAAACATTTGCATATAAAGCAGGGTTTCCATCCCATGTGTTCAAGTGAACAAAATCGTCACTTCCTGGGAAACTGGCACAAAATACCTGTAATAAAAATTGAAGTTGCTTCAATTGGGGGAACAACTCTTGCTCTTTTATCCTATGTCATAAATGACTTGTGTCTCAGAGCACACAGACAAAACGCAATTAACGCTGTCATGTTATCTTGCGTTCAGATGCTGGTGTTTGTGAACGCAATCGTGTGAGACACTATTGGGAGCGAATTATATTGTAAACCAAATCATTTTGTTGACGGACTTTGGCTCAGGCATTTCAGAATGATCAAACCAACATTTGAGATGCTGTGCAATGCAATTGGTCCACTGGTTAGTCCAGTTATCCAATCACATCCTATGTTAAGGCAAAGCCACAAAGCTGAGTTTTTGTTGTGCATCAAGGGATTTATTCAGTTAATGTGTTTCCATCATAGTTTGTGCATGTCTTCTTATCGAATACAAAAATTATCCACCTCAATTGAGCGTATAAGTGTTTTATGAGCATTTTTAGAATTTATGTGCATCTTGGCATTTCTATCCAGCATTTGTTTTTTATGCAATATCCCAAAATGCACATAAAAATAGGTGGATGGAAACATAGTTAATGAATAGTACATTGTGACTTACGTCAACATTTAAAATATTAAACATAAAAACACCCAAATGTGTCAGCGACACAACTGAAAGTAGAAACAAAAGAAGAAGGTGGACATTTCTGCCTGACATCTCAACCTGAGTGTGAAGCATCCGCCACTGTTTTACTACAAAAATTGGTTCAATATCAGGTTATTTTTAATCAAAACCAATATGAGCACATCCTAAAATGATAAGCAAGCCACATGGACATTTTTACTGACACTCTTGGGTGCTTTAAGCATTAAAGTGAATCACATTGTACTGAATTCACCCAACTGGATATTGATCCTTTTGTGTTCCAAAGAAAAAGGAAAGACATACAGATTTGGAAAGATATGAGGGGAAATAAATTATGACAGGATTCAAATTTTTGGTTGAACATGTTTGTTAAAAAAGTAATGTTAAGAAAAGGTAAGAAAAAGACTTAATGTGATAATGAACAACACATGGGATCATGGCAGAGCTCTGAAAGTGTGGCAGGCAGGGACTAACCCGATCTTACGGCAATCCGTACGTATTTTACCAGGTGGCTAATTCATACGAATTTGAACGACTTCAGTGAGTACGAGTATGAGTACGAATTCATACGTTTTTTTGCTAAATCGCATCTATTTTACAAGTTACCAAATTCGTATAAATTAGTATGATGGTTTAGGGTGTAACCCCACCCCTAAACCTACCCGTCAATGGGGTTTAGACAAATCGAATTAGCACCTCGTAAAATACATACAAATTGGCCATTAGATAGCGTTGGCAGGGACATAGTGTAGGGTGAATTCAAGTTGATTGGGACACATTTTCCCAGTCGTCTCAATGGCAAAAAGTCTCCCAATCCACCTGAATTCACCTCTGTATGAGCTCTCCTTGAGTTCTCAAACAGGAAGGGCAGTAGTACAATGTTGTGTATATTGTGTACATTCTGTCCAAAAATGCAGCTCTGTCTCGATTTTATGGACACAGCCTTACTTCCTATGGTAGCCATGTGTTCTGCCTGTTTCTGTAGTGATTAGTTTATCTTTCATTGTGTACAGATAGTCTGTCATGGTGTTGTCTTTTTTAGGGCCAGACAGCATTGCATTTCTGTTTCACCTGTTGTAATATTGTTTAATCTAATTAGTCTAATTAATTCTTATGGTCTTTATCATCATTTTAAAACTTTCTGCCTATATTAACATGTCTCTTGATGTATGGTCATTGCTGCAGTGCTCTACCCGTCTGAATGAATCCTAGTGTCACTGCAGCGTGTAGTGGGGTGGCCAAATGTCACTTTCAATGATAGCTGCCATTACTTTGAGCTGGCCCATAAAATGGTAGGATACACATCTGAGGATTTACAGCCAACTGCACCACATTGATTCATACTGCATAATATTCTGCTACACTGACTTGGATGTGCATGCAAGCGTGTGTATGCGTATCATGAGGGTTAGTCCTCTGAGCATGTTTTGCCATCACCCTGGCCAACCAACAAAACAGAAGCACATGGTTATCAAGAGGGGCGGAGTAATCACGCACAGCTAAGTCCCATTGGCTGTCATCGCAGGAGAGGACAAAAGAAACACCCGGCCCATGCTTATCAGTGTTGTTTTAAAAGGAGGATAGAATGGCCTGCTGAAATTCCCTTAACACTTGGATAACCTTTCAGAAAAACCCTTGTCATCTCATAACAATATGGGTGTACTCACTAAATTTAGGCCTCACTTTTGCTGACAAAATTTGTTTCTTGTGAAAAGTATTTGAATGGTCTGTTGTTGATTTCCAATGTCAATTTCTATTTTCTATTATTCTGAACACTGTCATAACCAGACGCAATACGATAAGATTTCAGTGACAAATTTGTCTGTCCACACCAGACCACGACTATGAGACGCCATAAAGTCAAACAAAAATCACAGTCAATTAGAAAAGCGTGTGGGCGGGCTCTCTCCGCAACCTCCCGGCACTCGTAACGAAATGGATAAGTACATAATCAAAATCATGAATATTACACCATTTTAACATTATTAAAAATACATACTGAGTTACTGAAACAATCTTTGTCATAGAATACACTTGTCTGTTCACAATGAGTTTGAATGTTCTTGTTTCCTTTTATTTATTTAAAAGATCTGAGGTGAATTATCAATTGTTGCTTTTAGTACAGCTATAAAAGACACAAAATGATATTCAAACTCACATTAGACGCTTTTAAGTAAACAATAAGGTACGAGAGGCTGTGCGCTATTATGAATAAGTCACGGCTGAAAGGCGTTTTTAGGCATGATGCAAAGCATAGTGCCTGCAACCCCTTCAGCCATGACTTATTCATGACACAGCACTAGCCTCGAGTACCTTATTGCTTTTATAAAACGGTTACCACACAATACAAATATTAAAGCCAAAAATATGTATCAATACAACTTTCATAAAGTAAACGTTCACTAAAAGCCTTCCTTCCGCCGGAAAAATTAGTCCCTGACCGTGAACAGCAACAGAAGTTACATTATTACACCATTAGATGGTGGCAAAGACTGTCCTTATGAGTGTGTCAGTCAGTAGTGAAGACTTTTACATCGAAAAGACTGAATTGTTGTGAACACGGAACAAGACGCAACTGACAAGTGCTTTGACTAGCGCTGTCAGTCACGGGAAAACCCCTTAACTGTTAAAAGGACAGGATAATACATCGGACATTTAAACAGATTTTTAAACAAAGGACAAAGAACAAAGGACTGGCCTAAAGGAAAATGCTAAATCTGAATGCAGGTAATATACTCACTCAATCTCTTTCTCACAATAATCTTCTACATAATACAGTAAGCTTCAATGAACAATATCAATTGTGTTGTTGTTCCAGCCGCGACGTCGCAGAAAAATAGAAACCGTTTCTAAAATATAATTATCGTGTATCGTATATTAATTAGAAGAATATAAATTAGCACAAAAGCAAAAATGCCCATTTAGCAAATATAAATTTGCATTTAATATTGTGGTAATATTAATTAAAGAGAGTTCACCCAAAAATGAAAATTCTGTCATTAATTACTCTCATGTCGTTCCACACCAGTAAGACTTTCGTTCATCTTCGAAACACAAATGAAGATCTTTTTAATGAAATCTGAGTGATTTCTGTCCCTCCATAGACGGCTACACAACTGACACTTTGACGCTTCAAAAAGTTCATAACAAATCAATCGCATATTGCATTTCATACAACCCTATTGCTGAGTTCATTAAAAGTTACTTGATACCTGCATACTGAAACCAATGTTCATGTACACCTGTAATAGATCTGCATGTTTGTTGACATTTAAGACATTTTGCTATATGCAAATGCTGTTTATTAGCTTTAATAAAATTTATTTCAGCTTACAATGATCTTTGCCTTTTTCTTCCCACAGACAAAGCCATACAGAAGTGTATTTGCTTGTACGTCCACGCTTCTGTTTGAGTACGTGTTGGGAAAAAATCTCAATTAAAGAGGTGTACAAAGGTTTAGTGCATTATCATGCTGCACACACTCAAGTCTCTGAGCATCTGCTCTGGTTAGAGTGCATTGTGTTTCTTGTATGCAGCAGTGTGGAGTCTTGGTAAAAAGCTGTTTGGAAATGAACGCCTGTATAATCAATGAAAAACAAACAGTACAAGGCTTTGTGCATGTGGGTTACTGTGTGCTTGTATACGTGTGTGCGTGTGAATAGCCTAGACCTTATGAAAGCGGATGGAGGTGTGAGTATAATTGTGTTAGTCGCTGAATAGGACCTGCAGCTCACTGAATGGGCGATTTTTGTATCCTTGCTCAGTCAAGATGTCTTCATCGAGTTGGAGCCGTGCCTGGTGAGCACTCACTAAGGAGTTCTTTTCGCCACAGCTCAAAAACCTCAGCAATGTGATCAAAACCAATTTCCCCATTTGAATAAGCTTGAGCGTGTTTCCTTATCTCAGCTTTGCAGTCCAAGAAATCCAGGCTCAGATGATAGGTCTGTGAAATGGTGAAGAAACCGAATTAATTTTGAGGGTAAGCACTGAGAGAAAGCATGCTTTATGATTGTACCCTTGCAGGTATAAACAGGAGCTCCAGCCCACCTTGAAAAGGTGATTTCACCTGAGCTCTTGATTTAATTGAGTCTTGGAGCCCTTAGAAGCCTGTTGCTTTGATTTAAGACCTTTTCATATGGAATGTGAATTTTTGCAAGAAAAGATGAAACAGTGCATTCATATGCAAGTATTTGGTCTGCAACAAAACCATTGTTTCGTGTTAAATTTTTATTTATTTTTTTATCTTTTTTTAAGATAAAAAAAAAAAAAAAAAGTGTAAAGCCACAGTTGACTTTTGGGTCAAAACTGACCCGAATACAAAATGAGTAACCATTTAAATTAAATAGTCATATCTCTTACATTTTTAATTAAAAAAAAATCTGAAAAAAATTGTGTATTTTGACAGTCTGTCCAAAGTTTCATTTTCATACTAAAAACTATGGATTTTTGGGGCCTGTTTACACCCGGTCACTTCATGCGTTTTCTCTGATTGGATAGCTATCTGATTTATCAAAATGATTGCATTTACACTTGGCCACAGAAATGTGTCTTCACGCCCTATATGCAGATTTAATGGAGTTCACGTCACCGAAAGCAACAAATATGAACTGAATTTTATTGATCATCAGCTAATTTAAAAATCAAAGACCGCAATAGGAGAGAGCGGCATCAGCGCTGGTAAGTTCATTTAGTCTCATTACTTTTAATGAAGATAATTGTGTGTTGACTTGCTTTCAGTTTCATTTGCGGCAGTTTGCTCGTCGCCTTGCTGAAGAGCAAATAGTAATAGATGGTAGATGATGTCAAAACTTTCCTTTTAAAACAACTGATCAGGGGTAAATGGGTTATTTCTGCCTCAGCTTTTTAAACAAGCACTTTTATGCCAATATTCATGCAACTTAATTTTAAACATTTGTTTGAGGGGGGGGTTATGCGCTGTAGGTCACAGCCTTACAGGTGCTCTCAACTTAATAATTAGGGCCTGAGCACCGATGGTATGAGGACCCTATTGTAATTGCTCAGTCAATTATTCTTCTCTGAAATGAATCGCATTTTTGAGGGCCTAAACATGTTCGAAAACCCATTAAACTTTGCACACGCATCAGAAGTGGTGAAAATGGACATCTGATAAGGGTTTCAGAATTAGCTGTGGCAAAATGGCTCGATAGCACAACTTAGAAAAATTAAATTAAGCGCCCTTCACGCTACGTTTCACGTACAAGTATGAAATTCAGTAGACGCATGTAACAGCCCAATACCTACAAAAATGTCCATGGGAGCAAAATCTGCAAACCCAACAGGATGTGAGATACCTTGAATTTTCTCTACACATTTTTTGCAGTTTTTGCCATTTTCAGGCCTCGTACTTTAACAAACTCCTCCTAGAGCTTTAATCAGATCAACATCATATTTGGTCACTCTAATCTAAAGGCCGTTGAGATGTTAAATTGTGAAGATCTAGAGTTGTTGTTGAAGGGCGTGTCCGTGGCGGCCTGACAAAGTCTGATGTTTCGCCATGAAAGAGGAAGCTGTTGTAACTCAGGCATACAACGTCTGATCTGCCCTAAACTTCACATGTTTGATAAGAGTTTGGGCCTGAAGACCTCGGCTGTGTCCGAAATTGCCCCCTATACCCTTAAATAGGGCACTATTTGAGGGGACAGCCATTTGTAGTGGTGTCCGAAACCATAGTGGACGATGTTGAGTGCACTCATTCAATTCCACAACGAACCGCAATAACGAGTGTACAACCGATGCATGCTCAACGGCTACAGAGAATACCCATAATGCACTGCGAGAGTCATGCACTGAATGAATTCCTGCATCTTGCCAGGAGATGGTGGCCACAGCTAAATCAATCATCCATTCATTTTCCAAACCACGCTGGTCCAGCATTATCATACAGGTATAAATTCCTTTTTAATTAGTCATTAAATAGTTTAAAAGGTTTGAACATGCTAGTTTAACATAAATATTCATTACTACTGGAGCTGCCAGTTTGCTACATTTCAAAAGATTATTAAACAGCAGCACAAACTATGCGAAATCGGCAGCCCTTCCGGTGCACTCAGTGTCCAAATTCACTCACTCGTTTCATTCACTCCTTCAAGTGGACTATATTAGTGGAGTAATGTAGGGAATAGTGAATGAGGGTATAGGGGGCGATTTCAAACACAGCATGTTACATGCCAATATTCAGTTATAGCGCCACCTGCTAGCAACAGGAAATGGCATGCTTTACACTGTAATTCACTCCCGAAAACACATTTAAATATGCCACGTAGTACCAATTATTGGGCTCCAATTATTTTGCTCATATTCAGTCTTTTAGATTAGATACGTTTTTTTTCATAGTGTGAACAGCACAAATTTGGGCCACTTTTATATGTGGTCCTAAACGAGATACAAGTCTGACAGAATTTATGCAACTTTTACACCACTCTAGATCGACATTTGAGATTTCACATACCGCTAATTCTTTGGTCACTCAGTGAATATGGAAGACGGCTGCAAAGTTATTCTGTGGAGGAACAGTATACTACTGCTATATTATTAATAGTATTACGGTGACAGCTCTATCCAAAACTTGAGGGAAAGTTTTCCTTCTCCACATGCTCGTCTGCACCCTCCTTATCACATGCGCACGGATTTGCTGGCTTCTGCGGCACATCACCTTATAAATGAACATGCAAATGCTGACTTCAGTGGCCTCCATGTTATTTCCTGGTGGCTGTGGCCTCTTTCAGCAGGATAATGTGCCCTGCCACAAAGCAAAAATAGTTCAGGAATAGTTTGAGGAGCACAACAATGAGTTTGAGGTGTTGACTTGGCCTCCAAATTCCCCAGATGTCAATCCAATCGAGCATCTGTGGGATGTGCTGAACAAACAAGTCCGATCCATGGAAGCCCCACCTCGCAACTTACAGGACTTAAAGGATCTGCTGCTAACATCCTGGTGCAGATACCACAGCACACCTTCAGGGGTCTAGTGGAGTCCAGGCCTCAACGGGTCAGGGCTGTTTTGGCAGCAAAAGGGGGACCAACACAATATTAGGAAGGTGGTCATAATGGTTTTTTTTCACCTTATACTACAAACATAGCTTTTTAAGAATTTTTGAGGCTTTTTAAGAATTAGAGGCTTTTTTGATTTGTTTAATGGCTTGAGCAGGGACTGATTGTTTGGATATTTTATTAATCATTGTGTCTAGTGGATCACACGACCTATAGTGCAACCCTGAACTCGGCTCTATTGTTATGTTGTGTCTGTAGTATGTATAAAATATATAAAGTGACTTCTAATTCAGTGATAGCTGTCAGGTAGGGTACATTTTATGTATAGCATACAAAAAAAGTTGTACTTTCAAAGGTTTTTGTTTTTAGAATGATGATAATCTATTGCTCATTTGACTTTTATGCTCATTTATAACTATTAGAGACAATGAAAAATATGTCAATAATTTGCATTAGTAAATGTGTAAACTGTAGTGATTGGCAGTCCTGCAGCTGACTCATAAAGGTTGCACAGTGACATTGCCTGTGGTTTAGTCAATATCAGAACAGATATCCTCGCCCCAAAACAAACAAAAATATATTACACATTATTTATTCATCAGTGACTGTGTTTTTGTGATTGCTACTCATTTATGAACTTGAAGATAATTAATGTAAACTTATGCTAGCTAAAGTATTTGAACAAAATTATGTATGTATTTTTGTATTATTCCTTCTCAGATATTTATAGTTTTTTTTTCCCCCTGTTAACTGTTTGGTAATTAAGACAAATGAACTCAATGAAATGAAATTTTATCTTGGAATTGATGTGGTCTGGCTTAACTGGACTGTCAACGATAAGAAAGACAGATTACTGAGAGATTAAAGAGCTCTGAATCGAAGATCTGCAAAACCTAATTACTCACTTAACAAATTAAATTACACATAAAACTGGCAAACAAGATCACTAAGAGATTTAAACACATGCTGATTGTATCATGGATGAATGTGAGAATTCACAGTTTGTGTGATATGCAGCACAGATTGTTTTATGAGCCTGTTTCAATGTAAAAAGACTGCAGCTAAGATCCCCACAGTCTGTTCACTCACCGTCTGAATTGTGTATTCATGCTTTTGTTAGTTACGTCTGTGAAATTATCGCTAAGTACTTTTGGAAAGAAATTCCAACAAACAATTCCAGTTCAAACAAACCTTTCAGCTGTGCGGCCATTCTGGATTTTAAAAAGTTCAACAGTCTTACTTCAGTAATAAAAAACACAAATTTGATGTTTATCTAAAGACATTTTTGCTTATTGGTGTGATTGAATTGGATCATCGAAGGTCAGCAGCAAAGACATTGGTTAATAAAGTGAGTTTAAATACATAAAGTACATTTGTGTAATTTAGCTTATTTCATTATTGCAGGTTTGCATTTCACTGTTTTTAATAATTTTGAGGAATACTGAATGTTTTTGTGCAAGTCAGATGAGTAAATGCCTGCTCACCTTTAGTCTAGAACTGCAATAACCATCATGTTCACACACAAAACCTCTGCACTTACTCCAGATTTCTCTCAACATGGGGACAGGAGAGCTGTCAGTCTATAAACCTTAAAACTTGTGTTACTTAATTGAAAAAGTAACTCTGATATTTTGTTGTAAATTTAAAAGTAATCAGATGTAATCTGATTACATAACTCACGTTACTTGTAATGCGTTACCCCAACACTGATTGTGGTCAACTATTTTATATAAACCCACCCCTGGATAACAAACGGAAAATGTATCGGTCGGACTGTGTGTCAGCTATATTAAACAAGGTGAATCAAAATTAGCTTTGAGTGTACTGAAAAGTGAGCTTTGCTTATAGAATTGGGCAAAACATAAATATTTAGCTTCCTCAGAGGTAATTTTTCAGGCCTGATGGTGCTAAGTAGAGCAACCACTGAACTAGAACTGAAATGTTTTATTTCAGTGATTGGAACAGAAACGGAAAGATGCCAAACAATCTTGTAGAATTTTGAGCAGGTAAACTTGGGTAGCAACACAGCAGGCCAAACTACTACAGCAATTCATGTTTTTATAGGCTGTAGCTGTAAAAAACACTTGAGGAGAAAGAATCATTATTTCAGACAGAAATGATGAAAAATAAAGGTTCCAAAAGGGGCTTTTTGAAGCAATGCCAAAGAACCATTTTCGGTTCCCCAAAGAACAGTTCTTAAACAAACCATTTTTGTGAGGAACATTTTTTTAAATCTAAAGAACCTTTTGTAGAATAAAAAGTTTTCATGAATGAAGGTTCTTCATGGAAGCATAGATGCCAAGAGTAGTGCAGTGATGTATTTTTGTAGGCCAAAACCCAGAAGCGAGTTAGCATTTTAGCACATCCTGAACGAAATGGGTTTTTGGTGACCACAAGCTCAAGATATTTTAATGTTTTATTCTATTATATTAAATACATCAGTAACACCCTCTTGTTAATTTTTTTTTTTTTTTTTTTTTTTTTTTTTTTTTTTTCAAAACTTACTGTAAAAGGCAGAGGTTGTCTGGGACATTAAACGTCATCAGCTGAACAGAAACTCATCTGCTCACTAGTCCGCTTTCACAGCCTCGTTATGTTTATAATCGCACTCTTACAGACTAACTTCAATTTAGTTAGTAACTTCAAAGGGAAAATGTTTTAAACAAAGACTGAAAGAGTTGTCGGAAGCTTAGTGATGGTGACGCTGAAGTCATGTGACCGTGGTGTAGTTCGTTTATAGCCCACTTTTCAGCTGGTCCTGTTAGCCCCTGCTGGTAGATTTTGTAACTACACCATCTGGCTAAATTGTAATGCATTGTAAAACATTTTAACATTATAACATTAATATTACAATTGATTGATTGATTTTAATGAATACTATATTTGCATAATTATTTGAAGTTATTTTTTTTTAAATAAATTAACTTTTATTCAGCAAGACTTCAAAAAAATTGGTAACACTTTACAAAAAGGTCTTGTCACATTAATTAAGAATGAGCAATACATTTGTTACAGTATTTATTCATCTTCATTCATTTTTATATAATATATAAACATTATATATATATATATATATATATATATATATATAATGTATATGTTACTATATATAGTTCATATATAAAAATATGAACATGCTGTAAATTCATACTAATGTTTATACAATTAAAATTGAGCAATGATTATTATATATAGATAAGTGCCCTTACTGTACGTCACAACATCCCATGCTCTGAAATGTGGCTTTGATTGTCTTGTTTCTCACCATACATCTGTGTGATGACTCTGCTGGAGTCTGTTTACAGCAGCAAAATGATTTATAAAACATCTCTTTCAGGATTCGTGGAATTCAAAAGGCTTGAGGAAAAACAATCTCTGTGTCTTGTACCTCTTTCTGTTTGTCAGGGTGGATTACTGAGCGGGAAGCAGTGAGCTGTGGTATGGAGAATGGAAAGTATGAGCTCCTAAAGTGAATATGACAGATCTATGAGAGAAAAATCTCATTTTTCACATCTGAGGAATATTGGCCCATTTAGGCCTTCAGTAGTGTGATGAACAACAACAGCGGGTCTTTTCTTATCTTTTCTGTTATAGCCGTTCCCACTAGTAAAGGCTCAATCTGTTGCCACCTGTGAGCCATTGTGATTAACACATCTTCTGCTAATACTAAGGTTCAAACCACGGCAGGCAACATCAGGTGTTGCTTTCCCATGAGACTTCGGTAATTATTCTCTCATGTTGATGGGGATACAGTTGCGTAGCACAAAAAGTCATAATAAAAAAAAAGCAGACAACCTACTGCAGTACTTCCAATTCAATCAGTCGTTTTTGAATGGAAATATGTGGAATGGGTAATTCTTTTAACTGGAGTGTAGGGTATCACCATAATTTCAATTGAATGCACTGAATGTTTTTATTCAGATGAAACATGCTCTTGAATATTTATTTGGTAAAATCAGCATGGCTTGAAAAGTTGCCTGTCTTTTTATTATGCATTTCTGCAGCCCATAACTTTGACTCTAGAAAGGACTGTTTTTAACAAGCTGAAGAATTGAGATTCATACGCCGTCACCACGGTACAGTGCAATGAAAGAGATTTCTCATTCTCTGTGCAAATGAAGTCACAATAAATGATCCGGCTTCCCGACAGGAACCTTTTTCAAACTTCGCAGAGATTCTCTGACACGCTTTCCAAACTCACTCCATTCCTCTCAGCCCACTCCCTCCTTGAAATTCAAACCTTTCTCAAACTGAATCGTATGAATTATTTACCTCAGATGACAGGACTGTGGGCTTCAAGCTTGGCTGATGACTACTCGGCTCAGTCCGTTTCTAAACTGTATTTATTGTAATTATTGCTCTCATGTTTCATTCTTCCTTAAATAAAACTGTCATTTGGGCCTCATATTTAACAGTTAACAAGAACAATTGCTGAATAAATTCTGGGGATTCTCAGAAATATATAAAATATATATCTTTTGGTGTCATCTCTGTGTGGGATTAAAGGTGGCGCAGTATAGTAGAAGTTCAAGCGTGAGTCAAAAACAGCTCAAAGAGAAAGGCTTTCAGGAGTCAGATCTGAAGTTGCAGCTCAATTACAAAGAGCACCGGGAGTCAGAGTACTTATACCACAGCTTTTCAACTTTCAGCCAAGCCACGTTTGACTTTTGACATTGTATAACATCATAGTATGTAATAAACCTTTTCCAGATCCGTTTATATACAAGTACTTCTCAACCAGTTATTATATGCATGTTTTTTTTCAGATGCATTATAAACTTATATCAGTTTGCATTGATATAATCTCCATATTCCCTGATTATCTTTTTTAAAGATTATATATAGTGTTATAAAATAATTTAAAACATTAATTAATCATACATCATTATGTAATTAATCGTGATTAATTGAGTTTTTTCTCAATTTTGGGGGATGAAATTAGTAATTATAGTTGTACAGTATAATTCAAAGCCATAATTTTGAACATTTAACTGGCTTTAAAATAATTATTTAGTGAACTCAAAACAATCTTCACATATAAACCCATTATAGTAAAAGTCTTTATGGATATTTTTTCCACTTTTTCTACAAATAAATAAATATTATTGGTTTCTTTTTTATTTTTATTTTATTAAATAAGGTTTTGACACCAGCATTTTACATACCATTGAAAATTTCAAAAACTTAGTTAACATAAAGTTCAAACATTTTTAAAGGGATTGATTTTCTTATTTTTTGTTGTTTGATTAATATTAATGACACAGGCCCCTATCACAGAGCTGGCGCAATGTGGCCAATTGCAGTTATCATTTTCAAGTCCAGCACCATGTTGTTTAAATAGCAAATGTATCTGCAGTGTATTTGTGTTCAGGCGCACTGTTGGCATGTTGCTATTTTGAGGCAACGACTGCACCATTGACCAACAAAAACCTTTTCTAAAGTCAATGGCGCAGTATTTGTTTTGTTATTTAAAGGGCGTGTTAGTAATAAGTGTTAGCGTATATGCGGGTGCACGACGCGTGTACGCTCAGGGACGCACAGCAGCACAGAAACATGCCAAATATTAAAATTAAAAGAATTACAAATGGAAAAGATTATTATTGTGTGCATTAAGATAAAAATGCTTTGGTGGAATCCGGCTTGTCCCGTAGATCCTTTTCCTTGCTAGAGAAGTGTTCAGTTTTTCCGCTTGCAAATTCCGCCATGTAAATAGCGAATCCGCCATGGCGCAAGCGCAACTGGCTTTTAAAGGGAATAGGAGATGAGACTCTGATTGGTTTATTGCAGGATATGCCCAAAACACACCCATGACTTATTAAGAGAATAGAGACAACCCTTTTAGACCATGCGCTGGGCGCACCAACTATTTTTCCCATCGTTAAACTAGCAAAAGTGGATTCGGACATGCCCTAAGTGCACTTGCGCCGTGCATTTCAGACCATGCGCTTATATCGTTAAAATAGAGCCCACAGATTGCAGCAAGTTTATTAGGCTGCTGTCACTTTAAGAGATGCACACTGACTGCCATAGTAGGGAAAAAAATACTATGGTAGTCAATGGGAGGCGAGATCTGTTTGGTTACAAACATTCTTCCAAATATCTTCTTGTGTTCAGTATATTTACATATCAAATGTATACAGGTTTGGAACTATCATTTGGAGGGGGAGTAAATGATGACAACATTTTCATTTTGGGTGAACTATCCCTTTAAGTTGAGGATATTTTCAGCAAACATTTTGCTTCGTATGTTCAGATTATCAGCTTTAAAGAAGGCAAATGTTATCATTCAACTGAACTTTGTATATGTATTTTAAACACATTGTTTTTCGTGTATGAAATAAATTGGTACAATTGGTACTGTGCGCTGTCTGAGAAGCAGCTTTCTGTGTGTAACGGAGGCCAGCTAGTAAGAGTTGTGCGAGTAAACCTCACACCCCTGGAGGTTCGAATCCCGCTCAGAGCGGTGCGAGTAGTACTATAAGTAACTTTGCAACCTTTCATTTAAATGTTATAATAATTTATTTATTATCTTAAGAGCTTACTTAATGTAATGTTAATAAAGTATTGAACACTGCTATGGTGATGTTATCTTCTTGTCTGTGCTTTAACAATGAACAAATGATACTTATTTATGGTTGGTATCTCACTTTCATATAACGGTCAGGATCACTTCAAAGGATTTCAGACAGGCCATTACTGTAATAATGATGACTAAGAGCAGAACAATACTTTATTCTCTAGTCTCCATTGTTCATGAAAGTTGTATGATATGCTTGATGGGGCATGAAATTCATGCAAGAGAGTCAAAAGAAATCAATGTCCTCTTCTCAACTTTCCCATGTGTGTCACAGAGGACTTTTATGCATTTTTAATTGACGACAGGGTTGGTCTGCCATCTAGACAGCATCTCCCAGTCCTCCGCATTCTGCGTGTCTGCATTGAGGACAGATGAGAAATATTAGCCAATAAAAAGTGAAATTTTGAAATGTCCATTAATCTTGTAACAGCTCTGTGATTTCTTTTCAAGAGTGAAATATGTGTGTTTAATGAAACGTCACGTGGCATGCACAGTTTTCAGTGTGTTTGTGTGTTCACACACTGTTAGACTTTTTCCAGCACTCTCTTTTTGGATCTGTCAATGCTGGAGATTTGAGATATTGTGTGGCTTTGTTGAATCTTTGCAGGACTTGAGCTGAATTTTTTCCTCTGCAGATTCCAATGCTGGAAGCAACAGTTATTTTTGCCTTTTTCGCTTTATCACTACAGTATCGCACCACTAATGACTTATTCTCAGAAGACCCTTAAAGGCATTTTCAAAGTAAACTTTCTCTATATCATCAACTGTTTTTACCTCTGGACTTCTCACCACAGGGAAACATTTTTCCTCTTGAACATTAATTTAACCAAAGAGGAAAAGTACTTTTAATGGAGTAATGACTGCTGAAAATTATTTATATATATCAGGCATAACATTATAACCACCTTCCTAATATTGCCAGAACAGCCCTGACCCGTCAAGACATGGACTCCACTAGACCCCTGAAGGTGTGCTGTGGTATCTGCACCAAGATGTTAGCAGCAGATCCTTTAAGTCCTGTAAGTTGCGAAGTGGGGCTTCCATGGATCGGACTTGTTTGTTCAGCACATCCCACAGATACTCGATTGGATTGAGATCTGGGGAATTTGGAGGGCAAGTCAACACCTCAAACTCGTTGTTGTGCTCCTCAAACCATTCCTGAACCATTTTTGCTTTGTGGCAGGGCGCATTATCCTGCTGAAAGAGGCCACAGCCACCAGGGAATACCGTTTCCATGGAAGGGTGTACATGGTCTGCAACAATGCTTAGGTAGGTAGTACATGTCAAAGTAACATCCACATGGATGGCAGCACCCAAGGTTTCCCAGCAGAACATTGCCCAAAGCATCACACTGCCTCCGCCAGCTTGTCTTCTTCCCATAGTGCATCCTGGTGCTATGTGTTCCCCAGGTAAGCGACGCACACGCACCCAGCCATCCATGTGATGTAAAAGAAAACATGATTCATCAGACCAGGCCACCTTCTTCCACTGCTCCGTGGTCCAGTTCTGATGCTCACGTGCCCATTGTTGGTGCTTTCAGCGGTGGACAGGGGTCAGCATGGGCACCCTGACTGGTCTGCAGCTATGCAGTCCCATACACAACAAACTGTGATGCACTGTGTATTCTGACACCTTTCTATCAGAACCAGCATTAACTTCTTGAGCAATCTGAGCTACAACAGCTCGTCTGTTGGATCGAACCACATGGGCCAGCCTTCACTCCTCATGTGCATCAATAAGCCTGGGCCGCCCATGACCCTGTCGCCAGTTCACTTTTGATAGATACTGACCACTGCAGACCAGGAACACCCCACAAGAGCTGCAGTTTTGGAGATGCTCTGACCCAGAGCATCTATATACGTGTGTGTGTGTGTGTGTGTGTATAATAAAAATATATATATATATATATATATATAGATAGATAGATAGATAGATAGAGATAGATATGAAAAGACAGTGACTTTTCTTTTCTTTTTTATTAGTTCATCTAAACGAACCTCCTGAATGAACTGACATTAAACGGAATCAGACATCCCATTGATTTATCTAAGAGGGAAGACATTTTACATTTTAGAAGAGCTTATTACCTCAGCTTACTCAGCTGTAAAGCTGTTTGTGCAATAGAGTGTAACAAAACTAGCAATGTAGCAATTGTGTAAAAAATAAAAAATAAGGAGCTCATTACTGGAAAAGCTACACAGTTTTGAAAACTGCGAAGCTACTGTCATGGTACTTTAAAATATAGTTAAGTTAGTGGCACCCCTACTTTTAGCAAGTTACTCCCTAACACTGAGTTGTTGTGGTTGTTTTTATATCTGAATAACTACATCTTTTGGATTTATTTCTGTTCACATAATGTTTCCTTTTAATACAGTAGCTAGTAAAATATGAGACAATGACTTTCAGAGATATATTATCAAATATATTATATCACTGAGGTTTTAATGCACAAGGGAAGATATGCCTCTCCACAGAGCAGATGGCAGGTGAACATAATCTCCCACATACACCTGCTAAAGCTGAAGATTTTCAGCATGGGGTCATGGATCATGTTCAAGTTTACCATGCAGGGATAGATGTGAAATTGAGTAAGCAGATGGAAGTTTGGGAGTTTTCACAGCAAAAATCTGCATTATATACATTTATGACATACAGTCAGACATTTATTGTGATGAATGTCAAACATTTAAACTCATCATTCAAAGGGACTAAATAAAAACTACAAAAATGACATAATCAATCACAGTAACAGTTGTGCACCTGCAATCTAGTTTAACCAGGTGCTAAATGTGCTGAAATAGTCATTCTGCATCATGAGAATCACTGTAATTGTTATTCTTTGTGGCATTAAACAATTAGGTTCATCATGTGTTTTAATCACAAAAGTATGGATGCTTGTTTCTGCCACTGAATAGGAAATAAAGGTAATTGTAACACTTTATCTCACAATTCTGACTTTTTTCTTGGAATTGTGTGATAGAAACTCGCAATTGTGTGTTATAAAGTCAGAATTCTGAGGAAAAAAAAGTCAGTCTTTTTTTATTCTGTGGCAGAAACAATCTTTCATATAAAGTCAGTGGTAAACTCTTTTAAAAAAGAGAGTGAAAGTGAGAGACATTTATGTACATATTTATTGATCATGGCGACAATCAAATATAGTTATATCCATCAAATAACTCCAAAGAGATATAACCATGCATATATCCAAACTTGAGGTCTACACCTGCACACTTTCAGCATTCTAAAGAAATAAACATTGAGACCTCTTTGGGTGATTCTGTAAGTAATTGTTTTTTTGTTTTTTTTACCACTATGAGCTTTCAGATAACAATGATGTTGAATATAAGGTAAGGAGAAGAGTGGAGAAAAGAAGCAGAGGAAGACATCAAGGTTTAGAATCGCATTTAAGTCTCCAAGGTCGACACATCAACCCTTATCTAAAGCAACGGCTTGTACACAGAATGATCAGCAATTCAAAAAACAGCTTCATTGAGTTTCCGAGAAAGCTGTCAGTGTGAGTCTTTCAGCTCTATTGAGTGAATAGAGATGTGAAGCAGAGACAGAATCTGAAAATTACCACAACATTAAAGGGATCGTTCACCAAAAAATTGAAAATGTCATTTTCAAAACCTGTATTATTATTATTTTGAAGAATGTGTCTACTGTTTTTGTCTATATAATGACAGTCAATAGGGGCCAAACGAAAAATTGATTTCTATTGTGTGGACACAAATACTGACATTTTTCAAAATATCTAATTTGGTGTGTCACAGAAGTTACACAGATTTGCAACAACATGAGGGTGAATAAATGATGACAGAATTCATTTTTGGGTGAACTATCATATTGTAAAACTATCATATTGCAAAGTTCCAAAGACCAAAAACCAATATAAAAGTGGTCTATATTATATCACAAATCTTCTGAAGTAGGGCTGCATATTAGAGAAAAATGTGATAACTCGGTAAATAACGTGTTATTCGATATGTGATATAATACATTAACTGCGTAAATTATATTTAAATATACAGTATTTAAAAGCTGAAAATGATATAATGACTATTTTTGTTATTGTACTATATCATTGTTATTAATAATAAGATTGTAGGGGTGTAACGTACACAAAAATGAAGGTTCGGCACGTCCCTCGGTTTTGAAGTCACTGTTCGGTACGGGTTCGGTACAGCAGGGTAAGAAAAAAAAAATTTTTTCTCTTTTGTTTTTTTTATTTTTTTTATTAAACAATCATCAACACTCATATAATATATATTAAAAAAATATATGTATTGTAAGTATGTAAATTACACATAAGGCAGTTTTTGCATTAACTTCTGTTTCTCCAATTCGTTGCTGAAATATAATCATTTACACAGTGGCTGTCATAACTTGTTTTCATGATGGATTTATTTAGGCCTTACATTAACTAACAGGTTAAATAACATAGAATTAATATATAGGCTAATATAGTGCATATATTTAGCGAAACAGTTCATTTCTCTAGCGAACTAACAAGCTGTTGACACTGAATGGCTTTTCTGAGGTAAATGTAATACTGCGTGACATATTGTTTACAAACTGTTTTACTGACATCTTTCCCTAGCTGAAACACTGATTGAGCGAATACACTAGATAGATGTTTCAGTAAGTTGTATCTTTCATACCTTCATGTTCATTCTGTAGTAGAGAAGAGAAAGGGATGATCGCGTTCACTTGCGCCCCGCGCTGCCGTTTAAACTGAGGATCTGTCACATCACATCAAAAAATTTTGTGATAAAATGGACAGAATTTGAAAGAGGCGGGGTTGGTAAACTCTGTCCTGAAGGGCCGCTGTCCCTGCAGAGTTTTGCTCCAACCCTAATCAAACACACTTGAACCAGCTAATCAAAGTCTTCAGGATTACACACAGGTGAGTTTTATCAGGGTTGCAGTTAAACTCTGCAGGACAGTGGCCCTCCAGGGCCGAGTTTGCCCACCCCTGGTCACCCCTGCATGAACCGAACCGTAACGTCTACCGTGACGGTTCGGGACGAATACATGTACCGTTACTCCCCTTATATATATATATATATATATATATATATATATATATATATATATATATATATATATATATATATATATATATATATATATATATATATATATATATAGCTAAAATAACGATACAAATGAAATAAACAGTGCTTTAAGTTTTTCAGGTAGGCCTACATAAGCATTCAAGTAAGAAATAAAACAAACTGAATCAAATGTAAAAATAAAAATGATAGTCTTCACTGTATAAATTAAATATACATTGATTCTTATTAAAGCTACAAAAGTTATTCATTCAAAAGCAGTGAGTGATTTTGTCTGTCTTTTGTTGTTTGATTAACATAAATGACAGACAGCAGCAAGTATATTAGGCTGCTGTCACTTTAAGAGCTGCACAGATCCAATATACCATTTTCTTTCTCAACTGTTTACGTTTACTTAAGACATGAGTGACTGTGTTTACTAGAATATTTGCCAAGACAGCGATTTTGACATAATTTTGTGTGTATTTGGCCATATAACCTGCGTAAGAGAACTGAATTCTGGATCACGCACTGTTCGAGAGGTGGCTTTCTGTGCGTGCGAGTACCACAATGAGTTCTTTTCTAAAATTAAGGATATCTCACACATGTAACAGTCATGGTGTCCAGTCTGTTCTCTGCTACCTGCGTTAACCTAAAACGTTGACTTTTCTTAACTTTAAAATCATTCAGTTATAACAAGCCACTGCAATATATAAATTTTCAATATTTCGATAGGCTAATTTTCATATATCGTGCATCCCTATTCTGAAGTAATACAAGATAGCTTTGTGTGACAAACAGACTATTGTCTATCTGTGACTGAATATCCATTGTAAGGGGGGAATTGAATGTAATGTCAAGTCAGAAATTTTTTTAAAAATTGCATCGGCCACAGCAGGAGCACACAGACAGGTCAAACAGTCAGTTGGTCACACTGAACAAATGCACTGTGTGAACTTTTTACACATCAGCATGCAGTTTGAACCGGCCTTAAGCATCTTTTCTCTGAATTCCTCTTCTAAGCAAGTGGAAAGGAAAATATTTATGAAGCCAGCTCGCAGAATCAAGCATAGTCCATGGAGAACTATATTTAAAGAGATGAAGTTGTTTCTCCCTGACTTCACACTACTGTCTGTGGGTTAGACAGGCCGTGACATGTGTGTGCTTATGTTTTAAGAGGTTAAGGCTTGCAGTGCCATTGGGTCTACAGGTAAAACATTATTATCAAGTGGATTTAGAGAAGAACATGCTGTGGGTCAAAACACTGTGTCAGCCCCCAGGGATGTGAAACTTTACCTCAGGCAAAGCTGAAAGAAGATCTCAGACTCTATTGGACCATACTGTTCCCCTACCCTAGGGGGATGGAAAATGTGCAGTTTCTTATCACAGAATGCAGAAATGTAATAACTAATGAGCGGGATTGGAAGCAGATTTAATTAATTATACAAAACACGTGAACGTATTAACATACAAATTAGAGCTAGAAGGCAGAATCCTTCATTCTAACATGGAGGCCCGTTTTAATAAGAAAAATTATTCTCACGTTTAAAGAAGCAAGAAGTGTCAAGCACATGCATTGGAACAGCACTTCAGAATTGGAGTTTCTGAAGTGCTGTTCCTGTTTCTATTGGAGTTAGACAACATGTGTCATGACCCACTCACTGTCGTAATCATACTTTAGATCTAATATTGTCACAAGGAATCGATATTGATGCCGTTGAAATTCTGCAGCAGAGCGATGACATCTCAGATCATCATCTAGTCTCGTGTATACTACATTTAGCCAAGGCTGCAAAACCGCCACCCTACCAAACATATGGTAGAACCATCACTTCTACCACTAAAGATTGCTTTATAAATAATCTTCCTGATCAGTTTCATCTCCTTAGCATACCAGATAGCTTAGAAGAACTCAATGTTGCAACAGAAACTATTGACTCTCTTTTCCAGCATATTACTCAGTTGCTCCTTTGCGCTTAAAGAAGGAAATTAGTCCAACGAGCACACTCAGGCCCTTAAGAGAGCAGCCAGAAAAATGGAGCGCAGCTGGAAGAAAACAAAACTAGAAGTTTTTCGCTTTTCATGGAGAGAGAGAATGATTGAGTACAGAAAGGCCTTAAAAACAGCTAGATCTGCTTATTTCTCAAATCTCTTAGAAGAAAATGAACACAACCCTAGGTATTTATTTGATACAGTGGCTAAATTAACAAAAAATAAAGCTTCAGCTTCTGATGTTTCCAAACAGCACAGCAGTAATGACTTTATGAACTTCTTTACTTGCAAGATTGATAATATCAGAGAGAAAATTATAACCATGCAACCATCTACTACAGTATCGTGTCAGACAGTGCATTGTAGTGTCCCTGAGGAAAAAATCCATTCATTTACTGCTTTAGGAGAGGAAGAATTGTCTAAACTTGTTATATCATCAAAATCAGCATGTATGTTAGACCCTATAGTTAGAAGCTATTGAAAGAGATGCTTCCAGAGGTCATAGATCCTCTTCTTAATATCATTACCACTAGGATATGTACCGAAAACTTTAAAGCTGGCTATTATTAAGCCTCTTATTAAAAAAACACAACTTGATCCTAGAGAATTAGTCAATTACAGGCCGATCTCGAATCTACCTTTTCTGTCAAAAATACTAGAAAAAAGGCAGTATCATCGCAACTATGTTCCTTCATAGAAAGAAATGGTATCTGTCAGGATTTCCAGTCAGGATTTAGACCGTACCATAGTACTGAGACTGCTCTCATTAGAGTTAGAAATAACTAGCTCTTATCATCAGATCATGGTTGTATCTCTCTATTAGTGTTACTGGGTCTTATTGCTGCATTCGACACCATCGACCACAACATTCTTTTGAATAGACTCGAAAACTATGTTGACATTAGTGGAATTGCATTGGCATGGTTCAAATCATACTTATCTGACCATTAGATTCTAATTATTGGACCAAAAACCTCTGCACATAATAACCTAGAATACTGTCTAACACTTGATGGCTGCTCTGTTAAGTCTTCGTCATCAGTTAGGAACCTGGGTGTGCTCTTTGATACCAATCTCTCATTTGAAAGTCACATTTCTAGCATCTGTAAAACCGCATTCTTCCATCTTAAAAAAAATATTTCTAAACTACAACATATGCTTTCAATGAAACATGCGGAACAGTTAGTTAATGCGTTCATGACCTCAAGGCTAGATTACTGTAATGCTCTACTAGGTGGTTGCCCTGCTCGCTTGATAAACAAACTACAGCTGGTCCAAAACGCAGCAGCTAGAATTCTTACTAGAACTAGGAAGTATGACCATATTAGGCCGGTTCTGTCAACACTGCATTGGCTTCCTGTTAAACATCGTATAGATTTTAAAATCTTGCTAATCACTTACAAAGCACTAAATGGTTTAGCTCCCCAGTATCTGAGTGAGCTCTTAACACATTATAGTCCTTCACGTCTATTGTGATCTCAGAATTCAGGCCAATTAATAATACCTAGAATATCAAAATCAAGCGCAGGCGGTAGATCCTTCTCCTATTTGGCACCTAAACTCTGGAACAATCTTGCTAGCATTGTTCGGGAAGCAGACACACTCTGTCAGTTTAAATCTAGACTAAAAACACATCTCTTTACCCTGGCATACACATAACACATTATCAATTTATATTTTCAAATCCGTTAAAGGATTGCTAGGCTGCATAAATTAGGTCAGCCGGAACCGAGAACACTTCCTATAACACCAGATGTACTCGTTACATCAGAAGAAGAATGGCATCTACGCTAATATTAGTCTTTCTGTTTATCCCGAGGTTTACCATAGCCAGCCGGATCCAGGCCGTATCCAGATCAGGCGGAGGACCTGTGCCTAGATACGACGAAAACATAGCCCTGAAGTGCCAGCAGAGATTGAGTCAACTAGATCATCCCTGTGAAGGCCTCACCGACATGACAGCCAGTGGCACAGATTCCCAACAAACCGTCCCATACCGGCGTGATGAATACAATCTTGAACTAGATGGAACTGGACCAAATATTTTGACTGTTGCAATCCCAGTCAGACTTATGAATCATAATCATGCACCGTTCACTGTTGGCCAGAGGAGAACTGGCCCCCCAACTGAGCTTGATTTCTCCCAAGGTTTTCTTCTCCATTCTTATCACTGTTTTGTCATCTGATGTCACCTGATGGAGTTTGGGTTCCTTGCCACTGTCGCCTCTGGTCGCTTAGTTGGGGACACTTGATATTCAACAATGTTTTTGATCTGCCTGCATGATAAATGAACTAATTATTGATTTTTACAACTAAATGAATCAATACTGAATTTTCTTAAGCTGGACAAAATTATTCACCAGTTATCACTGTAAAGCTGCTTTGACACAATCTGCACTGTAAAAAGTGCTATATAAATAAAGGTGACTTGACTGGAATATAGATTTTGAGTTCAAAACTCATGAAGTTCATGGTCCTTCACTCAAAGGCCTAGTTCACCCAAAAATGAAAAATATGTCATTAATTACTCGCCTTCATGTCGTTCTACACCCGTAAGACCTTCGTTCCTCTTCGTTTATATTTTATATAAAATCCAATGGTTCAATGAGGCCTCCATTGACAGCAATTGACAGCAGGATTTTTCAATGCCCAGAAAGTTACTAAATGTGACTACAGTGGTTCAACCTTAATGTTATGAAGAATACTTTTTGTGCACCAAAAAATAACAAAACTACTTTATTCAACAATATATATAGTAAAGGGTGATTTCAAAACAATGCTTCATGAAGCTTCAAAGCTTTACGAATCTTTTGTTTCGAATCAGTGGTTCGGAGCGCCAAAGTGCATCAAAACTGCCAAAGTCACGTAAACTATTGACATTTCGAAACACTTATGACGTAATAAAGCCTTGTTTACTGAAATCAAGTGATTTTGGCAGTTTGATACAGTTGGCAGTTTCTTACTGGTGTGGAACGACATGAGGGTGAGTAATAAATGACATAATTTAAATTTTTGGGTGAACTAACCCTTTAATATGTTATTTCTAAACTGTGATTATGTGAACGTATTGACAGATTGAACAGATCGCCATATAATACACATTTCCTAATAGGGCTGGGACAATACATCGATTCCCGATTTGTGATACAATGAATCTGGATCGATCCTGATATTTTCTCAGGCTAGTTTTTAACCTCACACTCAAATGCTCATGCATTTGGCTAAGTCACGTAAGTGGTTAAAATATACTTTCACCTCGGCTCAGAATGCTTTTATGACACAAGATTAATGTAAACACAACCCACTGTGAACACCCTTGTAACTCGCTTCAACCTTTTCAAACTTTATGAATAATTATTTTAGGTTTAAGAGGTGTGTGTAAAGGAACTGGAAGCAAGCAGAGTAAAGTTACATGTCTTTCTAAAGCATGTAGTGCCTGTTAAAAACTAAGCTCAGAATCGATTCGCGAGAGAATAGCGATACATTCGGAGAACATCAGAATCATTCCAGACTCATTGTATTGCGAATCAATAATCAATGTATCCTATCAGGAAGTGGCGAATATGGCGATCTGTATAAAAATTGGCTATAATTTAATAAAATATTTGCATTTTATTATAATTATAAAAAATTATTTAAAAAAAAATGAATCATGTCCCAGAGTCATTTGTTTTGGGAATTGGACTACACTAATCATGTAGTTAATTCACTAAAAAGAAGTGGTTCATAAGAGTAATTTGTTGTGAATCAGACTACACTAGTTGTGTTGTATTTCTGTTTTTGAGTGCAGCCCGTAAGTAAAATTCAATAGAAAGATTTTTTGATCGATTAACATCCCTAATTTATTTTAAATAAGGCATTATTAAGTGAACAGCATTTACTTGGGTGTTTAACTATAGATTTACCGATACCCGAGTTTAAGGGTAACTCTGGTTCATCAATCAATAGCTCAGCACCAGTCAGATCAGTGGGATTACTGGCAAGAGCAGTAATGATAACAAAGTCTGAAAGGACCTTACACGGGTTGTGGTTTCCATGGTGACCATGAATGTACATTGAGAGGTGAAATGGTGGGGTTTATTCAGTGTCGTGATTAGAGCATTCGTTTGAAAATGCAACAGGGGAAATTGTATGTTTTGACATACTTGTTATGCCGTACAGTATTTTTTCTGGTAATGCTCTTTGGCTCTCACTTTCAGAGCGTTCTGGGCCTGATTGATTGCACTCAGTAAACTATCTGAGAGAAGGAACAATTCACTTAATCAGTGGATCTTAGAGATTGACAGTAGAATTTTAATAAGAGCACAAAAAATCTGTTTCTCTTATTTTTTTAAATTGGTATTCAGTGTACAGTTGCTACTTCATAAGCCTTAAAGTCATCCTTGTGATTATTTACTCAATATCATCCCAAACCTGTATGACTTTCTGTCATTGAATACAAAAAAAAAAAAAAAAAAAGGATTTTGAAGAATTGAAAATCCTCTCTTGTACCTGCAATTTAAGATTAAAAAAATTATGCAATACCAAGCATTAAAAACTCTTTCCCGCCAGCGTTTTTTATTTATTAATTTTTTTAAGTTGCCAGCTACCGGCAGCATTTTTGATCATTTTCACAAAACTATCATTGCAATATTTTGTTTTCATGAATATCTGAACATGCAATGTAATAAAAGGAAGAACAATCGCATTTTATTCAAAGACTACAATGTGCAGAAGTAATGCTTTTATCACTTGTTTCTGTTTGCATGTATTTTGATCAGGAGATTCTGTACTCTTTCAGACAATGCATAATAGCGCCCCCTATTGTATAACAGTGAAAACATGGAAAGTTAGAAAATTCCGTCATATGACTCCAAAAGTCTCCTAAAGCTGTGTAATTATTCATAAGAAACTTTTAAATATAACCTAGCTTTACCTGTTACATTTATGAGAGTTCATTAGAGATGTAGTGAGTCTTATCTTTTCAATGAATGACTCATTCACAACTTGGATATAGTGAACAAGTCATTAATACCTAGGATGGTCATATCTGTAACACCAAAAAGGATATCCTTAAATTGATTTACAATGGCATTGTTTTTATTTTTTTATTTTTTATTTTTTTTTTTGCATTTACACTGTGGTTACAATTGCATAGATACTGTTAGTGTTATGAGATTGTTTCATATAAAATTAAATATGGAAACATGAAATGTTGGGAAAAATGAAAGTGTACTTTAAATATGAAAATAAAACTGTTGGACTGTCTGACCTTATACCGAACAGATGGTCACCCTATATTAACTTTTTTATGATACTTTAATGGTGTTTTTAAATTTTGAAAGCCCCATAGTTGCATGGAAAAGAACAACAGTTTTTTTTTCTCTCTCTCTCTTTTTTTTCTTTTTGGGCCTCTTGGGAGAGTCACAGGTGTTTGGAATGGCATGATGAAAATAAATGAAATTTTTTGGTTTTGGGTGAACTATCCCTTTCTTCACTTCCCAAACTCTGAAGTAAGATATTACACCATTCACAGTTTAAACTCAGCTTGTTATTGGAATAACAATTTCCCAACAAACAGCGTGAGCCAACCACGCTTTACTGATGCCCATCCACCCCCTTCCACATAGAACAGAACTTTCACAACACTGTCAAGGGGATAGCTTAGGAAAGGAAGGTTGCCGCAATTCTTTGATGCCGCAGCAGGATTCCATTAAAGATGTGCCGTATGAGACAATGACAGGCTTTCAGAACTGCACTTCACATTGGGGTAGTGTTGGCGAGAAACAAAGAGACAGAAGGAAAGAAAAGCGATAGAGTGAGTACTGCTAAAAAAGGGCATGTTTAATGAAGTCCCAAAACAAAAAGAGGTATACAAACTCTCACACTCCAAAAGAGCATGTGTGATAAGTGCAGGCCTTTGTTTTTACAATTTTTCAGGGAAATGTTTAGCACAATCTGCACATACATGTTATGATAATAATTCCTTCCATTTATATACCACTTTTTTCACACTCAAAGCATTTTTGTGTTAAGCATCTACCTGGATGGACAAAGAGCCAGACAAAGAGCACAAGAACGCCCTCCACACACCAGCCAACAGTGAGAGGAGATGGAGACTGATTGAGGGAAACAATGAATGTGTTGAATGTGAGGATGTCATGATATTTTTAGTAGTCTGGACCCAAGTTCTGATCTGATAGACAATGGCTTTTTACATATAGTGTCTGCATCTTTATACTGGGGCATTGGGAACCTACTGTACCATAAGAAAATATTTTGTTGCAAAGTAAATACAGCAGATAAGATTTAGCACTTTCTAGTTAGTTTACCTATGAATTGTAAACCCTAACGCTCAAAATAATTAATTGGTTTGAGTAGGACAAACTTAAATTAAACTAATTAGTTCAGTCAAATGAACTTTTATGAGTATTTAGCACTTTCTTTTTCTTTCGAGTTCACAGAATTGACGTTTTAAGTAAACTCACTGAACTGTTTCATTGTTTTGAGTTTTATGAACTCATTTCTTTTCATTTAGATGAACTTAAGTTTAACTGAAACTGGGCTGGGATTTCAGTTTCCCAGCATGCTTTGCCCATGGCACTCAAATAGGGAGAGTAAATGCTAAAATTAAGTGTTATACAATGTTTTTTGATTAATGATTAAGATTAATGTTAAGTGGGAGATTTAGTAGTGATTAATGTTTTGTTATGCTAATTTAGAAGAGTTAATGTGGGTTTTTAGAGAGTTACTATCATGGTGACAAGTGGTGCATGCGGCTTGGTTTGACAGCAGTATGTTAAATGTTTTATATTGCTGTACTCATTCAGCAAGTGTTATATCATGCTATTGCTAACATGTTAGCAAATTAACAAATTAGCATTTTTTTAATTAGCTTGTTAAAGCTAGCTAAGTTTCCACTAATAAAAATGTTTACTTTGAGATTAGATGATAATTTTAAGTTAAATGTATGAATTAACTTAAAACTTCTTAACTTAAAAATTGTGATGTAACTGATTGCCTCATTTTTTTGAGTTTTGCCAACCTATTTGAGTTTACAGTGAGTACATTATTACATACGCATGTAGAAATAAAAGCTCTAACATAGTAAATATTACAGTTGTTGTATTTGGTATTTCTCATCTTTTTGATTCCAAAGTAGAAAAAAAGTATTACTATGTACATAGATTTGAGAAAGAATTAAAAGGTTTAAAATTAAGTAGAATCGACTTGACTTTATAGTACTGGTGTACCCAGCATGCGTAGGGGCATGAATAAATAATAAGGTTGAATTTTGCCAGTTTTATTTACACGGTTGTTGTTTAGTGAGCCGTTTTGCTTTGCCTGGAGTTCATTTTCTAATCTGGATGATTTGTTTGGGTTCAAAAATTATACATTGATTGTTACTGTTTTGTGTGTTGAGAGTGTGCAGCTAAATCTGTTTGGTAAATTTATAAAGTCATAATATCTCGCAGATAAGACAAAATTCAGCTCTAAGCATCATTGGACTGTTTGAAATCTGCCTTAAAGGGGACCTATTATGCCCCATTTTACAAGATGTAAAATAAGCCTCTGATGTCCCCAGAGTGTGTATGTGAAGTTTTAGCTCAAAATACCCCACAGATAATTTTTTAACAGCATGTTAAAATTGCCACTTTTTGTGGGTGAGCAAAAACGTGCTGTTTTAGTGTGTGCCCTTTAAATGCAAATGAGCTGCTGTACTGGCCTAAGAGGGTGGAGCTTCAAGATCTCATTCTCCAGTGTCAGGAGTCAGTCAGGATGCACTATAATGTCAGAAATATATGCTGCATGGAGATAGAACAGGTGTAGTTTAGTTTAATTACGGTTATAACTTATATTGTCTTCTTGTTTTTATCCACTATATTAGTACAAGCCTGTTGTACCGGACCCCGTCCGAATGATGGCCAAAACTTTACTAATGAGTTTTATGACGTTTATTGTACTTCACACAAAATATGAAGCATCCGTTTTCACTCTAGAAAATCACTGTAAGAGCTTAATAAAACACAGTGCAAGTGTGCATTAGAATATTATCCATAAACTCTTTCTCTCTCCCTTGCATTATCATCAACATACACAGCGAAGTACACAGAAACACTCGTTACAACTAACAATAAAAACAAATATGTAAAGACCTTATGCCTTTTCGGGTGGTGCTTAATAAACTGGAAACTTTATATCCGTAAATCACATTTATTACTGCCATATCCAGTATCACTCTGGAGACTGTAAGCTGGATCACAAACAGTTTGTACTGATGCACAACCTCTGTTTTGTATTGTCTCTTTGTATTGACAATCGTTCACAAAATCCGGTGTGAAATGATTTGCACAGACATAAACGAATTTCGTGAGAATTGAGGGAGAATTTTCTTCGAAAACAAAATTAATCCACCTCGTCTTCAGCGGCTCAGATTTCAGGAGTAAATGGAGAGAGCTATGTGGATTAATCCATCCAGCTACAGAACACCTAAAACGCTCGGGAGACATTCTCGTCAGTGCAGCAATGGCGGACTGTGTACAACTCGCTGTGAACTCGCTCAGGGCAGTTCTATGTTAAAACAACAGTGTCTGTCAACATTCGTGGGTGGGGCCTGTGGTTAATGTGACGTCACACTGCCAGGAACCTGCAAACAGCTTGTTCTGAGACACTGCTTAAGATTTATGGGGATTAAAAAAAATAGTATGCATAATAGGTCCCCTTTAACGGAAAGTCTACTTTGTACAACAGTTCAGTATGCTTCTTGTTTAAATGTTTTTATAAGATTATTCTACGTGCTATCGCATCAGATTTTCAGGTAAATGTTAATCTATAAAGTTAAAGGTTTTAAAAAGGTTTTTATTAAAAAATATATTCAGTCTCTTTATTTAATATTATGCAAAGTTCAGTAAATTTTGCTAAATTATTTACCAATTTAAAAAAAAAAAATTAAATGCATGCATTTGTATTGCAGCATATTGAAGATTCAACTATGCTGAGGAACAATATGATGCTCTGATGAAAATAGTCATAATGGTAAATGTTACTGCATGTGGAATCCCTTCAGAGTACATTAAAAATGTAGCAAAGACTGTCAAAATAGCCTGGGAATGTTGAAGTACCTAGTCGAGCAAAAAATCTGGAGTATTAGCATGGACTACCTTGAAAACGCCTCTTTTCCAAGAATGGATTGCTGATATATGTCGACATCTGTTACTATTTGTGGGAGACAGACATGCCTGCTCTGTCATTCAGTGTCAGTCAGCAGCATACTGAGATGAAAGTCTGTTGAGGCGTACAGTGGTTTAATCAGAGATTTGGGGTTTGATGTTGAAAGCAGAGGCCACTAATGGATTCAATAGATGTAGAGTCTCCAGAGAGAGGACTTTGAGTAGCAGGGATTACATGAAAAACAACCATCTTAGTTCAGTATAGCCATATAAACCTACTCGTGATTGGGGCAACGCATGCATGGCAAGAAGTCAGAATCCCTTTTGAGACTATTTTAGACCATCAAAGAAGAGAAATGTCTTTATCTTGATTGAAATACAGTATGTGTGCGTTCAAATATACAAATATATTTCTGATCAATCCTTCTCTTGACTAAATATGAATGCATTTGTTGTGCATTCCAAAACAAACGATTGCAGTATGACGTGACCTGCAGCTTGGGCATAGCAAAAGAATAAAAATAAGAAAACACAAAAGGGAGTGTGTACTTTAAGATAACTGGATAACAAAAAAAAAAAAATAGAAACCGAAAGAGATGCAAGAAATGGAAACCACTTCTCCAAAATAATCAGCCACTATATGTGCTGCTTTAGCTACATTTACCCCAAACTTTTATTCAAACCCTTTTTATTCAAACAATAATACAACGCAATGATAATTGCATTACTGTTTATCTTTGCTTGTAACATGGACATGTTTTGATATTGAATGTTTGTTGATATAAAGTATCTGTAGATAACAGTCTGTTTACTTATTGAGTTCAATAAGTCTTTTTTAATGCTTGTCCATATTTAATAACTTACACTTTAGACACAATATTGGCAGTCTGTTTTTGTTCCACCAACAAAAATAGTTCCAAACAAAACCACAGAACAACGAACCATTGTGCATTTCTGAGCTACACACACTGTTGCCAACTACTTTCAACGGACAAGTCGGAAAGTCACTACATGTCACTAGATGGGGCTATATGCTAATCAGCATATTCATGACATCACTGTGCCGTATTTGCATGAACCGGGTGGACGCAGAGAGAGGTGTGCCTGCGTCAGGACAGCAAGACCTTAGGGTAGGGACACACCAAACGGACGCCAAAGAACTAGCACTGATAAAAGCCGACTGTGTTGTCTCCTTGCGTCACCTGCGTTAGGGCAAAAAAACTGCACATGAACACACTGAGAGAACTACAGTCGACTGTCAGCCAGCATGCTGATCACTTTCTGTATTCCACTCGGCTCAGGTTAATATTAAACATTCGCCCAGGAACACTCTTCGACTTCGCTTCAACTATTTCACTAAAAAACCTGACGGCATCCGACTAGAGGTGCAGAACACAATGGGAAAACTTAGTCAGCCGACTATTAAAAGCGGTCCAACGTGTGTCCCAGGCTTTACTATCATTGGGTAGTGCTGGTGAGTCTCGGAAACTATAAGGTTTGTACCAAAAAAAATCATTAAATTTGTCACTTTTAAAAAAAAAGTCGCTAAAGGGTTCTGAAAAGTACAGCAACAAAATATCTAGCTACAAATTGATAAGTTGGCTACACGTGCGACACACAGTAGTTGTGTATAGTTCCCAAATAAACCATTTTTCAAATTGGTTGGGTGAATGATTCAGTGACTCACTCACAAAGACAGTTGTATGTTTTGTTCTTGAATGAATTCAGAACTGCATACTTGTACACTACTCTTACTGTATTGTTCCGTGTTTTTTTTTCCTTAGAAATACATCTGAAAAATGGGGTCATCTTATATTCAGGATCTAGACTTTTACATGGCAATAATAAACCCGCAACAATAGGGAGCGCTAAATACGCGTAAAACGAGTCATCAAACAACTGTCATTAAGCAGCCAAGAAATACAGTGTGTCAGAGTGTAATGATAGAAGATGCGAGCCCAAAAAAAAATAAAAGAAAAGCTTACCACAGTCCTAAAAGCGGACACTTCGAAAAAACTGACAAGAAAGTGTGTCAGTACCTTAACTTCCATAGGAATAAATTGAAAACGCTCGTTCCACGCCGGTGGACATGCACCGTAAGAATGATTTGATGTAATGGATTAGCATTATGTCGCAGAACAAGTCTTGCCCAGTGCTCGCCTTCCGACTTCAGGGAGAAACTGCTGTCTTTCCACCGCTATGTGATTGGCCTAAGGGAAAAACATTCATATCCCCTGGATCAGATAATGCGGTAATGCGGATCAAACACCTGTGTTTTTTTTACATGCCAGCATCTGTCACTGTAAGCCTGCATAAAAAAAGGTGAGAAATCAGTCATTGTGAAATCTAATGGAAATGAGAAGTACAGGTTATTTTTATGGTGTGCCATAAAGTCTTAGTGTTTATTTCTGAATGTGATTGTTGGTACATTTTACCATAAAAATACTGTTATTTAAACCACCGGTTGGGTTTGATCATATTTGACCCAACCATGGGTTGAAACAACCCAGCATTTTTTTTAAATGTGCAGTATGCTGTTCCAAATTCAGCAAGTCTTTTCGAACAAATCAGTTGACTGAATATTTCTCTCTTTTCTCTGCACCCAGGGTGATTGGTTTAATGGTGCGTGCCAATACAGGGAGTGATGACATCAAGCTGACACCTGCTCTGCTAGATTTGTGATTGTAGAGGGCATTTTCTCTTTCATGTCATACAGTATTGCAGGGAGATCTCCCTCCTACGCCGGGTACGTACAGAATGATGACACCATATTTGAAAAGCTCTTTGAATAAAGAACATTATGAAAAGGAATAAGAGATGAAGACTTAGCAAGTGTCCTGTAGAAACCTCCTAGTAATTAGATCAAGGTAGATGCGGTTCAGCATCCCAGCTCCACTGGGGCAATGTGACCCCCACAATCAGTTATGAAAGTGATATGATGTGTACTGTTGATGTTAACATGACTTTGGAGGAGAAGAGGAGTGTGGTGAATGCAGCTCAGGTACAGGAGACAGAGGTCAAAGGATAATGGATTGTGCAGATAACGATAACGGTCTGATTTCAGATAAGCCTCTAGGTTTTAAAATCAGTATATTGAATGAAAACACTGAATTTAGCCATGTTTCATTCATTTAAAATACCATTTACCATTTATTATATGAGCAGTCAGTAATTATACTGATTTTAAGTCTTACAAACCTAATTTTATATTGTAGTCCAGATGCTTAAGTGCACATAAAACTGTAACAATTTTTGATTGATCAGTGAATGATTCATTAAAATTATTAAAATCGGTAACTCAGAATTTATGAGACCTTTGATTTAAGAAAGTAATCGACTTATAAGAGTCATCTGTTCGTATTAATGAATTATAATGGCAAGCTTATAGTGTGATTTCTTTTGCCATATGGTAGAATGTTCTCAAAGATTTTTTTTAAGGGCACCTATAATGCCCCTTTTACAAGATGTAATATAAGTCTCTGGTGTCCCCAGAATGTGTCTGTGAAGTTTCAGCTCAAAATACCCCACAGATCATTTATCATAGCTTGTCAGATTTGCCCCTATTTGGGTTTGAGCAAAAACACGCCATTTTTGTGTGTGGCCCTTTAAATGCAAATGAGTTGCTGCTCCCAGCCGCTTTCCAGAAGAGGACGGGGCTTTAACAGCTCGCGCTTCGGTTGCTCAACAACAACAAAGCTGGAGAATCTCACACAGCCAAAATGAGGATTGTCAGTAACGGTGTTCAGCCTTACATTGTTCAAACCGGAGTCGACACTGATGGAGAGACTCAGGAAGAAGTTACAACTTTTAGAATGCAACTGGACGTTTCTAAATGGTTAGTGGATAAATTTATGTAGTTGCTGTGGAGTTGATTCAACTCATCGACTAGCATGTGCCGTCATGTTAATCTTTTGTGCAAATCCAACATTGAATTGACCCTCGTTTGTGAAGCAGTCCGGCGTAAAATGACGGCATGGCAACAACACTCTACTACAACAACTCTTCCTCTTCTCTAAAGCAGCCCAACATGGCCTCACCCCCTTTGTTGTGTGTTCTCGAGGGCAGGGTTTATGTACATTTTAGGGTTAGTGATGTCACCAACCCGGGAAGAAGCTCATTGTAGTCCTTACCAGCCATTTGTTGTACAACATTTCAAATATTTAAGTTTTTTAACTTTATGTTCTCCATCTAATATTTATTTATTTATTTATTTATTTTTTTTGCTTTATGTCAGCTTTATTTCAATTCACAAAAACAGTTTTAGTTAACAATAGCAACATTGATCTGCACTGAGCGTAGTCTAGTAATAACAAACCCCAATGGAGTGAGTATTTCATCTCTAGAAATCACTCATATTTTAGAACCCTCAGTGCCACCAATGTAAAAAAAAATATTTCACAGTTCTAGCTGTTATTGGTGCAGACTAAAGAAAAGCATAATTGGTAGACCTCTAATGGGAAACGCTTTGAAATGATCAAAGCTGTCCTGTAACATGTGATGTAATAAAGCAATAGACTTTTAAAAAATTAACTGGATGTGTAGATGTGTTTTGCATCTTTAGAAATCAGCTTGAGATGCTAGTGTTGTGTTCGCGCCGGGTGTCATCTACTGAAAGACTGTTTTAATATTTGAGTCAAGAGCCTTAATGCTGAATGCATTCATGATTATTTGCTCTTAAGAAGAACGGCATAAATATTGTTTCTGTCCCGATTAAAATTTTATCTTGGCATGTGGCTGATTAACAACTGTTGTTTCACCAATTAGTCCCCCTTTTACAATAGCGTATTAATTTACCACAACAGCAGAGAATGTTTTATTCATTCAATAGAGAAACTGAACTGAACATGATGTGATCCTTGAGGTAAAGATAATTCGTATATAAAATAAAATATCTGAAGTTACATACCCAGCATTTCAAACAACAGAAAGTGTTGTCCTTGTATGGTTCACTGCACAACAGTTGCACACAATAGTGAACTTGTCAGCTCCTGTTGCCATGGAAACAAAACAAACACTGCAATGACTAAATTGCTTGAGGAGGTTAACTTAGGATATAGAAAGCAGGAAAAACATAAGCATGTAGATCTTACACAACAGATGCAAATGTAGTTATTTACGGTACACAAATGTAGATATTTTACGGTACACATTTCTTTACAAATATTACCTGTTTACTGTGGTCCCCCGTTATTAGTCACTGTCCGCGCGGCTCTTTTATAAATGGTCAGGGATTGCTATAATCAGTGAAGTGGTCTAGTTCTTCCCAGAGTTTTAATTTGTTTTCAGTCATACGTTGTTAAACTCATGCACATGCTCATTCCCACCCAGATATGGGCCATTAGTCACCGCCACACATGTTTCCCCTCATTGGGCGCAATAAGGTCACTTCGTCCCTCTCTGGTTTCGCCTCTTATGTCAGAGTGTTACAGTCAGAAGACGCCGAGAAGAGCAGCAAGGCTGAACATGAGCACAGATGAAAATCAGCACGGGCAGCTTCACACCACTCAGCCTCAAACACACCTCAGACACAGCGTGCTAATTACACAGGACGGGTGACATATCACAGATATCACCCAGTCTTCCACTTCCATAAAACACACGGGAACAGCTAACGCTAGCACAGGGGTCGGAAAACTTAGAAACGAGTGGCAGCTTTGGCACACTCAAAAGGGATAAACATTGACACAAGAGGGGAAAAGTGAGATATAATTGAATATATACAATAATGTTCAAAAGTTTGGGGTCAAACCAGCATTAAAGCCTTTTAAATTGTGGAGTGAAATCAGGAGAGTTGTGACATGGGTTCTCTTTGACTGATTGAAGACTGCGTTCTGGATCATCTGCATGGACTTAAAGGGTTAGTTCACCCAAGAATGAAAATTCACTAACACTTGACTATTAACCAATTGTTAAGTAATATGTCATTATGGTTTTAACATCTACACTAAGCCATGGATTTCAATTTCCAACCGTGATTCCACTGTACCAGATGAACTGCGGCATCCAGAACCTTGTTGTTCATGGCACAGGAATGTGTAAGGTTAAGCCTGAGGTCTAGGATTCAAAGGCAGCATACTGACTATTAGTTAATAAAATATGTTATTAAGGAATTAATACATTATGACACATTTAATTAATAACAATTAATATATTACTTAATCTATTAATCATATAGACTCTTTATTAGTTGCTGATGCAGTAATCATTAATTAATGGTTTAGTTCTTCATGAGTCATACATTAAAACATGGTTATCTGAGCATTAGTTAAGCATGAATTAATGCATATTAGTGCACCCGTATTGTAAAGTCTTACAGAAAATTCTGTCATTAATTACTCACCCTCGTATTGTTCCACACCTGTAACACCTTCGTTCATCTTCAGAACACAAATTAAGATATTTTTGATAAAATCCGATGGCTCAGTGAGACAAGCAAGATAATTAATACTTTCACTGAACAGAAAGGTACTAAAGACATATTTAAAACAGTTCATGTGACTACAGTGGTTCAACCTTAACGTTATGAAGTGAAGAGAATACTTTTTTGTGCGCCAAAAAAACAAAATAACGACTTTATTCCACAATATGTAGTGAAGGGCGATTTCAAAACACTGCTTCATGAAGCTTCGAAGCTTTACAAATCTTTGTTTCGATTCAGTGGTTCAGAGCGTGTATCAAACTGCCAAAGTCACGTGTTTCATGTAAACGAAGCTTCATTACGTCAAAGTCGAAATTTCAATGGTTCACCATTGGGGGCATGACTTTGGCAGTTTGATACGCGCTCCGAACCACTGATTCGAAACAAAAGATTTGAAGCTTCATGAAGCAGTGTTTTGAAATCGCTCATAATGGCAATGGAGGCCTCACTGAGCCATTGGATTTTATCAAAGATATCTTAATTTGTGTTCCGAAGATGAACGAAGGTCTTACAGGTGTGGAACGACATGAGGTTGAGTAATTAATGACAGAATTTTCATTTTTGGGTGAACTAACCCTTTAAGGCCAGTTCACACCAAGAACAATAACTATAAAGATAACTATAATGATAACTACATTTGCATCCACACCAACGAATGATAACAGTCTGTTAAGCTCATGCACTATGGTTTCAAAGTGTGTACAACATGTTTTTGCTGTTCTTGTTGCAAAAACCAGCAGATGTCCTCAGCATGCTATGTTTCGAATAAATAGCTAGTGTAATCGATTTAATCTAACAGTGAATTTAGCTGACGAGGTCAATATAGTAGTGGATAAAAACAACGCCTAGTCTTTTTCACTGCAACTTCAAAAGGAAGCGTCAAAACTCACGGGTCTGCAGGAATTACAAGATGCTCCGTCTTTGCATAAAATAATACATGGTTAGATTGAGTTTTAAGAATGATAATCTGACCCTTGATGATATATATCACATTATATTCAAATATATATTCAAATCAAAGCCTAAATCCACTAATGAAGATATTGGAAAATGTATCTGATGCTTTTTCTCCATGTGGCAACAAATATGTGGAATATTCCTAACTTTAAGCCACCAAATCCATAAATCTGACAAAAACTGATCTGTGCTGCAATGGGTTGTGCAAGTTAATGGATCCGGTGACCTGTGGGTCATGCTGTTCGGTTCAGTTGGGTAGCGCCACAGCACTCAGGGAAGCGCTAAAGCACTTCTGTCTCTTTTTTGTTGTTTTTTGTTCTCCAAACAACACTGTGTAAATGATGGGAAGGCACTTCATGTCAAAAAGGTTGCTGGCACCTGCACTGGTACAAAGAGAGCGTCTTTTCTTTTGGAATTAGCTATGATATGAACAATTACAGAGTCACAGTTTGTGTTGGGGTATATGAGTGTAAATAATCCAATTGCACAACATCACTGAGTTCAGTGCTGCAGTGGCAGCAGAAACAGAAAATGCCACTGTAAGAACGAATGGCCTGCAAAGATAAACATGGTGGCAATTAGCTCTATAAACCGGTGTCATTCATTGTATGTAATAAAAATTAAAGGTCTTTGTTATGGATCATGTGTTATAATGTTACTATGGCAGTATTATTTTCATAAGATCCATCGAGTCCCATCGAAACAGAAAGAAAACGTTTAAAAGTACAAATATTTCATTTTTAACTCTCTCAGGATTGATTCAGTCTGAATAACCCATACAGCAGATTCCAGTTATTGCAATTAGTCTGCTGGGAGAATGTTTGCCTAGTGAACAGTAAAAGCTCCATGCAATATTTCTTCAAAAGGGCCAGTTGTTGTTAGGGAGAAATGTGTTTTATGCTCATACATCCAACCTCAGTCAAGAAACTGATGCCCTTTTTAGTGTTAACCATAGTAACCAATCAGTATAAACACTGCAGTCTTTTAAAAACAGAGTATCCACACAGACCCTCTTTGGCCATCGAAATGATATCCATCCATGAGATCTTAGAGTCGTAAGGATAGAAGGAAACACATCTAAAGACAAGCAGTTAATGACATACTTATAAGTACAAAATATTATCGTACACGAAAATATCTGCAGTATAGCTTATATCACAGTTGTGAAGAGCTTGGGGAAGATTTTCGACAACTGAATTGGTGACACAGATTGTACAAGGCTATTGCTTTTTTTCTTATAATGTTGTCCATTTCCAGCATCATTGCGGAGGATGATCATCATCAGCTACACAGCAGGAGTTATCAAGGTTTGAAAGTTATTTATAACATGGTCTGTCTGAATACTCGATTGATTGGCTGGAAGCTGGAAGGTGTGCAATAAAACACAGGTAGTTTAAGCAAAGTCCCTTTAAGAGGAGTCATTTCTCTAGGTGGCCATCTTTAAAACACCTCTCAGGCACACAAGTGCAGCTCCTATCTCTTTGAATGGGGAAACATCAAATTCTCCAAAGCTGTTCACCAAGCTTTCGATCAAATTTCATATTTGAAATCACCAATGAAATCTGGCAACAACTGTCACATAAATTTTGTTTCTAAATGCTCGAATCATGACAAAAAACAGCATTTTTTAGGCTGGAACAAGCTAATGCGCATGCGCAGTACTAAGTGTGCGTCTCTATAGAAAGCACGCGTCTGACTGTTTCTATAGGAACCGGAGCTTCTAACGGCTGCTGTAGTGACGCGTGACTTTACCAATCGCCGATTGGCTCTTATTTAGAAGGCGGGACTTATTCCGCCATATTGTGCGTTGAACTTTATCCCATTCATAAGAATATGAGTGCACCGTCTTTCTATGTATAAAGTCTTTGGTTTAAGTCAGCTTAATCACCGTTATATAAATGCACTGCTGTCCCTGAAGCACAGGTCAGAGATCGCGAAAAGAAGAAACAGAAGCACAGAAACTTGTCAACGATATTCTCTGACTTTTATTAATAAATTAATTTCGCTACTGAATTGCTATATTATATTATTTAGCAAGGAGGTTGTAACTGTTGTTTTTGAGGTAATTAAACTCACAGCTTTATTGCTAGTAGAGAGACACTGCACAGTAATTCACACGCACTCTCTCTATCTCGATATATAGGCTAATTCAAATAAGTATTATAATTCAATCAAATAAATGTAACCTTACCGCACTACTTGATCTCTGTGTCTGAGATAAAGCTGTCAGAATGCTAGATCTAACTAGTGATTATCTATCTGTCATTTTAATCTTCCAGTCAAATTTAGCACTGCAAACATCAATGACAGCTTTACCTTGTCAATGCTGGCAAATAACTATGGTATAAGCAGGATAAACCAGCTGTGCATTAAACTATTTGAATGCATGGCACGGAGGCAAATTGCCTCTGTGGACAAATCTGCTGATCTAATTGTACTGTATATTTATGGGTTGATGGAACGTTTTACATTTAACAGGTAAAAAAAAATAATAATAATAATTGGCTGTATAAACAACAAGCAATGGCCTAAGATTGTGAAATGCACAATACAGCCAGATGATGCATTAGCACACCTAAGAGGTTTTTCGTACAATTACTGTATTTGGCTACAGAAATGATTATGGTGGTAATAAGCTGAGAGCAGGAGCTATTTGAAGGACACAGGCATGAAATGAAGAGTCTGTTGTGGCATATTGTGAAACACACAGTTGCCATAGGAGAGATCAACATCCAGCAGACAAAGACGCCCGACTGACTGATTGACTAAAATTGAGCGTTTAAGAGAAACAGAGAGACAGCATTTGTCATTCATATTACTGAAGCTCTAAAGTGTTTTTCAAACCAGCACAGAAAAGGAAGAAAATGATAATGGCTAAAAAGTGCAGAAATACATTTTGAGGTAGGTGATTTCAGTTCTCGATCACACTTTTAACAGCATAAAACTACACTGAAACCAACAAATTCTAACCGTTGTGGGGTTTTGTTGGTCCAGTTGTTTTTTGTTGGAGCGGAGTGAATTAGCCTATATACAGTGTCATTAAAGAATGATACAGTCAATGCTACCTTTTACCTTGCCCATAAAAAGTGACTCTGCTGGCTTTACAAAAAGAACTGGTAGGTGTGATTCAGAGCAACTAGTCATACAGATCCTTACAAACCTTATAACCCTTGTGCATTTACCACATTCCAAGATCACGTTTTACCAAGTTCACAAAATAAACTAGAATCTGGACATATCTGTGAGGCAACTGCAAGTAGGCAGGTATACACTCACCAGCCACTTTATTACCTATTCAACTGCTCGTTAATGCAAATATCTAATCAGCCAATCACATGGAAGCAACTTAAAGGGGATCTATAATGCCCCTTTTATAAGATGTAATATAAGTCTCTGGTGTCAGCTCAAAATACCCCACAGATCATTTATTATAGCTTGTCAAATTTGCCCCATTCGGATGTGAGTAAAAACACACCGTTTTTGTGTGTGTCCCTTTAAATGCAAATAAGCTGCTGCTCCCGGCCCACTTTCCAGAAGATGGTGGAGCTTTAACAGCTCACGCTTCCGTTGCCCAACAACAACAAAACTGGAGAATCTCACGCAGCCAAAATGAGGATTGTCAGTAACGGTGTTCAGCCTTACATTGTTCAAACTGGAGTCGGACACTGATGGAGAGACTCAGGAAGAAGTTACAACTTTTAGAATGAAACTGGACGTTTCTGAATGGTTAGTGGATAAATGTATGTGGTGTGGAGTTGATTCAACTCATCGACAAGCATGTGCCATCATGTTAATCTTCTGTGCAAATCCAGCGTTGAATTGACCCTCGTTTGTGAAGCAGTCCGGTGTAAAATGACGGCATGATAACAACACTCTACTACAACAACTCTTCCTCTTCTCTAAAGCAGCCCAACATGGCCTCAGCGCCTTTGTTGCGTGTTCTCGGGGACAGGGTTTATGTAAATTTTATGTAAAGTTAGTGATGTCACTAGACCTCCACAGTCACCAGATCTCAGAGCACCCTTGGGATGTGGTGGAATGGGATATTCGCTTCTTGGATGTGCAGCCGACAAATCTGCAGCATCTGTGTGATGCTATCATAACAATATGGAGCAAAATCTCTTAGGAATGTTTCCAGCACCTTGCTGAATCTATTCCACGAAGAATTAAGGCAGTTCTGAAGGCAAAGGGAGGTACTAGGTACAAGGTGTACCTAATAAAGTACTGATGAGTGTGGCCTTCAGGTTCTACATTAATTATTCTGCCTCTCCAGGCTTCTTCAGTTGGTGACTTTGTAATGCTAATAAATGAAAGCTTTCAAAGATAAGACCATTACTCTCTGTACAAAATGCAGAAAGTTTTCCTCACGGCAATGTGAAGTTTTGAAGCTTTGACCAATATCATTGAGTGAAATTTCACTAGGAGACTCATTATTTCACCTCATCAGATTATCATATGCTGAAGCCCAGAAGGCAACTCTGCTTTCAGTGAAACAGTGTGTACCAACCATGCAGTTATTCACCTAAAGCATTTCTGTAATTGGCTAATTAAAAGATGAGGTTTTGTAATGGTATTGTCTCACAATCAGATTAGACTTTAAATAACAAACCTATAAGAGGAAATGTTCATTCTGAAGACGGGAAAAGAATTTCTGCATGGAGCTTTGCATGAAATGTCATAATGATCATTCCTTAGAGACTACTATTGATTTAAAGGGATAGTTCACCCAAAAGTTAAAGTTATGTTATCATCATATCATTCCAAAGCTGTGTGACTTACACATGTATTTTGATTTTTTTTTTTAATTTTTGTGTGCACAATGAAAGTTGATGGGGTCCAATGTTTTTTTATTATATAGACAAGAAACATTTTTCAAAATACTTTCTTTTGTGTTCCACAGAAGAAATTAAGTCATACAAGTTTGGAACAGTATGACGGTGAGTAAATACTGACTAAAGTTGGGTGAACGATCCCTTTTAATGAGTGATGATGACTTTACATTTTGTATACTGCACCAATATTAATGTTACCATGAAATCAAAATAGACAGTTATTATTTTTTAATGGAATATTGCAGTATTTATTATAAATTATTTATCCATGCACATTATTTTTTAATTCATGTGCCATCATAATTTGACGTTTTTCGCCGTGAAGGCAGGACAACCTGTCACTCAAATGAAATCCACTAATAGCAAACCACGACCATCCAATCAATTCCCCATGGAAAAAAATAAAGTCCCGCCCTACATTATTTCTTGTTCTAGATGCCATTTTACTCAGATATACATCACAAGAGAGAAGAAAAGACTATCGCAGCTTCCGTTTCATGCTGACTTTAACTTACTGTATGTGTCTATTTTGTTCAATAACCAGACTCTAGAGACTGGGGCTCGTTGTAAAAACAATTAATTTGCTAATTTTGTGCCCCAGTATTGTTTTACTATTTCAATTTTGCTGAAAAGTCTTCCATTGTGACAACTTGCCTTATATAGTCTAACAAAATGCCCCATATTGGTCAACATGTGTTCAGCTGTATCTTTTTTCTTTTCTTCCTGGACATTAAAGGTTTGAAATGTTCAATAGCTTTGTTGTAGCTAAGACTTCTACAGATATTGACTTTAAAAAATAAAGGGGAAAGTGTGACAGCTAGCCCCAGTCTCCACTATTTACTTCCAGATTATACCTTCTCAAAAATCGAGAGAAATTCAGTGCGTTTTGAACCGAGCATTGGGAGTACTGGTGTTGTGCCAAATTTCAACCCCCAGATTATTACCCCCCTAGTATTGGTAGGTTTAGGAGTAGGCATGGGGTAGGGGTCAGGATTAGGGGTGGGGTTAACATTAGGCAATCAGGTAGCGACTTCAACAAGGGGGGTAATAATTTGGCAGGGGGTCGAAATTCAGCACAACAGCACTTATATTTTTCTACTTCAAGCGCTGGAGAAATTCATTCTTTATAAACACAGTCCAATCGAAATCTGGTTATGTCGTGTTTTACTGAACAAAGAGAGGGCCAATCAATCCTAGACGATGCAGTTTGTGAGACACCTTTTGTGACACGTCAGCCACCCGTCTGGGAGAAATGATCACTCATGTTACCCTGAGGGCCACAATAAAAGGGAGGAAAGCTAGCTTTCACTGTCAGACTACTGAAGCACTTTCCTCCTCAGATGACAGTTCGACACAATTGTACTAGCAAAATATATCTGACCCCCATCTCTCCAGACAGACTCTCTTTCCCACACATACACACACATTTACCCACCCACGATTTAAGAACAAAAAAGGAACAACAGCGCCCTCTAGAGCAGAAACTGGTACGCAGCCATCAGTTAAGTGGCATTAATGGTGCATTAACGTCTCCTGCTGGAGGAAATGACACAGCATTACTTCAGTTTCAGGCTCAGTTCAGTCCCTTAAGATGAAAGAGGGCCAGTATCTCAAGGGGTTTTGCCAGGTTTGTAATGCGTTAATGTGTGTTAATATCAGGATTGTATAAGCAGCTTTAATCCCTATGCGGTGTGGAAGAGCACTTCTGTGGCAGCATACATTTCACACCCTCAGTGTTTCATTGTGACTGTAAATCCGGATCAGAGAGGATGTCTCACAGTAACTGGATTACAGAGATCTGGATTACATTTGTCCTCCACATGCTTAGCCTGGGTTTATTATTTGCTTAGTACAAACAGGGGTTCAAGAGGGAAATAGAAGCTACAAGAACCTGGGAGCCAGTGTAAGTCATATTAATTCATTTCAGATCCCTTGTAAACACCAGCTTAACTGTGGCAACAAAGCATATGGCTGATAAAAGATCACTAGTGTAAGATCAAATATTACAGAGGAACTTTTGTTTTACTCTTTGCAGCCATTCAAAATGTATCCATACTTTATTTGAAGATAGGCTTGTAAGTATGTGTCATAATCTAATGACAGACTATAACCAAAGACCCTTCAAGACAAGTCACTTCACTCGGCGGCCATCTTTGAAATGCCTCTCGGGCATGCAAGTGCAGCTCCTATCTCTTTAAATAGGGAAACATTAAATTCTCCAAAGCTGTTCGCCAAACTTCCGATTAAATTTCATATTTGAAATCAGATTTTATCACCAATGAAATCTGACAACTGTCTCATAAATTCCATTTCTAAATGCTCGAATCATGACAAAAAACAGCATTTTTCAGGCTGGATCAAGCTAATGTGCATGCACAGTCCTAAGTGCGCGTCTATATCATAGACTGTAAAAAAAATCTGGACATAGTGTCGGTGACCTCACCCGTAGATTTCTGAAGAGCATTTTTTAAGGGAAAAGGCAGCCGTCGCCATCTTGACAGCGCGTCATCACGCGTCACTCCCGGATAACTGAAAATGGGCAAAGAGGCGGGACGTGGTTGGAACTGAGGAGCCTGGTGCATGAAACCACGCCTGCCTAGCACAACGTGATCATGTTATCAGGCTAAGGAGCTATCTATCTATCTTAGACACTATCTAAATTATTAATAAAGATAACAAGTTATATCATTAGAAAGTTCTAAAGGTTTACTGTCAATCTACGGTGTCTTTTTTAGGATATAGATGCTCCAGCAACAGTAATATTGTAATTTGTGTCGGGTGTGCAAATGACAACACACAAAATCAAACGGGACTCCATACCTTTATAATGAAATAGCGATCGTGAGATGAATACAGTCCATCACACTTGGGTAAAATGTCCATGAGCGTCCACTGAAAAACAAACAACAACACTTTTTGTCCACAAAAGCATTAAATCCATGAAATATTGATATATTGTCCATTGTTTGCATCACATTTCTTCTGAATGATCTGCTCTCCATCATAGTTCTTCAAGAAATTATGCAATCTGAGCAGCGTTTATGTAGTAAAAATGTATACGATTGCATATATTAGACTCTCACAAACAAATGAATAAAAAAGTGGCCACGCCCTTAATTATGCAGAACTTTAAGGCTTAATATAATTTAAACGGATGAGTTATAAAAATTCAGCCCCCTCAGTGTTGTCATGAAGGGCAAAATTAGCTGTTTAGACCAAAACCTTTATAGACCTTATGCAGCCCCGCCCCTTTTCAGCGTTGCGTTTGTTGTCTTTTGACTTCCGGTTTATATTTCCACAGTACGATCTTACGAATTTATGAATGAATTGTTCATTTTAAAATCTTCCCGGTCTACTGACATTTGTTTAGACATTCATAATAATACGAGTGCACCGTCTTTCTATAAAGTCTTTGCTATAACTTTGTAAAACAATACAGTATTGTAAAGTTTGATTCTAAGCACTTTTTCAATTGTACTGTATAGAAGAAAATGAAATGAAAAATAGATAAGAGTATGAAATATAAGAAAACATTTAAATAAATACTTATTAAAGTAGTTCAAACTAATAATTTATAGTAGTAGAAAAGTCATTTACAAGAGTAATATACTAAATGAGTGAAGAAGTACATATATTTGACAAGATTTTATATCTGTTTATTAATTATCACAGCACACTGGACAATTAAACAGATAAACAACTACTTGCAGATTTTTTTTATTATTTTCCTTTAAAATGCTTCCTCTTATATTTATAAATTCAACATAATATTTTTTCTATTTATCTATTTTGTATTTATACTTTTTTTTTATTCACTCGGTTATCCTTTTTTTCCCCTTTCTACTATGTTTTTGCATGTGTGAATTGTACATTTAGAGATGCAGATGTATGAACACAGGAACAGGATTCTGCTTCATACTGATCAATCTCAAGGGTTACAAGGGTCACTCACAGAAGGACTGTCGTGTGTGGATCCTTGACAGCTAGAGAGGCCGTGGTTTAAAAGAGGCTGTGTCATGCTGGAAGAACCATACCTGAACAGGTCGACACGGCTTGTCAGCTGCTTACATTAGCAGCCTAACATCTCAACCCAGCAGTTTCACTTCAATTCACACTCTGCCGCAGCTGTGACAGGCAGGATGTGGACCCGCGATTCACAATATCAGTTAAGTGACTTAATGCAGTTAATGTGAGAAAAATCTTCAATTAGGCCTACAGAAGAACAAGTTTGAACTGACACTGCGGGTAAACGGGTGGAAAACTTAAAGGCATAGTTCACCCAAAAAAATGACAATTCTGTCATCATTTACTCACCCTCAAGTTGTTCCAAACATGTATATGAAATTTCTTTCTTCTGCTGAACAGAAAATAAGATAGTTTGAAGAATATTGGTAACCAAACAGTTGACTGACCCCATTGACTTCCATAGCACGGGGGGAAAAAATACTATGGAAGTCAATGGGGCTCATCAACTGTTTGCCAACATTCTTCAAAATATCTTCTTTTGTGTTCAGCATTTCATACAGGTTAGGAACAACTTGAGGGTGAGTAAATGATAACAGAATAATTTTCATTTTTGTGTGTCTCTTTAATAACACGTGAAACAATACAAAAACAAAAACTATAATAAACATTATAATGTGCTTAGTAATTAGTTTCGTCATGCCACGCAGGAATACCAAGGACGCGATGACGTAATGGCGTGACGACGCAAAGAATCACAATAGTTAACCGGTTCTTTTAAACGGACTGTTTGAGAGAACCGATTCACGTAAATAAGTCGAACTTCCCTTCATGTTGTCTTTGCATGCAAAATGTGGCACTTACCGACGAAATCTGTTGGATATATTCACATCCAGCAGGCGGCAGCAGTTTAGTGTGTCCACTTGGAGATCAGTTGCTTGTGATACACGAGACCACGCCTCCACCGCGAGTTTGTGTCAGTTGTCAAGGAAGCGCGTCGATGGTTACCGACATGGCGTAACTGTTTCAGCGGTAGGAACGACGATAAATTCTTACCTCTGCCTGCTTTAATTTAAAACAATGCCAAGATAGTTATGCACTCTGGCTGGGTATAGATGAATCAAGTATCAAACTACAGGAAGTTATAAAATTTGCGCTGTATTTAGCTGTCGCACTGGCAGGCCAGTCTTCACCTTATTACTCTCATTCTTCAGAGCACCAATATTTTAAAAGCAGATAAATTCTGGTTTTGCCAGCTATGTTATTGCGCGGTCATTTCGACATCAATAGGATGCAGCTTTTGTTGTATGGATGAGAACTGTGGTGTGTTGAGACCTGTCATCAGCTTGTCATCCTAATATTCGGGATGCCAGTCCTGGAGGACACACTTTACTACTCGTATCCTTTTCCTTGTCTGAATTACCAGCGTAAATGTAAGGTGTTTGTTCTCATAGTTATCTCATATTAATCGTGCATATAGACACCATGGCTGACCATTTGGCAAGTATCCGGATTTTTTGCTTTCAAATATATATATATATATATATATAGTGTTAATAAGCATTCATATCATATTCTATTATGTCATCTATGTTTAGATATTAGTTATATGTTTGTGTTTTCTTCTGTTGTTGTATCTTTTTCATTGTTATGTGCTGTACATATCATCAGATTATGTTTTATTCTATAATTATACCTTCCTTGACTTTGCATTACATTAGGAACATTAGATCAGGTTTACATGGAGAGACTGAAAATGAAAGGGAGGTGCTGGTACAAGAGCAGAGGTACTGTCGAGCTCGGGCTCGCAAGCTTTCCCTGGAAACAAATCGCAGACGGAAGTAAGTGTGTCAAAAATAAATTGGATTTTACTTCGACTTACTGTGTAGAAAACCTTGAGTGATTATATTTTGGGAGATCGACTACATGAATGTTTTTCAGCATAAAGATCTTAATGTCTATAAGAGGAAAGTATGCTTTAAGATGCTGAAACATTTTGTTTTCCTTTAATTCAATGTTTGATTTCACAATTTCATTTCAAATGTTCTGCCAAATTAATCTTTAAATGTGATTAAAACAGTTTTAGGTGGATATTTGGTTACACATTATTTTAATGGTCCACTTTAGACATTCTGCTTACTAAGTAACTTTGCAACTACATGTCAACTAACTCTATTAGTAGACTGTTAGGGTTCGGGTTAGTAGAATAAGTTCACATGTAGTTGCGAAGGTAATTATAGTCAGTAGAATGTCTGTTGGGAGCATCAAAATAAAGTGTTAGTAGATATTAAGCAGACAGTCTATTAATACCCTAATGAGAGATAGTTGACATGTAGTTGCAAAGTTACTTAGTAAAATGTCTAAAGTGCCATCGAAATAAAGTGCTACCGGATATTTACATGTCACAGCCAGGGCAGAACATTTAAGGTATTAAAGGGATAGTTCACACAAATGTGTGAACCAAGGTTAAAGGGTTAGTTCACCCAAAAAAAGAAAATAATGTCATTTATTACTCACCCTCATGTCTTTCCACACCCGTAAGACCTTTGTTCATCTTCAGAACACAAATTAAGATATTTTGATTAAATCCGATTGCTCAGTGAGGCCTCTATAGACAGCAATACCATTGAAAATCTCATATTTTTTAAATATTTTTAAATATATCTCCAATTGTGTTCGTCTGAAAGAAGATAGTCATATCCACAAATTTCCTACACCCCATGAGGCCTTGCGTCAAAAGTGGGACCATCTTCCGGTTCGAAGTAAACGAGCGGGACGTGACACTCATTCGTTCAACATTTGACAGTCATTCAAGATTTAGCGATCCAAACATGCGAACATTTGGCCTTTACTTAAAGACTTAAGATTCCAACATCAATATTTGAACAATGTTTTACAATAAAAAAAAGTTACAGTAACAGTAATTTATTAATTTGTGTCAGGAGTGCACATCAATCATGCCGATTCTAACTGATATTTATATTCACATAAAAAGAGAACACGTACCTATTCATTTGCACCTGCTTCTATTTATTTACAATCACAAGAATGCACAAAACAACTCCACTAAGGCTTTTAAATCCAAAGGCTTACACATTTATAAATATATTGATAAAATATCATATGTTTATGTCACATTTCTGAGCATTTCTATTAATTTTCCTCAAAATTATGTGATAATTGCAATCCGAGGACATCTGAGCGATCTCTCCCATCTATCTATACTGTTATCCTTTCAGCCAGAGCAACAGAGGGAGCTCATGAGAAGAAAACAGGAGTTATGAGTTATTCGAGTTAACCGAGTGTTACAGATATGCGGATAGTCTGGTATCAAGGCACAGGGAAGAGACAGATAAAACATTAGACCAAATAAATGCACGATTATAATGATATATGAATTGTCTATGTTCCTCAAGCATTCTCTGGTATTAACTTGTGTAGTATCGCAATGATTAGCATAAATAGCCTTTAGCATCGCAAATTGGACAATGGAAACGCAACTGGCCCTGGCATGCACTAGCACGCCTTTGGCTGACAGTGGAAAGAAAAGACAGCGGGTTGTTCATGTTTTGCAGGGCCAGGACGTTCTTGTAGTCATGCAGCAGCATTTTTGTAGAAGGTCAGTAAAGTAAGGACAATTAAGGCAATTATTAACTAATAAATGTACTAAATTAAAAGGTTGTCCCTGAGCGCCGTTACAATATCTCTCGTTAAGGTTTGCAACTTTACAAAGTAAACAATGATCCGAAAAACACTAGCCTCTTCGCTAATTAACATACAAAATACAATTGTAATTCTACTTCCGTCGCCTCACCGGAAGTTGTACCCACGTTCTTTTTTACAGTAGCACCCCCGGAAACTGTTTGGATGAACTATCCCTTTAAGCTTTTTTGTTTCCAATTGTCAGACTCTTATATGCTAACATTCACACAAGTCGCGTCTGGTGTGAACGCCCCTTAAGTAAAGCTGTAATTTACTGCAGCTTATTAATTATTATTAAATTATTATTAAAAACTAGAGTTGGGGTACTCAGACTTGTCACGCACTCAGGTGAATTTGTACTCGGACTTGACACGGACTTGGGCGGAATATTTCCCCGAGTACAGTCGAGTCCGGGCACTGAAAGACATAATTTAGTATTATTCCAAAACGAAACGAAACTACTTACATTGTATTGTAGCAGCGCTGAGCATTGTAGCCAATCGCAGACATGTACGTTGATCGCGTGAACTCTGTGGCCCATCAGATCAGAGGCGTTTAGAGTCACCATGCGGAGAATTCGCTCAAAATGTATGTGTTCAGAATAAGCGCAAGCTTTATACTTTCGCAAATCCCCTCAAAGTCTAGACGCGTTGTACAGTGTTGACTACTTCATTGTTTATGATAAGTGTTTTCATCAAAGTGCAGAACGTGGTAAGTAAGTGACAGCTTAAAGGGAACGCAATTGACAATCAGAATAATAGTTTTGTTTTTTGCTGGAAGACCAGTTGTCACGTTCACACTACAAAGTTTTAGAAGCGATAACTGCATTTAAATGTGGGAGTCAATCCGCTACATTTTTTTGTTCTTTGTGAGTCATGAAAATGAGACGATTGACGTAGTAACCATAGCAACATTTTTGCATCTCACGGCTGTTAACAAGAAACATGAAGGAAACGTGTAATCTACAAAAATAATGACATGCATTAATGTAAATCCTATTAACCAACATTATTAATCGCAATGACAATTTTTGCTTTAAAACCAATGTTTGATATGAAGCTAGTTGAGTTGCTGATGACAATAAATAAATAAAATAAAAAAACGACAGGATGTAATAATGTTATGATTTTTGTAACATTTACACTTTGGTCATAAGTTTACATCATACACCTTGCAGAACCTCTAAGCTATTTCACATGACCGATGTTTATTAGCCTAGTCCACAAGACAAAATACAAAAACAAAATAAAAGACAAATTACATACGCTTGATTTTTAATATTGTGTGTCACTACCTGGATGGTCCACAGCTGTTTTTTTTGTTGTTGTTGTTTGTTTGTTTTTGATGGTTGTTCATGATCTTTTCACACTGAGGACAATTGAGGGACTCAAACACAACTATTACAAAAGCTACAAACATTCAGGGATGCTCAAGAAAGAAAATATCCATTAAGAGCCGGGGGGTGAAAACTTTTGAATGGGATAATTGGTGTAAATTGATCTTATTTTGTTTAAAATGTTCATTCATTCATTTAGTACTACCTTAAGTCTAAAAAAGATTAACATGTAAAAAAAGAAAGAAAAATGTACACCACCATCATCATGTTCAAAAGTTTACCCCTGGCTCTGAAAGGGTTAGTTCACCCAAAAATGAAAATTCTGTCATTAATTACTCACCTTTGTGTCGTTTCAAACCCGTAAGATCATTCTGAACACAAATTAAGTTATTTTTAATAAAATCCAAGAGGTTTCTGTTCCTCCGTAGAGATCCAATGCAACTACCACGTTTTAATGTCCAGAAAAGTAGGAAAGACATCATTAAAGTACTCCATGTGACTCCAGTGGTTTAACCTCTGTTATTATTTTATGAAGTGACACGAGTGCTTGTTTGCGCAAAAAAAACAAAAACATAATTTACCACTTTATTTACAAAAAATAATGAACTACAACGTGCATTCACAAGAGCATCATGACGCGTATTTTGTGTTCATGCGAGAGCTGACGTTGCATAAACACGCTTTGGATAATATTATTTTATAAATAAAGTGGTAAATTAAGTTTTTTGTGCAAACAAAGCATGCTTCATAAAACTGAGGTTAAACCACTGGAGTCACATGGATTACTTTAATGATGTCTTTACTACCTTTTGGGGCTTGAAAGTGGTAGTTGCATTTCAGATTTCATGAAAAATATCTTCATTTGATTTCCGTAAAAGAATGAAGGTCTTACACGTTTGGAACGACACAAGGGTGAGTAATTAATGACAGAAATTTAATTTCTGGGTGAACTAACCGTTTTGCCTTCTTGAACATTATCTTGCAGATTCTGCAAAGTGTACATTAGGCAGCTGTACATTGCAATTGTTTTGGTTAAAATATTAATTTAAGAGCTCAGTGTTGAGTTTACAATTGACCTTTCACCGGAGTTTGATGGACAGGCGTACTGACCAGTCACAATGCAGATATCCTCCATTTTGTCTGGCAAACAAACCAAACTAGTTAGTAGATTAACGTCAGTTTTTGCAGTTCTGATGTTCATTCATGTTAAATTCGTGCTATAACTAGAAGAGATGATCAGTTCATGTGCTGCTTGAACTGAGGTGCTACACATTAAATTGCCACAAAACAGCATTTATTTCTTAAAAATGACAAAATTTGAAAGCTAAGGCTATTTCATATCAAAAGTAACCTGCTCCGTCTTGTCTGTTGGTGTGTTGTTAGTGTCCTCTTTGTTTCGCAATGTATTTTTCACTATGTGAGAACATGACGTGTGGCGTGAGAGCGGCATGGCTTGTCGGACGTAGCAAAAGTAACTAAGAGGGAAGGGTCTTTGCAAAAGGTCAACTGCAATTTAAAATTATTTTGGACTCGACTCTGACTCGGATGTTAAGGACTTGGACTCAAGTCCGACTCTGCCCTTTTTGGACTCGGACTTGATTAGTTAAGGACTTGGACTTGACTCGAACTCGACAAAAGTGGACTTGGACCCAACACTATTAAAAACTCTTTTTTATTATGTGGAGGCATCACACGCTGCATGACTGAATAATGAACATGGAAGTAATTTCACATAACCATTACAGATGTAATTAATATGAGGGGGGGGGGACTCTCCCTCTTCTTAACTTAAAATCATGAAAACGTTTTAGCTCTAGCCTGTTGGTCTCTGGGCATTTGTTATTAGATGAGGTGGCAATGACAAGAAAAAAAATAGCATCACCATATTCACCAAGGAGGCAACTACGCTAAAAGACTGTTGGGTAAGTGTTCCAGGGATCAGAAGCAATTCACAGCTGCTGAATTTGGTGTTGACAGTGAGTGTCAGATATACTAAGAACTGTCTCCATGCTGTTAATGACTCAGTCTGGGTGTTTGACCTGGTCAATCCGTGTGCACATTGAAAGTGAAGCTACCCTACAGGGCACAGATACTGTTATACAATCCTTTATTTGTCAGTCGGGATTTACCAGCTTGAAATAGAAGCTCTAAGAGCAAAGTAATGTTACTTTATAGAAGGCAGTGACGGTGAGGAAGATGAGTGCATTCAGAGACACAGATCCTGAGCTATTTCTCTTGTGATTAAATATTTCCTGAAAGATATTAAGTATATTAAAGAATTTCATGAGCAGTGTTGGTTGTAATGTATTACTAAGTAATTAATTTTCCTTGAAAAGTAATGTAATTTAATTTAATTCTGATGTAATTAAATTAAATACTGTATAGATAATAGAACAATTCAAAATAAAAACAACAGTGGACTTAACATCAAAATTTAAAGGATTAGTTCACTTCAGGATTAAAATTTCCTGATAATTTACTCACCCCCATGTCATCCAAGATGTTTATGTCTTTCTTTCTTCATTCGAAAAGAAATTAAGGTTTTTGAGGAAAACATTTCATGAACAGGTTGAAGGTTCAAATTGCAGTTTTAGTGCAGCTTCAAAGGGCTCTACACGATCCCAGACGAGGAATAAGGGTCTTGTCTAGTTTCGATCAGCCACTTTCTAAAAAAATAAATAAAAAATATGTATATACTTTTTAACCACAAATGCTCGTCTTGCACTGCTCTGCGATGTGCCACGCATTACGCAATCACGTTGAAAGGTCACGCGTGATTTAGGCAAAAGTACCGCGGTAGGGTAAAAAACTCCATCTCATTTTCTCCTCCAACATCAAAATCGTCCGACATTGTTGTTTTACCTCTTTTTTTGTAAAGGATGTAAAGGGCGTTTTTTTTTTTTTTTTGTAAAGGGCCTCCCCCCAACACACACATATGCACAATTTATTCAGAAATACATTAAAAATGCAGTTCTTGCATTTAGTGACTTGAATACACTAATATTTTTGTATTAAAATTAATTTTGATATTTTAAAGTAAAAAATATCAGGGTTATACAACTGTCCTGATATCATAATGAAGAAAAAAGTTCTTTAAAAAAAAAAAAAACAGATCATAGATAGGACTCCTGCAGACCCTCATGACTGTGCGTCAAGGTCAATAAGTCTCTTGAAATATATATATATATATTATTATTATTTTTATTTAAATAAAATAATTTGACCTTTTTATGTAAGTTCAGGTTGCTTAATTATGATGATTAAATGATTCTGCATAATTTTAGCTGCAATTCCGACAGACTGCAGCTCAGTGCGTCTGCATGCACTGGTTTCTGTGCCATTACCAAATTAGCTGAAATGCATCTGTTAGAGAAGGCTCGGGTTTCTGTTGACCCTGGAAAGTAAACGTCTGAGATAACGACAGCTTGTACAATGAGCTGATATTTTCAATTAGATTAAAGTCTCATTTCCATTTTAAGTCAAGTGGTACATTAGATATTATGCATGCAGTTGCCAAAGTTCTTATCCATTCCTCTTAAAACAAATTAATCATGTCTTAAAGAGGACACTGTGTGTGCAAAGCATTGTCTAACTGTCAGACGTCAGGAAAACTGCATATATTTTCTTACTGTCTGACTGTTTGTCTCACACTCTCCAGGGCTCTAGAGGAGAGAAGGAAACAGTGGGATGTTCAGGAGCAGAGATTGAGGGAGAATATTCTACAGCAGCGCCATCAGAGGGTCCAGGATGCCACAGAGAACTTCCAAAGAGCTCACCTCTCTCCATCCCAAAGGAAAAGACCAAGTAGGTTCAATGAAATAGACATGCGCACACTAATTCATGTGTCTACAAGCACTCTTTCCCCTGGTTTCACAGACAAGGCTTAAGCCTACTTCCAGAATAAAATGCATGTTTGAACTGTTTTAACTGAAAGCAACTTGCACTACTATATCTTGAAATATGTTACTGCCATTGTTTTCTCTCATGATGCACACCAGTAATGTTTTTTTCTAAGGTACGTTTATAAAAGAACTAATTGAACTAAGGCCTAATCCTGGCTTAATCTAAGCCCTGTCTGTGAAACCAGCAGTGGCTGGTTGCATAAACTTAGCCTCTATGTTAAGACTGTGACTTTAAGATCTAGTCTGACCAACTAGCAGTTAGTTAGGGCTAATCAGTCTTACTTTTCTGATTCAAATTAGACCGGTCTACCTTTTTATGTAATTGACTTTACAAAGTTAGTACCAGTCTTGAAGAAAAAATTAGATGACTTTAGTTTTAAGACTAGTCTAAGCAGTTTACGCAACTGGCCACAGGCCTTTATCTCCTGAACTATTATTAGGTCAGTATGTGCTCACATCTCTTGCACCATTTAACTGAAGTCATTTGTGTTCTGCAGCTGCCTTTAAGAGAACACCTCCCAACCTTGATGAAGCGCTATATCATATTCAAGGCAGTCCACTCTTATATACTCATCAATCTCAATTTTTGTCCAGTGCCTCCACTACTAGCAGGTACAACTTTGCTACCATGACAATATATCATTATTGGTTGATACATTTAGGTAATATTATCTAACAGCTTTCATGAATGAATTTCATTAAAGTAATATTTCATCTTAAATATAATTTAAAAGCTATTTTGAAAATAATTTCAGTTAGTTTTAAAATTAATAAAAAATAATTCAACATCTCAGACAGCTTAACAGATCAGTAGTTCAAGCACACTGAGATATAAATATATCTGCCATTTTAATATGTTAAGCATTATATAATGCAATATTGTTTATTTGTCTTATTAATAAAAGTTACCAAAATCTGGTCATTTCTTTTACAAATTCTGAATAAATTAAAAAAAAAAAAAATTAATAATTTTGGTAGCACTTAGAACATTTTTTTAAATCATAGAGTTCTATACAACTATATATATATATATATATATATATTTTTTTTTTTTTTTTTTTTTTTTGTATGAAAGATCCTATACAAATAAAGTTAAAGGGTAATAAAGTGCCTGTGTTGAACCACTTGTTTGTTTCAGGAGCAGCACTTCTTCCCAAAAGCCTTCAGGGGGCGCCCGTCACCTACGTACCTTATCTGCAGCTGAGGCCTACACCAAACTCCTGCAAGAGAGCAGCCTGACTAACTTCAGGAACAACCAGCCGTTCTTCTTCAATGAGCAGCAGCAGGAGACACAGACTGTTCTGAAAGAAAAAGAGCAGGCCAATCCACAGGTTAATATACATACTCATAATATATATATATATATATTTATATATATATATAATTTCTGATGATTATAGTTCATGAGAATAGTCCTTATGTAATTCCGAGGTTGAGGCTTTTCTGTAATTGTGATCAGCTTCACAGTGATTGACAGTGCCTGTGATTGTGTATGTTAAAAGAGGCCTGTTGTCAAATTTTCTGGGGGGGAGAAACAACAACATTGTAATTTTAGCCCAGGGCTGCTCCTGCCACAACATGCTGCAGCATCTCCTGAACAAACTGAGCTGTTTTAAGTTTTAAAGAGATGAGCTCATCTTGAGGCTTTCATCACACAAATGCATATTAAAACCACAGATACACAATCTCTATAACTCAAACAAGCATTTTTTCCCTCTCAGACAGTCAGTTATGTCTTCTTACACACACCAGCTGGAATGTTACCTGCACTGGCTTGTAGCCAACAGATAATTTAATACATTGAACTGTGAACAGAACAGGACGCAGAAGGTAATAACCCTATTTATAGGATAGGCTTTAGGCTTAGGTTTTCTTGGAAAAGTGTTCCATTCTGTGCACAAATGTAGTCAGACTTATGGAATGCCCTTCATGGGAATGTCTGTGACCATCATGCTCTACCTGCCTTTGGTTTTCCTTCTGGAAGTTTAGTAAGCTATTATATTTTATCATTTTTACTTTAAGAAGATTTTAATGTTTGTATCCCAAAGATCCAAAAATACACATCCTTTAGACTTCAATCCTCTTGCATAAGTGTAGATCGTCCTTTTCTATATGGAAAAGTTCCAAAAGTAAAATATTATTAAAGGTAATATATTTACACTACAGTTACATTTAGAGCTGCCCCCTAATAGTCGACTAACAGTTAGTCGTCAAGAAGAGGCTTAGTCGACCAAAATTGCTTTAAAAAAAAAAAGAAACAGAGGAAGTGGCGAAATCACGCAGTCTGTGATGGACAGATTGTTAACGCCAGGAAATTGAAACATGCGCCTATCATTCATCGGCCTCAAATATAGCTTATTATTTGAAACATGTTAATAGCAACTTTACAAGTCTGCTCGCTCTAACGTTAACCTAGATAAATGTGTGCCATTATTTAACCAAATGTTTGTGTGGAGAGCGCGCTTACTGCATGACATGGAGGCTATAAGAATAATCCAACATTTGAAACTGTAAATGGTTTGTTTTTATTTCTGTAAACTCACAATAACAACAAAACGTTGTTCTATTGTAAAATAATTCAAACAAACAGGATGCGCTTTCTGCTGTCTCGGTCAAGTGAACTTGAGCACGTCACAAAAATGAACCAAAACTCAGTATATACTTGGCTCACAGACATGAGAAATGTATCTATGGAAAGCTTGAAACACCTACTTTTAAATGAACCGTTTCAAATCTAAAACAAATATTCTCAGATGATGTAGTCCGTATGAAACATGCATATAGGCGCATGCACTACTGCAGAGACAACTCCATCTCTGCAGCCGAAAACACAAACACTAGTTTATCAATAAATTATCCTTCTGTTTTTTCATGCCACATTTATAATCATTTTGTTTGCTGGTGTTCTGCTGCAAGCTTTATGTGTGTTCTTGAATGCTGATTAGGCTATGTATTATATATAGGCAATTAAAATCTCATTACTATGATTTATATGGTTTATTAATATAAACGCACAATTAGTCGACTAAACGCTTAAATGAACGACTACTAGTCAACTAGAAAAATCTTCAGTCGAGGGCAGCCCTAGTTAAATTATACTTTTATTAAGCAAGGATGCAATACATTTTTCAAAAGTGACATTAAAGACATATGTAATGTTACAAAAGATTTCTCTTTCAAATGAATGCTGTCTTTTTAAGTTTTTATTCATCAAAGAATCCTGAAGAAAATAAAGTTTCCACAAAAATATTAAGCAGCACAACTGTTTTTAACATTGATAATAAAAATAAATGTTTCTTCAGCATATTGGAATGATTTATATGTTTTATTTCCCATCCCTCTTCAGATCATGCATGCAACATGATATCCAAAAAGCACTCTGCCATAAGTGCTCTAATGTTTTTATATTGATTTTCAGGAGTATCTTGATACCCCACATAGTGAGACAGAGAGTCTGTCTAGTCTGGACAGCTTAGAGAATGGAGAACCTCAGAAGAGCCTTGACACTGCACCAGTTTGTTGCTCCCAGCACAGCACCACCTGTGCCCAGTCTTTCTACCTCGCTGTGGATCCTTCTAAACTCCAAGACCCCAAAAGTCTTCAGTCAACATTGAGACAGTCCAACAACCCATGTTCACCAACTCACCCCTCCTCTTCCATAGCCAAGAGTTTCCTGGAGGAGATCTTAAACCAGGAAGTCAAACTCAGTCCCAGCTCACACTCACCAAGGGATCATGAGTCAGGAAAGGAAAGCAGGTGTCTCCGGAACATTACGCAAGAAAGATTTGATAACTCGAAGGACCAATCACAGAACTTCAACGCCCAGTCTACTCTTGGTTGCCAAAAAGAGATGACTCAGCAGGACTTAGCAGCTAATTCAGAGCGTATGGTAACTCATGACAATGACAGGAACGCTCAAGGGAACATTTTAAAAGACAAAAGATCTGTGGTTGCCCACTGCAGAACACAAGTTGTGCCAGATACCACACCCCAGGAATTCTCAAGTCTGACTAAAGACTTCAAGTCAGAATCCAAACAGCAGACAAGAACCCCGGAGGAGAAATATGCTAAACATGTTTCAGAAGCACAGACGACTCTTCCAGCCAGCAGCAGTTCATTCAAAGCCTTTTCAAGCTCCCCTGCCCATCTTAGCATAACTTATCAGACTGACCCGAGTTCCCTAAACATGCAACCAACAGAAACACTGAGTTCTTCACAGTTGTATAAACCCAATCCAGATGTAGATGATGCCACAGGGCTCAAGAGAGAATCCAAACCGCTGAGCATGGAGGAGGGTACAAGCATACATCCTTCAGATCCTAAAAATGAAACGGATGTCACCAAATTGGCAAAGGCTGGTATGTTGAAAAGCGTCTGCACATCTGCAGACCCCATGACCCACTCTGCCACTAACAACAATGTCAGATTCCTGAAAGGGATTCTTAAAAACCATTTAAAGTCCAAATCAGGAAATGTCAAATTCACTTACACCCCTGGCCATTTGCTTTTCACCAAAGAAGTGGCTATATTAATCCGGGACAGCGTGGAGCTGGCCAGGGCAAAACTCAATGAGTCGGAGCAGAATAGGACTATTAAGAAGAAACTGCGTTGGTTTGATGAGGTGGATGGAGTTGAGGGGGTTGACCGAGCGTTTAGAGACCCCAGCAGGCGTGCTGACCTGCCTCAACAAACCCATAAACAGCTCTTGGCGGATCACTCGGACCATGTGAATTTACTCACAGGGGTATCAAAAAACATTTCCAGTAAAACCTCTGCTGGGCCCCAATCCTCTAGACAGGCCTGGGCAGAGGTAGGGCCCCAAGAAATCCGTACACAGGAGCATATGAGAGAGCACACCTCTCAAAGACGAGCCCTCTGCATTGGGGGCTCGCGGATTCCCCGGAGAGCACGCTCAGCCAGAGTCGGTCCGTGTCCCGTTACCTCCCGGGCCAGGAAGGGCACCATCATCAGACCGCAATCTGCCAGGGAAGCACAACATGTGGCCAAGACCCAGGGGAAGATTTTGGTGCCTCGGCCCCCTCCAAAACCTGAAGCTGTAGAGTGTGACTTAGCTGAGTACATCTCCAAGGCATCCTGCTGTGATGATGCTGTACAAATCAGAACAGGTCTGCAGGATTTGGCCCTGTACAGAGATACTCCAGATAGCCAGACAATAGTTCATCGGCCTACCCTCAGAACAGATAATATCTGTGCTCCAGCTCCACCTTACTGTATCTGCACCCACGAGACAGGCATCTGTTCCCTCTCCCCTCCAGATGCCCTTGCAGACAGTGCCAGACGCAGGTGTGGAGAAAATGGGATCTGTTTGGACCGGACTCCAACAGATGAGGAGATCTCACTGCTTTGGCATGGAGTCCGAAGTGCTCTCGCCAGCAAAGATGGTAAAGAAACCCCCAAACTTAGTATTTCTCTCATAACATATTTTTTATTTCAACTGAGTGGGTTTAAAATCCCACTACACATCAGTGAATATTATTATGTTAAAGGATTAGTTCACTTTAAAATGAAAATTACCGCAAGAATTACCCCACGATTTTCTGCATTCAAGTTACGGAAAGAGCGTAACTGACGTCGCGTCAGGTACGTTTTTTTTTTCGTAAGTTGAATATGGAGAAGTAGGACGTAGGGTAAGCGTTTTGAACAGCGAGAGGCGCTACACTTTCTTCGTAAGTTGAGTACGAAAGGCGGTCTGGCAGAAGCTAGATATTTTACTTAACTTGTTAAATATGGATATTTTTCTTAAACAAACACATCGATTCACTTCAGAACCCCCCCCCCATGTGGAGTACGTTTATGATGGATGGATGCACTTTCTTGAGCTTCATATTCTTTGCCACATTCACTGCCATTATAAAGGTTGGATGCGTCAGGATATTTATTAATATAACTCAGATTGTGTTCATCAGAAAGAAGAAAGTCATATATACCTAGGATGGCTTGAGGGTGAGTAAATCTTGAGGTAATTTTTATTTTAAAGTGAACTACTCTTTTAATCATACAAAGCCTGATACCAAATAATGAAAAATATATATTTTTTTAACTATTGAAACCTAAACATTAAAAAAAATACATATAAATGTAGTGCATATGTTTTTATAACATTAGATAAATCAGGCTGTTATGGTAATTTATTGATCACAACAAAATTGTGTTTTTAATTTCATTTACAATCTTTGAATCATAAATTAATTATTTAAAGTTCTTAAAGGAACTTTTTTCATTTTTCTTTGTTAGACCAAAAAACAGTATTACACTGCCAAGATTGGTAAAACTAATAGTATATATAAATGCACAAATTATATGTATAGTATCTCACAGAAGTGAGTACACCCCTCAAATTTTTGTAAATATTTTATTATATTTTTTCATGTGACAACACTGAAGAATTGACACTTTGCTACAATGTAAAGTAGTGAGTGTACAGCTTGTATAACAGTGTAAATTTGCTGTCCTCTCAAAATAACACACAGCCTTTAATATCTAAACCGCTGGCCACAAAAGTGAGTACACCCCTAAGTAAAAATGTCCAAATTGGGCCCGATTAGCCATTTTCTCTCCCTGGTGTCATGTGACTCGTTAGTGTTACAAGGTCTCAGGTGTGAATGGGGAGCAGGTGTGTTAAATTTGGTGTTATCGCTCTCACTCTCTCATACTGGTCACTGGAAGTTCAACATGGCACCTCATAACAAAGAACACTCTGAGGATCTGAAAAAAAGAATTGTTGAAGACTAAGGACATGGACTACTGGAACCATGTCCTGTGGTCTGATGAGACCAAGATAAACTTATTTGGTTCAGATGGTGTCAAGCGTGTGTGGCAGCAACTAGGTGAGGAGTACAAAGACAAGTGTGTCTTGCCTACAGTCAAGCATGGTGGTGGGAGTGTCATAGTCTGGGGGCTGTCAGTGCTGCCGGCACTGGGGAGGTACAGTTCATTGAGGGAACCATGAATGCCAACATGTACTGTGACATACTGAAGCAGAGCATGATCCCCTCCCTTTGGAGACTGGACCGCAGGGCAGTATTCCAACATGATAACGACCCCAAACACACCTCCAAGACGACCACTGCCTTGCTAAAGAATGTCTCCAGACCTAAACCCTATTGAGCATCTGTGGGGCATCCCCTAACGGAAGGTGGAGGAGCGCAAGGTCTCTAACATCCACCAGCTCCGTGATGTTGTCACGGAGGAGTGGAAGAAGACTCCAGTGGCAACCTGTGAAGCTCTGGTGAACTCCATGCCCAAGAGGGTTAGGGCAGTGCTGGAAAATAATGGTGGCCACACAAAATATTGACACTTTGGGCCCAATTTAGACATTTTCACTTGGGGATGTACTCACTTTTGTGGCCAGTGGTTTAGACATTAATGGCTGTGTGTTGAGTTATTTTGAGGGGACAGCAAATTTACACTGTTATATAAGCTGTACACTCACTACTTTACATTATAGCAAAGTCTCATTTCTTCAGTGTTGTCACATGAAAAGATATAATAAAATATTTACAAAAATGTGAGGGGTGTACTGAGATACTGTGTGTGTGTGTGTATATATATATATATATATATATATATATATATATATATATATAATTAATGACATATTATTGAATGTGTATAATTTTAATTACATATTTAATTACATAATATATTTCATGATTATTATAAATCAAGAGTTTAAATAAAAGAAATAAAAAATGGTAGCAAGAACATTGTTATTGGTGTAAATGGTTAAAATTTTAATAATTGAGCAGACTCCACCATGGCAGCGTCTTTTTTTCTGACAGTGTAAATTAAAAAAATAAATATACATTACAGTATATATGTTAATTTTATCTGAAGTAGGCAAAATATTTAAAATGCATTACAATGATCATTTAAATGTATATACCTCAAATGCATGCTGTATCATATTGGATACACACATTTTCAACAGTTTTTTCTATAAATAATGTTTGAAATTATGCATACAGTAGATAGATCGTATACAAAAGGTTTGTGTTCATCATGTTTATGGTGTAGAGGCATTAGAAGCCATAAATAATGAAATACTATGTTGTGATTGGTTGCAATTGTGTCATTGCGCAGCATTTTCTATTACAATGTGTACTGACAAATTACTTGTTGCATCATGCTTGGTTAGAACATGGTGTAGCAAGTTCCAGCCTAACTATTTATTGCTTCCCTATTTCTGTATTTTCCCATTCTGCTTGTCATCTTTCCTTTAAAATTTTGAAAATGATTATTTACCTGCTGTGAAAAAAGACACATTTTCAGTAGGCAAGAAATGACAAGAAACATTACAAAACTAAGTCATGGAATCATCAGCTTCCCATGAACTTTCCCTGCACCTTGTCATATAGTCAAATGAGAGTCGATTGAAAGAACTGAGCTCCCTTTGTGTGTCGGCGAGTCCAGCAGCTTTGTTTGAGATTCTTGAGGGATGTTTTTCTAGAGTCTTTGGAAAAGGCTCTTTTTTTGGTGTTGGTCAGTTTTCTTTGGCCCTTTGCACAGCACTGCACCACTTGGGATTACTACTCTGTTGAAATGGATCCATTTAATGATGGACTGTCGTTCCTCAGGGGTCAATTATTTTTTATAACATCAGGAAACCTCTACATTTTGAGGACAGATACCTCAAGAACAGGAGATGTGATTTTCAAACATTAGGACCTTTCAGTTGAACTGTCTTACTGTTTTTTCTTTTGTCTTTTTTGTGTGTGTGTCTCTCTCTCTCTCTGAATTGACTTAGGTGACCCTCAAAGTTTTCTTGCTCACAATGGCCCGTTGTCTTCTCCTCAAGTCAGTGCCAGCCTGTCCCATGTTACCATCAATGGTGATAGTCTGATCAGTGGTGTCAAAGGAGCCTCAAGAATGGGTGGCTTTTTCTTGTCTTCCCCTAACGGCAAAGAGGCTATAGGTTTGTGTAATTAAAGATGTCAAAGGAGCCCTAATAATACATTTTATACATACAAATGACTTATAATATGGTCATTGCTTCACTAGAGTTGTTTAGACATTAAAGCCACAGATCTGTGAGCCCATTCATCAAGACATTATATTTCAGAGATTCATTTGGTCATTTCCTTTAAGAGGATGTGGTCACTGATCACTGAAATGTGCTGCTCGGATATGATATGAATGTGATTTTTAATCTGAGTTTCTTCTGTAAATCAGTCAAAAGTCCAATAAGAAGACAGGCTATGGAGAGTAACATGGTGAAGAACCGGGTTTCAGTAGAAAACGGCAGAAATCAAACTGCAGGAGCCACACCGAGAAAGCCCAGTTTCCCTAATCAGGTAAAACTGCACTTGTTCTCAAACTACTGTCCTAGAAAGCGAGAACATTTAAATATATAAATAAATACAAATTAACTTAATTTAAATAATGCAGCCCCCTTGGAAGTTTGCTAAGGCCCCCTAGTTTGAGAACCACTGATCTAGTTTATAGTGTAAAGGACAAATGCAATATACTTGCAAACATTTTTGTACTATGTTGCTGTTGGCTTTTTGACATTTTTTAAATTGTTTAATTAAGTTTTGTTTATTCAATAACTGCTTATTTGTGGTTTAACAGGTCACTGTGCCAAAAACTCAGCACCCAAATAAAAATGGTCATGCAGCAGACAGTGAAGGTAATTTATAATGTAAAGCAATATCTGTTATCCTTCTCTAGAGATTTTCAACAGGGCAACAACAAAAAGAAAATGTAACATGTAAATCTCTTCAATCTCATGTACAAACATGTATTAATAACTTAAGGTGTAGCATGTTTTTTTGTTGTTGTTGTTGTTGTTGTTTTTAAATGCTCAACCAAAATTAAAATAGCGTATTTATTTACCCTCATGTCAAATCTTTATCCATGAGACACTGAAGACAGAAGTTGTTTTAGTGCACAGCCACTTTACTGATACTTTTTATTCATTTATTTTTGGAGCTTGACTGGAATATTAACATGAGGGAAACCTTTGATTGTGAAACAATAATACAATTTAAAATAAAAATATATTTTAAAATATAGTTTATTCCTGTGATGGCAAATCTGAATTTTCAGCATCATTACTCCAGTCTTCAGTGTCACATGATCCTTAAGAAATCATTCTAATATGCTGATTTGCTGCTCAAGAGACATTTCTTATTAACATTTCTGATTATTATCAATGTTGAAAAAGGCTTTTTGCTGCTTAACATTTTTGTGGAAACCGTGATACATTTTTTAGGATTCTTTGATGAAAATAAAGTTCAAAAGAACGGCATTTGTTTGAAAGAGAAATCGTTTGTGACATTATGTCTTTACTGTCACTTTTGATCAATTTAATGTATCTTTGCTGAATAAAAAAGTATTAAGACTTAGTATTTTTTTCCAATCAATCATTTTTTTTCCGTTATAGGCCCTGGGGTGTCAGACGGTGCTCATGAAGTTGTTGACTCTGCTCAGACCCATAAGTCCTGCAACGGTCCAGTTGGTCCCCAGAGCCAGAGAATACAGTACCTAAACATCAGCGCTCTGTCACTAGAGGAGCAGAGGATCCTGCAGTCACTCGAGAGACTTAATCAACGTCTGCAATGTCAGTTTCATTTCAAATTCTGCACATTTAATCCACACTCTCAAAGCTAATATGTTTAACGGTTTGAGGAAAATAGCTTTTAAATTGACCCTGTATGTTTCTTGTTTTAATGTTTTCCAAATATCAACAGCTACACTGTAAAAAAAATATTTTCCTGATTTGTTATCACAACATTTTCTTTTATCAAATCAACTTCAATAATTAATGTGGTTCAGATAACATAATATTTTGAGTTTCGGTTGATTAAACCAATCACTTTCATTGTATTAACTCAAATTTTTAATTTAAATGAACTCAATTTTAAGGCAACCAGGCAACTTACTTTTTAAAGTTAAACCAACAATTCTTTTTTACAGTGTGTGTTTGTTGGCATGTGCATTAGCTTATATATCTCCTGATCACTTCTGCTTGATTTAACAGATGTGCAAGATACAGCTGGTGGCAAGCCAGCGATGAGGGGCATCTTTGCTTTAGGTCCTGCATTTGTAAGTATTGGCCATGTGTCAAGAGGAAGTGATCTGTTGCCCTGACCTAATGTGACCTGCTCACAGTTCTGTCCCCTCTCTCTTTCTTCTTATCCCTGCAGAACCAGACCGGTGAGGCTGCAGGCGTCACCATGCGTAGGCGAGGAGCCTCTGCTGACAATCGCACCCGAACGCAACAGCGTTACTGACTACACCTCCCATGATCCACCACTCCCTCAACTGCACTTTGAAAACCTTTAAACCTTACAAATGCGTGCTTCACATTGCTGAGACACAATTAAATAGTGTATTTGAGTTGTATTTAATTGTTTATCAGTTGTAATACGTGTGAAATGATTCTGGCAATACACAATACTTAGTATTTGTGTAATAAAAAAATTAAAGAATTTATTTTATGCATTCATAATGCCTTCTAATTAGTTGATATTTATTTTTATAAATATATTTTCATAGGAACTGTATGTTATTAATGTACTGTTTTTTTATTCTAAACAATCTTGACTCTTGGAGAAAAAATAAATTCATTTGAAAAAAATTAGTTTGATTTGCTTTATTTCCTCTGTGCCAAAACAAGATAAAAGGCTTTCTGTGCAACTTGACCTCAGTCAAGTGTCAGTTAAGCATGAAATAGATACAGATTTACGTTGTATGTGTGGCATAATCATGACAGGTTTTTCTGGGTGTGTATTTTATGTTTGAGCATGTGTATGTGTGTGTCGATGTCCTATGTGAATGATGTTTTGCGTTTTTGTAATCAGTGTATACACGCATGGGAAAGATTATCTAGGTGTGTGACAGTGACATTTGAGTGAATATTAATTACTCCAGTGTATTGGAGACTCGCTGCACAGGCTTTGCAGGATAACAAAGTCAAACCAAGCTGTACTCTGTCCTGATACCATCACCACCACCCTATAACTGTCATGTCAGGTAACCCCTCTGTACAAAGCTGTAGGGTATTTTTGCTGTTAAAAACGCGAGACGCTGGTCAATAAAACTAAAAAATAATGCAAGGTCTAGAGATGTGTTTTACTAAATGATTTGCACATGTTTTACGGCATTTGGAATGAGAACGCTGTTTAAGACAGTTTTAGCGCCATCAAATATGGCTTTTTTGGATGTAAATGCAATTCATCTATAACCCTTTTGGCTTGCCATATAAAGATGTCCATCTTGCACATGTTTACACTGAAAAACAATGGAAACGTAGCGCAGTGGAATGAAAAAATGCGTTCTGTGTGAACAGGCCCAACTTACTATTCTACGCAATCAACTACTATATCTAGGAAGGTTAAAAAAAAATATTTTTTGGTTACAAAGTATAAAATTAGCATAACTAATTAGCATAAATTTCAGAATGTATTTGGTACATCATCTTTCTAGTGTTAGTTTATGTTAACTAATGTTGTTTATTAACTAAAGGTTAATATATGAAACCTTCATTTGATATGTAATACTAGTCATAAAAAACAATTAATTAAGAAAAGGTTAACAATGGTTTGTAGCTTCAGGAAGCGAAAGCTTCATGGAGCCACCCAAAAAAAAACAACAACAAAAAAACCGTTAAAAAGGTTGGCTCATACATCTCTGAATGAATGATAATCACTTGATGAAGAAACAAAGTTCAATAGGTAAAAGGTTTTTTCACACAAAACTGACCTGTAAGGGAGGGTGCGCAGGAAAAGCCATCACTCAATGTCATACGGAGATGTTCACAAAATTTGCTCTAAAAGCTTAATAGAGACCCAATTACAATGTGATTTTGTAACCAGTTGCGGTTAAGATGGAGCTTGCCATTCTGTGGCCTTCTGCTGCAGGTATAGCTGCTAATATGGCAGTTAGCAGAGTCTGCATGCTTCCTGTTATGAATAAGAAGGAATGGATGGTCATATAAGGAAATACTGCAAGAGAATCTCTTTCAGTCTGCAAAAACAGAAGCTTGGAAGTAAATTACCTAAAAATATATATATACATTTTATTTACTGCTTTGTCAAGTTGACCTGAACATTGTGATAAGCAAGCACTATTTTTTTTAAATATTCAGTGTTGCCAGATTGGAAATGTCCAAGTATCGTACCAGAAGCTCACGATCTTATTTGGAAAAAAATTTTTAGTATAGATAAATTAACTAAATTAATAACTGATTATTTTTACAACAGAACGTACCAGAAGCTCAAAATGATCGTATTTTGGAAGAAAATGATCGTACACGATTTTTAGTAGGCTATAGATAAATTAACTCAATTAATAACTGATTATTTTTGAATCAACACTGAACTTACTTAAAGGCCCGCTGAAGTGTCTTGGCACGCGCAGCATTATTCAATGTGTTGACGTAATTTCAACTGAAACAGAAAGACAGGGCGAACAGCCCCGCCCCTTTATTTAAATAGCCAATAGCGTTTCGGTTATGTCACAGTTCGGCCAGAGCCGTTAGACTCTATAAAACCTCAGTTTTCTTCTAATCTCTAACCGTTTCTCCTTCTAATGTCCTTTATTTCGCTTTAATATACAGCATTCTGTGCAGAATTCAAATGGGTCCGATACCTTTTGTGGTCTGTGCCGACTCGCGACGCGCATATGATCTGTGCGCTCGTGTCTCTGGACCAGAGCAGACTGCACGGGTTATGGCGGATCATCCTATGTGACACTAACGCGAAAACGGACTTCATTCGCGTCAAAGGAAAGCATATTTACACTATCTGAATCATTCCATATTCTCTTTATAGTGCACTATGTGCCATTCTCCATGTAGAAACTAGTAAATGTGTGAGCAAATGACCGATTTCGAGTAGAGGAGGAGGCGGGACTTCAGATTCTAGAGAGCATTTGATTGGACAGAGGATTTGATGAGAAGCTGAAGTGTGATGTGATGTCATGAAAATCCGTGATCCATTTGGAAGTGAGAGACTGTAAGTTTTGAATGCTTATATCTCCTAAATGCGAATTTTGTCATTGTTTTGGAACACACCAGCTTATTAATAACCTTAAGGCTAACATATTCATACTAAAAGCTAAAAAAAAACTTACATTTTAAACTTTAAGTTGGACAGTGACACTATTTTAGCTGCTGTATAGCCAAGATTATGTTCCCTCTGTAAAGCTACTTTGACACAATCTGCATTGTAGAAAGTGCGAAATAAATAAAGATGACTTGACGAGTCAAATGTACAGAACAACTTTTTGACATGACCTGCAAATTACCACAATAGATTAAAAAAAACTAGGCGTTACCTTAGAGGGAAACAACTGACCTAAAAGCTCTGTGGCAGAAACGTTAACTTGTGCTCGTGAGAGAGAGTCATTCTCCACGATGATTGGTCGAGAAGATGTAACATGAGATGAGATGGAAGACATGCCTAACAACGTTCACGTTCTCCTTACAATCATGACATAGAGGATCCACAGCTAGATCAATGAATATAGAAGCCCTTACAACGACCATCATTTGAAGTGTCACAAAAATTATCGTACATTATGGGATTTTTTTCATTATTGATCGTACATCTGCAATACTGCTCATATTACTTATGAATGGGAGAAAGAGAACGTGCAATATGGCGGAATATTTCTGCCTTTTAAATAAAAGAGCCAATTGCTAATCGGTAAAGTCATCACGTCACTGTATTCGCTTGTTAAGTCGTGACGTAAGGACCCGTTTCTGGGTCCAAGCCCCGGCTCGTTTCACTTGAGAATGCCATCTCGATGGCCGTTTATAAACGCTATTTATTCATAATAAACATTTAACATTTTAAAAAGTTAAACATTTAAAATGCGTACAGTCTACACAACAGTCTGCGTGCTCACAGCGTCATAGCCATTCATATTTTAACGATTTATAAGATTAATCACTGTCTGGCCATCTGGGATTTTGGTATGGAGATAAAGGTTATGATTATACTTTTTTGGTAGTATTACACATTTTTTTGTATATTAGCACCGTTTGTTGTTTTCTTGTGGTATGAGATAGAGCGTTTGGACCCGGAAGCGCTGCCGCGTGACGTCGGACTTAACAACCGAATAGAAAGCGCAGCAGCGCTCGTTGTGTTCATCCATGTCTACTGACAGACATCCGCTAAAAACATTACAATGCTCATGATAACTCTTTCGTTAACTCCACAATAAGTAACTCCATTTAACCAGCTATCACTGTCGATCCCATACAATAGGGAATATGTTATTTAATAGTTTGGCAAGCAGTTTTGGATGCCCGAAATAGCTGCCCGGAGGCTTTGCAAATATGGCCACCGAGTGAACAGACTTTCCTGGAAAGGAACTTTGACTAAACTGAACAACCTGTCAAAGTTATTGCAAAAGATTGAACCTATTTTTGATGAAAAAGGTGACTCTACAAAATGTTAAAACTAAAACATGGAGTAATGTATAGTCCTGGAAATAGAATTGTACTTACAAAAAAATCCATCAAGCACTGTTAAAGTGGTATTAAGTGTGTCATCATCATTCATAAAAATTCTTGATTGTTTAGTAATCAGTGTTGGGGAAAGTTATTTAAAAAAGTAGTGCTTTGTCGGCACCAATAGCCTCATAGGCAGCGTGTCGACATATAGCGCTTCGGGCGTCCCGAATTCAAGTCCCGGCTTGTGGACCTCTCCTGATCCCGTCCCCCTCTCTCTCTAACTTCGCTTCCTGTTAACTAACTGTCTTGTCATAATAAAAGGCAAAAACGGCAAAAATAAATCTTAAAAAAAGTAGTGCATTACAATATTGTGCTACTTCCCAAAAAAGTAACTAATTACGTTAGTTACTTTTTATGGAAAGTAACATTATGTTACTTTTGCCTCACCTGGGCTGGGCTTGCTAGTTTGTTTTTTAATAACAAAAAAGTTCAATTTTTGGCAAACGTTAGGGCCCTTTTACACCAAAAGTGTGAAGGAATTGCAAAATAACATCTGTACAGAAGAGGGCGCGGCTAAAACTGCTGTGCTGCCATTCTGGATTGTAGAAGAAAGGGATGCAGGAGAAGAAAGTTCAGTAATAAAAAAAAAAAGTAAAACAAATGTGATATTTATCATAGTCATTTTTGATTATTAGCACAGTTGAATTGGATCATCGAAGGTCAGCAGCAAAGACATTGCTCAATAAAGTGAGATTAAATACATAAAGAATATTTGTATTATTTAACATATTTAATTATTGCAGGTTTGCATAATATTCTGAGTTTGCATTTCATTGTTATTATTCATTTGTATTGAATCTGTTTTTGTGCAAGTGAGAGGAGTAAACGCATCCTCACATTTAGTCTAGAACTACAGTAACTATCATGTTCACACACAACACCTCTGCACTTACTCCTGATTTCTCTCAACATGGGGACAGGAGAGCTGTCAGTCAATAAATAGGAAGTAACTTGCATTACTTATTTGAAAAAGTAAGTCCAATATTTTGTTGTAAATTTAAAAGTACTTGTTAGTTGGAAAAGTAATCTAATTCTGTTACTTATAATGCGTTACCCCCAACACTGTTAGTAATAAATGTGACTTTTTTGGAAGAACCACCATTTTCAGTTTCTTTCGACAGAGCATGTTGGTTGATGTGTTACGCTAACCACTGTCAATTTTCCAATTCAATTATTAACTTGGATACATGATACCAGTGTTGGGTAAGTTACTTCAAAACAGTAATTAATTACTAATTACATCATCAATGTTGTATTTAAAATACTTTTTTAATTACTCGGTTTAAAAAGTAATTTAATTACTCAATAAGTAATTCAACTCACCTCAAGGTTTATAGGGATTTTATATCTTAAAATACCTTGACCAGATAGGCAATAGAAAGGAAACTCTTTTAATAATTTAACATGGAATAATCAAACATGGAATAGTTTAACCTTTTATAGCTTTTTAAACATACTATAATACTTAAAAAAAAAAAAATTAGTATCAAATAGGGATGTCACAATACCAAAATCCAGTAGTGAGTACCGATACCACCAAAAGTGTACACAATACTCTATACCAAAGTTGATACCACGGTAAAAATATATAAAAATACAAATAAAACAATGCTATATATATATATATATATATATATATACATACATATATATATATTTTTTTCAGATAGGTCTAATAGTAGTTTTACTTAAGTAAAAAGACCACAGAAATTGAATAATCAAATATAAAATAACTCTGCATAGTCATAACTGTATAAATTAAATATAGATTAATCCTTATTAAAGCTTTTCTTTTGTTCTTTGATTATCATTTATAATACAGACAGCCAATAGTAGACAGTAGCATGTTTTAAAGGCCTAATGGACAGAGACAATATGCTGTTACACATGCTGTTCACATTCACATAACCAACGCAAATATACGCCAAGACGGGCATTTTGACATAACTGTGTGTGTATTCGAACGTTTATGTGTAATAAAACGCAAAAATCTGACACTCGCGAGAGGCGGCTATGTGTGTGCGCTTTGGTTGAGAGCGCGCTGACTGAAGACCGTCTCTTATAGAGCGCGCACAGTTTTTTTCTCCCTAGGACATAGCTTACATTTTACCGTAATGTTCTTGCCTACCTGTTTCAAAAAAGTGAAGTAATTGGAATATTTCCATACTGAAAAACAGCCACTCGCTTCTGCCAACATCTTCAGACAGCGACTACGCAGCCAACTTTTTCCAAGTTGCGAATTCACGCGCAACTGCACTACAGCTAACGATTTTAAAGAGGCAGCGTTCACTTTTACCTTTAGACGACAAATTTAGATTTTAAATTCAATATTGATTTAAACAGAACTGTTGAACTAATTTACAATATGTAACGCAAGTACATTATAAGTAACTGTAATTAAATTACCTAAAAATGAGCAGTAATCCCTTACTTTACTTTTTCAGTGGATAAGTAATTTAATTGCATTAACGCGTTACACACAACACTGCATGATATCAATGCTTAATTAACCACTCATGCAAAAGAGAAAGAAAAACAGCCAGATAACTTCATGCTATGCACATTTTAAGATTCGTCTGCGTTCAGCGCCATTCATCCTGTCAGGTCTTTCTGAGAAGGGCGCAGTCTCTTCTCCGGTCAGCTTGCCTTGGCTTGTTGCAGCGGGTGGAGGAGGTCCCTGCACCTTTGAAGAATTTGGCAGAGATTGCCTTCCCTCTTTGAAATGTGACAAATTGAAATGTATTGCAAGAATACACTTGCTGAACAGGTTTTCTACTCATTGTGCCGTGTCTGTGCTGTAGTGTGTAAAGGGCAGTTTCTCACCTAAATTTCTCTTTCCACTTGACAGGGGGAGGTTTCCTTTGCTGATGGATTTTGTGTGTTTGTGTTTATGTCTCCATCTTACATTCAAACAATATTTCTCCTCATATCAAACTTTTTTTTAAGTGCAAAATCTGTTTAAGAAGTCTATTTAAAACACATTTTGCAATTTCATTGTCTTGTCATGAACCTGTATTTGTTGTTCTCTTCTTCACTAACATATGAATCATTAACTACATTTCTAAAAGAGACGAGTAAACCAAAACCAAAAACATTTAATACCTCATTGGGTGTGGTTCATTACTAAAAATCCTAAAATGACTTAATACATAATCTACATAAGTTTTTGGAGCAAACATTCTGACCATAGAGTTGCTCAGATATTGCTGCATGGCATATGAGCTCCATTATAACTCTGAACAAGCTTGTTTTACATTTGTATGAAGTGAATACATACAACAGAAAGGGCATGGCAATTTCCTTGTCTTTGTTATAATAGGATCAGTCAGCTCTTGACAGACGTTCGTGTTATGCAACAAAACATTGCAATTAAACCATCACAGACATAGGCTGGGGATTAAGAGATAACTGCAGTTCTAGACAGAAAAAGAATGGCAAACCAACCGTACAGATGTCCACATTAACACTCTACCTTTAGAAATAAATACGAGTAATGGAGCTTATGAAAGAGATCATTATATCACAACAATATGCAGCCTACTCACTTATGCCTTAAATGAACATAAGTTAACACATTAAAAATATGTATACATTAAAATGAAAAATGATTCAAATGAATAATTTATCAAATCAATGGTTGTTTAAGGTTGGTAATTATCCATGTAAAAAGTGTCAGAAAGAAAATATGTCATTTTATATTTTCATTTTCATTTCATTACTAAATAATACTAAACTTGATTAAGTGTATGATAATAAAAATATTTTCATTTCTTTTAATTAGATCATCTAAACTGTCATTGGCCTATAGAGGGCGCACACACTCCCATTTTCATCCAGACACTATCTATCTATCTATCTATCTATCTATCTATCTATCTATCTATCTATCTATCTATCTATCTATCATCTGTTTGCCTGTATCAGTCTATCTTCTCTCTGTCTGTCTGTCTGTATCTATCATCTATCTATCGTATGTCAAAAACATTTAATTCATGCTTCAAAACCTACACTAATGTGTCAGTAAATTGGCCAATGTCACCAAAATAAAAAGTGTTTTTGTCATTGTGTGAGCCACACTGGTCAAAATCTTTAGATGTTTTACAATGGAAAAAATTTGTTAATTGCAAATTTCATGTTTTTTTTTTTTTTTACTTTTCTGTTAACACTGACTGCTTTCTATACTATACAGGAATGTTTTGTCTGGCTGAATGAGCTTATTAGATACAGATTTCAACAGTAGGCAACATTTTAATGGGAAAGTCAATACTGTAGTACGCAAAAATAAAATGATCATTTGTATTTTATACAGTACATATTTTTGTACAAATTTGTTACATGTAAAATGAAAATTTACAGTTGCTTGTTTTGTTTTGTTTTTTTGCAAATTCTATTATGTCTTCCCTGAACACCACCAGCACACATTCTTACAGATCTTCAGTCTACATGTAACACATCTCTACAAAAATTAATGTACTATATAAATACAAATGTATTAATACAGTACTGCTGTAGCTGCTGCTGTTTAGTGTTGTGACGTTCCTCCATGTTCAAAAATGTAAAAATGATTGTGCTGCATGGCCAAACTCCTCCATAGGGTGAATTCAGGTTGATTGGGACACTTTTTCCAAGTCATCTCAATGGCAAAAACTGTCCCAATCACCCAGAATTTACCTTATGCTTTTAAACTTGATTGGTAAGATTGTGATTCGTCCTTTATTACAATGGCAGGTCACTTGCAAATTTAGCAGACATTACAAACACTGCATGTCAGATATTTATGGAATATATTTGTGCATTCTGATCATTGAATAGATCATTTTGCATGTGATGGCTCACATGATGAAATAATATTTAGACGTTGTGAAGACTTGGATAGTTTCACTGAGAATCTACTCATTTGCACACATGTGCCAAAACACACACAATTAGCTTAAATCAATAAGAAATTCAAATCTGATCTGTTCAGAGATCTTAACTTATTGTTTTGAGAGAGAAAAAATAGGGATGCACGATATATTGGCCACCATATTGGTATCGGCTGATAATATTAGGGCTGCAACAAACGATTATTTTGATAATCGATTAATCTACTGATTATTGGAACGATTAATCGACTAATTATTATACTGGTTAATCAGTATGCTTTGTTTGATTATTCCACAAGCAATTAGTTAAAATACGTTATACTTTTAACTAATAATTAAAACAAGGAAATCACTTCAGCTTTTGAAAGTGTATTTTTAATGAATTTGTTAAAAAATACTGTTAAAATGACATACTGTGTTTTTATTAAGTCTGGTAATTATAATAACTCTTTATTAAGAGTAAAAATATGAATATGTAATATTGTGCAAACATTTCTGAAAAATGCTCCTCTCTAGATCAGTTCTCTTCAGTTCTTTTTTTTTTTTCTTCTTCTTCTTCTTCTTCTTACTAACTATGGAGTTTATGGTCATTGAATGGCTTTCCTGAGGTAAATGTAACATGCAACCGTTTTATTGCGGTCTTTCTGCGGTTGAAACTCTGATTAAGTGATTACATTAGAGCTGGATTCATTTCAGTAAATTGTACTGTATCTTTCAACCTACTTTTTAATATTCATTCATGTTCATTTCATGCTGTAATAGCAGAAAAGAGGAAGAGATAATAGGTTCACGTGCCGCTTGACCTGAGGCGCTACAGCGATCTGTCACTCCACATTAAAGAGTGCCAAAACCACATGTATTGTTTGAATCCCGTAGTAAAATTGACAGAATTTAAACGTTAAGACTTTGTTTTATATCAAAAGTAACCTGATCTGTCTTATCAGTCGGCGCGCTGTCTGTGTCCTCTGTGCTCTGCTATGTATCTTTCACTGCATGAGAAAATGGACGTGTGGCGAACAGTGAGTTTAAATGAGAGTTGGTGGCCCTGCATGACAGCATTTTTTGTAGTTATGCTAAACGTTATGTTTTATGCTATGTTAAACTCCCACATTTTAGAGGTTCGACTTCGTTTGCAATATGCAATCCGAAGCACCGTGTTTTCTTCTATTGAATTCGATCCGGGAGGGCTGCATTACAGTATTGCACTACAGCGCCCCACTGGTTAAACCGCGTTATTGCAGGCCCGTCAAATAGATCATATGAGATTAAAAGACTATTCGACAAATATTTATGGACAATTTTTTATTGTCGATAATGTCGACTAATCGTTTCAGCCCTTGCCGATATATGAGTTTATGTTTAATGTTATCGTTATCGGCCCAATAAGAAAATGTGGCCGATATATTAAAGCCGATAAATAATACATTATTCCGTTCAGCTGAGACACTTCAGATGCGCACTGTCCACCATTATGGTTTTGAATTGCTTGAAATATGATTGAAATCACTTCAAAAAGGAAAATACAGTTAAGTACATCGCAAGTCTGTTATATAGACTACATAATATTATAATGATAACATTATAATTGTGTGCTTGGGACATGGCTTTTAATGGTGAGACTTTTGTCTTTGTAATTAGGTTCTCAAAAATTATATAAAAATTTGGGTTTAGATTTATCAGCCAATATATCGGTTATCGGCTTTCAAATATAAAGAATTATCGGTATCGGCCAAAATTTTCAGAGCATCCCTAGAAAAAAAATTCTCATTCAAGAATTGAGCCTACAGTTTTACAATCCTAAAGCTACTGACAAACAGTTTTGTTCAATAACACTTGTATTTCTTGTCTAAGACTGATGTCAACAATTGTCACAGGCTTGAAGATGTTGGGACATGTTGACTAAATGATGGAGTTACCCTCAGGACAGCTAGGTGGGTGGTCTCCTCCTGCAGGGCAGGGCAGCCCCCCAAACAAACCTCAAATACTGCCTCAGTCATTTCAGGATATTTACCACTCTTTAATGTGGATCTTGTATGCACAGGATAATCAAATTCAGGCAGCAACATATTTCCATTAAACATAAAAAGTATCACTAAATAAATTTGGGGTATCACAGCAGTTACAGTGTGATACAGTAATGCAAACATTCAAACACTGTGATAAAGAGACTGTAATGCTTTGCACTGAAACACAAAATAACTTAACATTGTGAGGGAGACTGGGGAGAATTTTGTTGAAACATCAGTAACTTTTTTGTTCTATCTGTCTAAAAATTTGATATACTGTTTCTAAATCTGTCTACCAATTAAAGCATTATTATAAAATTTGTCACAAAACTGTGTATATTAATGTCAAGTACAGAGTGCTGTTTTTATAACCAACTGTAATATTTTACAGAAAACATGGGACATTTTAAATTTTATACTTTAATTATCAAATGTATTTGTCAAATATAACTGTTATAGGCCATCCGCACACATCACCACTCTCATTTCATTTTTAGCATTTTAATTCAAAATGGCAAATTATAGGAGATGTTTTAGTTCAAAACAGCAAAAACCTGAAAAAATGATAAAACATTATGATTATAATTGTAATAATAATAATAATAATAATTGTAAAATAGAAGAACAGCTTATACACTGTAAAAATGAATTGTTGGTTTAACTTAAAAAAAGTAAGTTACCTGGTTGCCTTAAAAATGTGAGTTTATTGAGTTAATACAATGAAGGTGATTGGTTTAATCAACAGAAACTCAAAATATTATATTATCTGACCCACTTTAATTATTGAAGTTGATTTGACAAAAGAAAAAAATTTTTTACAGTGTAACCTTAAAGGTTTTGAGGTTCCCATCATGGGATCATTTTATGAATTTAGTTTTAATTCATTCATTTTTATCAACATAATCACAATTCAAATTATACTTTTTCTTCAAAATATATATTTTTTTGAGTTCTGTAAATCCATACTGAACACAGAGTCAGAATGACGGTGATAGTGATTTCATATCAATTATAAATTATGGTGTTACAACTCACAACTCCCTGATCCCCCCTACATTCAGCTCACTATATACGGAGATAATTCAGAGCAGAGTCTAAATGACGAAGGAATGACAAAAAAACACACACATAATGTGGTTAATTATATATGGCTTGCAGAGACTGTTCATGTTAGGGCTGGATATTGGTTGGCTGGTTAAAAAAGAAAAGTACAAAGTAACTTTTTTAATCCATTCATCATGCTCTTACAGTTCCCGCAGGGGATTAAAAGGGGTTCATAATCAGTCACTCAATGTTAAATGTATGGGAAAAGAGCCGGGCTCAGTCTTGACAAAATGATTTCTCAATGGAACGGGAAGGCTCATTTACATAACAATTATGGGAACTGCATGGAACTACTTTTCTGCGGCTTTCTACATAATGAAAGACAATTTATTTCTTTATTCATAAGGAAGCGAGTGCTTGAACTTCGCTGGTGTATTTTTGTATAATGAGATTTATTTCATGGTGAGTGACACTTCATGGCAAAGCTTAAATATGAATAAAAAATTGTGACACCCCCCAAAAACACACAGAAACAGCATTGAATGACCACTTTATTATAAAAGAAAAGATAAGTTGCTGTGTCATGATGATTTTTTATGATTATTATTATTATAAGCCTATTTGGTGATACACATTAACATGAAAATATTTATAAAAATGTATTAGCACGAAATAGTGTGTATATAGTTATATAAGACAACAACAGATATATAATTACTTTATGAATCATTCTTAAAATACTGATGCTTGAAATATAAATACTAAATACATGGGCCCCCACACAGAAGGAAATCGTGTTGCTTTAAAGGCCCTTGCTTAAGCCCCGCCCATATGAGTCAGCGGTCACATGACTCATAAAGTTTGATGTCCTGCCCAAACTTTCAGAAGTTGAGAGAAGAAAAAAAGTTAGGTTAGTGAGAGGGCTGTGATTTTCAATGCGCAGGACAGTCACTACCAATGTCTGCGTTAGAAGAGCCGTAAACTTTTAGGAAAGTCACACGAACAGCGCCTTGAAAGAGTTCAGACACTTAATAACAAGTTTAAAGGATAAAGTTCAGTAGATATGCTTGTTTCCACATTTATTGGGGTGTTTCTGGGAAGAAGAAAAACACTGCGCTGCCTACTTTTTTCCGCAAGGCTTGGATAATTAATAAAGTGGACGGACAGAAAAACGGCATTGGGCTGTTTGGATCTATTTTTTCGGCATTTTATGGTTGCAGTCAACTTTTCTGTTTACACTATTTCAGTCGGATAGAAGGAAGAGCTATATTTTATTTGGAGTCATGGATCCGAGCCAGCACAACCCTCCTGCCGGCCATCAGATCGTCCATGTTCGGGGAGACTCCGAGACCGATCTGGAGGCTCTTTTTAACGCTGTGATGAACCCGAAAAACACCATCGTCCCCCCTTCCGTGCCGATGAGGATGAGAAAGCTGCCAGACTCATTCTTCAAGCCGCCAGAGCCAAAGTCCCACTCCAGACAAGTAAGACCACCCCCACAGAAACCACAAACTATTTCCACAAACTTTTCCTGCGGCTGACACTGCAACTGGCGCGCGGGGCCCCTGCACAGTTTCACGCGACTTCAGTTCGACGTTTCATTATTATGGGGCGTTTAGTTTGTCGCAATTAACACTAGCAGTATTGATTTTTTTTTATTTTTTTAATCTACTGATAATAGGCTATATGACAGTTATGGTCAAAGTAAAAAAAAAAAAAACAATGACACGTCAATCATAATTTATTACAACTATTTATAATAAAAATAAACAACAGAGTACATAAAAGTCATGATGCCTAAGAAATGTATAGGTTATTCTTGTCAAGTGTAAACTAGCCTACTAAAGCAAGTTACCAACTTATCCACGGGAAAAATAGCTAAACTGAAAGTTATCGTTCAGAAATCAGCTAGTTATAGCCTAATGCAAACCTGAAATATAGTTAGCTTGATCTATGTTTATTAAAAATCTCAACAAAAAATAAATAAATAAATGAATAGGCTAGGCTATTTGAAGTTGGTAGCATTTTGGCTGTACAGTGATGGTAATAACATCTTACTTCGTGAATTAATTGTGTACGTATTGGGCTTTAATGTCTTGACCAACAGTACAGAGTCATTGTCAAACGATAAGATGTAACTCCGTTTTAGTAAATATTACAATTCATCCAAAGTTCTTTTTGTTGTTTTATATAAATCCTTCCCTTACTGTTTTACAGAGGGGAAACCTCCGTACCTAAAACGATTCAGTGTATGAGTGAGCTGTTGGAATGATTCGCAAAACGATTCAGACCATTTGCTAACCCCTTTGACCCATAAACTGTAAAAAAAAAAAAAAAAAAAAAAAAAGGTTTGTCCTGTTCATTGAAAAGAACCGACTCCAAAGAGTGATTCATCCATCGCTAGTTGTGATTCTAAACAGCCGAGTATAATGTTCTGACCATTACAATTAAATCACTGACCTTAACATTCATCGCCTTATCTTTCGATGAAACATTTTGTCTGGTGAACATCTTGCATTTTACATAATAATGGCGATATATAAACGGTTTTATAGTTCATAGTTTAGTTTAATAAACCATATATGTTTTATAGATCTTTAGTTTCCAGCTCTTGTGTCACAAGGAAAGATACTTAAATCGGTCGGTTATCGTTTGAAGCTTAGTAAAACAAAGTTTTACAACAACAAAAAAGAGTTAACAACAAAAGTAATCGAGTTTTCTCGATCTTGGAATAACACCTCGCGCATGCGCAGATGTCGGGTTGTGCTGAAAACTTGCCCCAGGACAGCCTGTTTCCTACTTAGCTCCTCCTAAAGTCTGCAGTGTAGGCCACATCCGTTTCTTAACCTTTTGTTATTGTAAAATAAGCTGATAAAACTAATGAAAGCAACACTCAGCTATGATTTAAGATGACAGCAGTGCCCTTGTGTAAAAACTGTATCAGTTGTTTTTTCCATGTTTGGTATTTTTAAAGAAATATCTTATTATCATCCTACTTGGACTTTCCCTTTATTCACTGGAACTGACTAATTTCCCATATTTTTCCAACCCCCCATAGTTCAGTTTATTTTAAATCAGTTTATTTACATAGCTTTGCAAATAAAATGTAAACTATGTTATTAATGTATTTGCATTATATTTTATACTCTGGATAAAAACTTGTACATGCATCACAGAGCTCAACGAGGCTTAACAATTTCACTGCAGTGAACAACTTTGGCAAACAAAACAAAAAGTTTTCTTTAAAAAGTTACAGCCTAGTTGAGCAGAGTGATTAGTTAAAGTTACAAAGAATGTTTACAGTAACAAATTCTACATATGGAGGACTTTTATGGCATTAAGAAAATAGATTTGTTAAAAAGTAAAGAAAACAACATTCATAAGGAACAATGCTTTAATGATTACCTTGTGAGATGAATCAGGATTAATGAATGTATTTATGTGATGTAATGTAATGTATTCTGTTATCATTTCAGCGGAAGTCTTAAGAGGAAATTATTTTTAGTATAATGACCTTCACAATGGTGCATATTGGAGTTATGTAGGTTAAGAGGCATTGCTGTATATTTGTGTGGGTGTACATGCGTACGTGCTCTTGGTGTGTATATACATGTGACTTCAAAATTGGTGTTTTGAATATTTAGGTTTTGACCTAAGTCCCTTCGCTTTTTAAGAGACTTATTGCTTATAGCCTTTTTGCTTTCAAGCTAATCCTAATCTAAACGTCTTCTAATCCTCTATCCCTCTACAGGCCAGCACAGATGCAGGTACTGCTGGTACCCTCACGCCCCAGCACGTCAGGGCACACTCCTCACCTGCCTCCCTGCAGCTGGGTGCCGTTTCCCCTGGCAATCTGAGCAGCATGGGTCCAGCAAACGCCCCACCTCAGCATCTCCGCCAGTCCTCATACGAGATACCCGATGATGTGCCACTGCCCCCAGGTTGGGAGATGGCCAAGACCCCTTCGGGACAGAGATACTTCTTAAAGTGAGTTGCCATGCTTGACGTATATGTCAACACTGTTTAGTGCTGTTTTGTGTCTTGGTAAGGCATTGTTGTCCTTTAGATTGGGGAAAGGAGATAGTAGGGTGAATTCAGGTTAAGCTGGACACTTTTTCCAAGTCATCTCAATGGCAAAAAGAGTCCTAATCACCCTGAATTCACCCTATAATGAAATAATATATCATAAATCCATATGAATGTAGTTGTTTGTTCCAAGTCTTCTAAAGTGACACAATCGTTTTATATGATGAACAGGTAAAATTTAGGTTTTTATTCACATTTAAACATTGATAAGACATCATGCAAACATGCTTGAGCTTCCATTTACCAAATACCAATTTAAGTGCTCTATGTATGTTTGCTGATCAATGTTTATGTTTCTGAGTGAACTTCCCCTTTCAGTTTGCCGTGCTACCAGTCAGTGAACTAGAAGTGGAACACTTGCTACATGTATTTAAGGCCTTGTTTACTCCTGGTATTAAGATGCGTTTTGTTCGATAGGATCACAAATAGACGAGGGAGACACATTCCCGTTTACACCTGGTGTTTTAATCCGTCTCTTTTGTCCACTTTTGACCACTTCTGTCCTGATTTCTTCAAGGGAAGGGTCTGTGGGGGGGGGGGGGGGGGGGGGGGGGATCTTTTTCAGATCTTTAACGCAAAAGTAGATGACTGAAAACATGCAGAGAGCAGCAGCTTTCGTTTCTGCTCTGACAGCCGCAAGGCCACGGCAAATGCTGGGAGTGTGTGTTAGAAATCAGGAATGGTGAGAGAACATTGTGCTTGGTACATTTTTTGTCTTCAAACCAAACTTGGGCCTCAGTCCGAGTCTGGCTAGCTGGTTTCCTATAATGTTTGCGCCTTTTGTAGCTGTTCGAACACATTTGACCACATGAGCGTTTCCACTACGAAAGCAATCCGGTCGAATGCGTTTTGCTGCCTCTGGAAGTGGTCGAAAGTGAACAAGCTCAAAACGTTTCAGACCCTGTTTACACCTGTATTTAGCGTTGTCCACTTGTGATCCAGTCAACGCTTCTTAATACAAGGTGTAAACAGAGACTTAATGGACAAAAAGTTGTTTAGTGTTGTTTTGAACAAAAGCAACCTTAAGAAAATGGTTCAGTCTATAAATATGCAGATGAAAGCTAATTTTTGATCAAAACTCCCAATAAGGAATCTTTTTTTTTCCAGCTGGTTTATAGTTTTTACTACAGTGTGTTAGCCTGTGTGCCAGGGTTTCCTTCTCTCTGTGTATGTGGGTACTTAGAGCTTTTGCGGATTGGGTTTCAGAGGGGAACAAAGGCCCAGTGTAGCAGCGTAGAACGAGTGGAGGACGGCCCGGCCTGGTAAACTCATCTGCCTGGCCGCAGAAGCCTGTCCACAAGAACAGATTTAAGGAGAACATTGTGTCTTTTTGATATGTCCTATTCAAGTTCTTGCTATTTATTTAATAGCTGCTATATTAGGGCTGAATTTTTGAATACAAAGTTTCTGGGATGTCTGGAACTGTGACCCTCTGACCAATAGCTTCTAGACAAACATGATTAGTCTCCAATTTACTTTGATAAAACGGAGAGCTTTTAAAACCAGATGTTTAGAAGAGGAACATCTGGAGAACATCTGCTTCATTTGGACCAGATCTCCAGGAATTGTGCAAAAGGGGGTTGAGGGACAGGAAGGGGAAAACGCCATTTGTGTAGACTGCTCACAAGACTAAGGCTTATGTTTTGGAAATGTCGCAACTGCTAATGCATCCAACAATGAGGACGACTAATCCATAAGACTCGGCTCCAAATTTAGTCTGGTAGTTCTCTCTCCTCCTTAATGGAAAAATAAAGCATGTTTTCAGCAAACATTGAGACATGCTCATTGAGCTTCATCCTGTCTCTGCCACTACTAAAATGAACGTCTCTTCTTGTCTGTACAACCCCCTGCTTTTGAACTTCTCTTTGTTTGGGGTTTGGGAGAAATGCAGGCTCATTTTATTCATCATTTTATTGTTGTTGACTTTAGCTTTGTTTGTGGATAACTTTCCCACAGGAAGTTGAAATGGTTAGTCAGCGATTCCTCATTTTTGTAATGTCACCCCTATCAAATGCAAGGAGCTTAAAGGAAAAAGTCAGATGTCTTGAGCGTCATGAGTGTTGTTTCTGAGACGGATTAAAAGTAGTCCAACTTAAAATGGGTCTCGAGACCCTGGTGTTTGTCCAAGAACGAATCTGATTCAGGTCAGCTGAATCTGAAACCTATTTTTTTGAGCATCATGAGCATTGTTTCTAAGACAGTATGTCAAGTTAAAAATAGTCCAACTTAAAATGTCTCGCAGGGGGCGTTTTGTTCCATTGCTTAGTTTGTACATCTTATGTAAACTCCTAAGAACGAGTCTGATTAAGGTCAGATGGATCTGAAACCAGCCTAATTATACAGTGTTTCCTTTAAACCACCTATTTGAGATTTGTGGATCCCTGTTACAGTAGCTATGTTTCTATCCACATATTACCTATTTATATGTGCGTTTGGGATATCGTATAAAAAACGCTGGATGAAAATGCCAAGATGTGCATAAATTCTAAAAACACGTACATATGTGATCAATTTAGGCTGATTTTTTTATTTTTTATTATTTTAAACTATACGATGGAATCACATTTACCGAATAACTCCTACGATGTGCAACAAAAAACTCCCATGATCTCAACAGTGGATGTGATTGGATAACTGAACTAACCTGTGGACCAATCGCATCACAGTATCTCAAATGTTAGTTTGATCATTCTTAAATGCCTGAACCAAAGACTGTCATCAAGATTATGGTTTAATTCCCTCCCAGTAGCACCTAGCATGATTGCGTTCACAAACGCCAGCATCCGAATGCAAGATAACATGACAATGTTTATTGTGTTTCGTCTGCGCGCTCTGAGACACAAGTCATTTTTAATGTATGAAAAAAAAAGAGCCACAGTGGCTTCCCTGATTGAAGCAACTTCAATTTTTATTATAGATATTTTGGGCCAATTTCCCAGGAAGTGACGATTTTGTTCTCTTGAACACGGGATGGAAGCGCTGCATTATTTGCAAATATTTTATGCGATATAGTAAAATTCACAACTTTGGATGTAAACACGGATGGATAACTTACATTTTATGAATCTGCTAAATACAGATTAATTTAGCAAATGCATAAAATGTTGAATAATTCTGATTCTTTGTGACTCTCATTTCACATTAAGTGTTTGATTGAAGTGAAGTGATTGAATATAGAATCACTGGAGGCTTCAGGAAGCTCTTCCTGGAAAACAGAAACATACTCCTATTTATAATCAGGACCTCTTCAGATGAGGGCTGGTGACAGGGCTGTGAGCCAACCTGTTTGAAACTATAACAAGCTCACATTACTTTCAGGTGACCACTACTGTTCTGCACATACACGACCCTCACGCAGGCCAGAGATTTCATTAGAGCGCATGTATTTTACCATTCATTTAATTTGCAGATAAGCAGATGGCTGTGTGTGAAGCATCCCGATGGCTCTCTCGTTCAGCCACATGTGAGTCACACATCTATGGGAAGTCTGACAAGCAGCCTGGTTTCCGTTTCAGCATGAATGAAAGTGCAGTTTGTGAATCCGCTCAGTAGAGATAAAGTAGAGAAGGAGAGAGCATGAGCGGGTTGCTTTATTCATCCAGTGACACTCATGTGACCCGGTCAGATATAGACAAACAAACAAGACTGAGAGACTCTGAACACAAAGTAAAAGATCTATTGCATTAAAGCTAGTTAGATTTTATCCGTGAACAGTTACACTGTAACCTTTTTGTCCTTCTATATTTAGTTCAGCCTTTGCTCAGGCCTCAGTGGTGTCCTGTGACACTTTGATAGCGGGACGAAAATGACAGGAAGCACAAAGCTATCAGAAGTCGTAATCAACCTGCAACACCCAGTCATTTCACCGCCGCCTCAAAAGCCCAGGATTATAGGGAACAAGTTCTGTGGCCCTTCCAGATGTTTGTTGTTGAGCTTCCTGAGAATTCAAGGAAGTTATTTTTCTGGAAAACAAGTCACTATAATATAAAAGACCAGTAACTAAAATGAATAAACATGTATTTTAGTTCCCCTCACTCCACAACAAATCCTTGAAATTGAACTCTATGTAGAACAGAACAAGAATATATATATATATATATATATATATATATATATATATATATATATATATATATATATATATATATATATATATATATATATATATATATATATATATATATATATATATATATATAATATATATATATAATGTTTAAAGAGGTGGTTGATTTATGATTTCACTTTTTTAACTTTAGTTAGTGTGTAATGTTGCTGGTTGAGCATAAATAACATCTGCAAAGTTACGACGAAGTTCAGTGCAAAGGGAGATGTTTTTTTTTTAAAGAATTCGGACTACAACAAACGGCTGGTAGGGACTACAACGAGCTTTTTCCCAGGTTAGTGACATCACTAACCCTAAAATGTACATAAACCCACCCCCGAGAACACGCAACAAAGGCGCTGAGGCCATGTTGGGCTGCTTTAGAGAAGAGGAAGAGTTGTTGTAGTAGTGTTGTTATCATGCCGCCATTTTACGCCGGACTGCTTCACAAACGAGGGTCAATTCAACGCTGGATTTGCACAAAAGATTAACATTACGGCACATGCTAGTCGATGAGTTGAATCAACTCCACAGCAACTACATAAATTTATCCACTAACCATTCAGAAACGTCCAGTTTCATTCTAAAAGTTGTAACTTCTTCCTGAGTCTCTCCATCAGTGTCCGACTCCAGTTGGAACAACGTAAGGCTGAACACCGTTACTGAAAATCCTCATTTTTTTGGCTGCGTGAGATTCTCCAGCTTTGTTGTTGTTGAGCAACCGAAACGCAAGCTGTTAAAGCTCCGCCTTCTTCTGGAAAGTGAGCCGGGAGCAGCAGCTCATTTGCATTTAAAGGGACACACACAAAAACGGTGTGTTTTTGCTTACCCAAATAGGGGCAAATTTGACAAGCTATAATAAATGATCTGTGGGGTATTTTGAGTTGAAACTTTACAGACAGATTCTGGGGACACCAGAGACTTATATTACATCTTATAAAAAGGGCATTATAGGTCCCCTTTAAATTCCAAGCCTAAATGCATTTATTTATTTTACGTGCTTGATATTATTTGCATTATATGTTAATTGCACTATATTGCATTAATAGTCGCTTTGTAATAACGACGCTGCATGTTTCAGATAATAGATAATATTTCTGGGAAATGCGGTATATTGTTGAGCGTTGTCAGCTCGATAACAATTTGTCATTCCAGTCAGCAGTGCGTTTTTATTTAATCTTCTGGCAAATTATAACATTTATGATATTTACAGATCATTATTTACAATTTATGAATCTGCTAAATACAGCATATAATGTTAAATCTGATTCTTTGCAACTGTCTTGGGACATTGAAAGTGAATCTAGAATTACTGGAGGTTTAAAAAGTTGTAGCCTAGTCTTTTTTTTTTTTTCTTTGAGGTTGGTCTCTATCTCCTGTTTTTCCCTCTTGCCTTCCTGCTTTCATTATTAACCCTGTGGAAGACAGAAGTGGGAAAGGTCAACATGATGTGTTGACCTCTTCTCTCTTTCCCTTTTTCTCCAACAGTTTACTGTGAGCTTTCATTTATAATAGACTCAGACCGTGGGGAAGGGGGACTCAGGGCGGTTGAGGGTCATCTTGTTTAGTTCTCGCCTGCCTGTTTTTTGGGACCCTAGGAGAAAGGGGGGCTAAGTTCACAGGGCACTAACACTGAGACCAGGGTCATAAACTAATGAAGGATTCTAATTTGGAGAATGTGGTCAAATAGAGGGGCTAATCAGTGTTTCCGTTGTCTTATTAAAGCCAGGAATCAGAGGGGGGTTTCAGCCCATGGGAGGGTGGCCCTAGCTGAGAAGGGCCCTCAGGGATGTGGACCCCAGCTATCACAGGGATTAGACCCTCTGATGGGAACCACCGTTACCCCTCCACCCGCTTTAAAACATGCTGCTTTCAATTACTATACAAAGGTGTGTCTCAGTGTTTCCTGAAGGCAAAAGTTGCGCATACATGCATTTAGACTGTAGCGATTGTTGCAGACGTCTTTCTTGTTTAGATATGTAGCGAAATATGCCTGATAAGATTTTTGAAGAGATTTACCATTTGTATTTGGAGTTAAAGGACGTGACCCGTCATTAGAGTGTGAGGAGACCTGGTGGTGATAGTAAATGTGTGGTGTTAAGTGATTTAATGAGCGCTGTTTGGTTTTTGCAGCTTACTCTACCACAGTGTGGCCTCAAGGTCCGTAAACTAAAAATGGCCCCCTTGTTTCCTTCCTGCTGTCTGCTCCCACTATGGTTTATTTTATTTTGGGGGGGGGGGGTTAGTTGTAGGTTGTAGTTATTGAATATTTCATTGTGTATGCTCAGTACCTTTATTTTTTACATTTATATTACCTTTGCTGTCACTGAACACTTTAGAAAATCTCTTAATTATCATCAATTTTCATACTGTAGCCTACATTTATTGTTTTGTGATGCCTAAATTCACTTGATTTATTTTAGGTTTTAGTTTTCGTTTATTCTGACAAATTTGTATTTAATTTTAATATTGGCCATTTATTTGTTATTGGCCATAGCACAAAAATACTTATCAACTTAATGATATTCAACAATATTAAATATTATAATTATAACAATATTAATTATTATAATATTAATATAATATTGACTGCACTGACACAATGGCATCACTGTTTTCTGCAGAACTGCCACTAAATAAAAAAATAAAAAAGGTAATTGTGACTTTTTATCTCACAATTCTGACACTTTTTCCTGCAATTGCGAGATTTAAACTTGCAATTGGGAGTTATAAAGTCAGAATTGTGTGATATAAAGTTGCAATATTGACCTTTTTATCACGCAATCCTGACTTTATAACTCGCAATTCTTTTTTTTTTCCTCAGAATTAAGATATAAACTTACAATTGTGTTATAAAGTCAGAATTGCATGATATAAACTCGCAGCTGCATCTTATAAAGTCAGAACTGTGAGATATAAACTCGCAATTCTGACATTTTTCTCAGAATTGTGAGTTTATATCTCGTAATTCTGACTTTATAACTTGCAATTGTGAGTTTATTTCTCGTAATTCTCAAAGTTTTTTTTTTATTTTTTTAAGAAAGCGTGTATTATGAGCAGGCGACACGCACACAGGCTTTTGTCCTAGCTTTAGCAGTACCGTAGTAAAATGTGTGCCCCTGGAAGCGTTACATGTCCAGACACACACTGCTAGCTTAGACAGTCTTTGTTATTGAGTGCCGCAGTCTTCTGGGGTGGCCTGTTTTCTTTTGGATTTTCCTCAGACACTCAAACTCCATTTTCTCTGGCCAGTTGGGAAAATATTTGCTTTTCTGCCTGTTCCCCCCCCTTCTCTGAAAGAAGGTATAGGCTAAATTCACATCCGTCTCAATTTTGAAACGGTTCATTGGGGTGTTACGGACAAAATATAGACTTGTGAGGAGTTTTGTGTTCATGTGATTTTTAACTTTATCTTCTGCCACTCCTGTCTGTGTTTAAATACGCTCATTGGGAGGCTCGGTGTGAATCACGTTGAATTGTATGTGTGAGTTTGTAGCAGGCATGTTGTGTACTGCTTTTGGCCGTCTCTTTGATGGCTAACGGTTTAGCCATCTGGGACAGGCCTCTCTTCCTAGCTCCATTTGTAGCACATTTGTGTGGAGGACGGGTGAAGGGAGTGAAAGTTTGCTATTGCAAATGTGATCAACATCACAGGGAGAGGCTGTCCTTCCCACAAACCCAGACCACAATCATACTTTTGTTTCATGCATGATCAAGGCCTTTTTATAGGCCCATCTCCTAGAGTTGGCTGGTATAAATATTGTGTGGTGGTAGAAATGTGTGAGATTTTGTTACTCTGTTTATAGTACTGCAGTAGATATCAGTGGATAAGACTGCTTAATGTTGTTTTGATGCGAGAGCAACAAAGAAATACAATAAAGTGTCTCGATTCAAAACCAGTCACAATGAGGATGAATTTGTGAGGTGGTTGTCAGGCTTAAACTATACAGGCTATAAACGTGTTTGGTTGATGATGGTTTATAAACAGTGTTGCAACTTGTGTATTAATATAGAACTTAAATGATTCGATTCAACGTGTTTTTATCAACTATTTTAAATGACTCAGAATTCAGAGTCTGAACAATCCATTTTAAAATGATAGTTTTGCTATTTTAAGCCTTTTTTTTTTTTTTTTGCTTAATTCAGCTGTAACATTTAGTAATAATTGAATAATTTTATTATTTATAATATTAACACGTTACAATATGGTTAAAACATTTTACGTTTATTAAAATATCTACACTTCCATTCAAAGGGTTGAGGTCAGTAAGATTTGTTTGAAAAAAAAAAGAATACTTTTATTCAGCAAGGATGGATTAAATTGATCAAAACTGACATTAAAAACATTTATAATGTGAAAAAGTATCACTGTTTCCATGAAAAAAGTACCACTGTTTCCACAAAAATATCAAGCAGTACAACTGTTTTCAACATTGATAATAATAATACGAAGAAGAAATGTTTCTTGATCAGCAAATTAGAATGATTTTTGAAGGTCATGTGACACTGAAGACTGGAGTAATGATGCTAAAAATTCAGTTTTGATCACAGGAATAAATTACATTTTAAAATGTGTTAGTTATTTTACATTACATTGTAATATTACAGCAAAAGGTTATTTTAAATTGTAATAATATTTCACAATATTACTGTTTGATCAAATAAGAGACTATTAAAAAACTAATGGTAATGCATACTGTAATATTTATTGTTATTGTAATTACTCTTACATAACATAATCTTGTACGTAATATACAGTATTTTGGTCATACATCCCTTATTTTTGTTTTAAACTCTCATGTTTAAGCCTAAATTGACTTCTGAACACATTGTACTCTAAGTCATGTGAACAGCAGACTCATTTAGATACTGCTTTAAGTCATTCGATAGATTACAGTGTCCTCGTTTTTATAATGTTTAGTTTCCCAGGTCAGAGTGGACTCATTTCTCAGCTCATCTAGTGTGAAGCATTTACTCTGAGCAAATGTGTGTTTGTCAAGCTTGGGCTTTATTGACCACACACAAACAAGCCCCTTTCCTGTTGAAGTGTGTGTGTGTGTGTGTGTGTGTGTGTGTGTGTGTGTGTGTGTGCGTGTGTGTGCGTGTGTGTGCGTGTGTGTGCGTGTGTGTGCGTGTGTGTGTGTGTGTGTGTGTGTGTGTGTGCGTGTGTGTACATATAGAAGGCAGAGTTAGCCAGACCAGTGTTTACCCAGTCCTGATGTAACACCTTTGCCCCAGACATCAATGCTCCTACTGTCACTGCGGAACAAACTGCCTCAAGAAGAACCCCTGCCTATGTATTCAGACCAGCGACTCGGTCAAAACACTCTTTACATTTACCAAACAGTGCAGCAATTCAGTTTCACACTGTTTTGGTATATCATTTATATATCAATAGTATATCATTTCTTTAATGCACACAAAGGACAAAGAATATTCAGTTCTTTAGATGTTAAAAGTATAGCTTGCCTACAATTGTTTGAGAACTTCCTAACCTTTACCCAAGTTTCTCTCTAGCATCTCTCTCTCTCTGTTAACTCGCTGCTTTGTCCGCTGGCCCCTGTGATATCGGCCCTCCTTCAAAGAGGAACTTAAATCCGGCCCGAGGTCAGCAGGTCGCTCAATAATCTCTCCTGATGATGTCCTGCTGACGGAAGCCGAGTCACTCATCCACCCGTCCTGATGCACACTCGCTCACTCGGCCGCGAGGGAGAAATGGAGAGCTGACTGAGGTCTGATGTCCTCTTTCTGTCCTGACTAGCAGCATTCAGTCATTCATAATGGCTGCCTCTCTGTGGCCTCATTAGAGATTGTGTGTTATGCTAAGCTAATGTACAGAGTCTTTGTGAGGATCTGACATGGTTGTAGCTTAGAAGTACTAAATTATTTTAGTGGTAGATTATATTTTGTAATTATGTATCAACCCTACAAAAGACAAATATTCATTGACCACTAGTTTAAAAGAATATTCATGTAAAATACAACAACCTGTCGATTACCACATCTCGATTTGTCCCTCAAATTGAAAAAAACAAACAAAAATTCGAACATCTACAATAGAAGAACATTTAAAAAAAAATGTTTAAAAATATTAAATATTTCCTTATTTTGAAAATATAACCATTTATATACATGTTGCCATTAGGTTAGTGTGATGGATAATTGGATAAATGGTTTTTCCATTCATTTTTATGAACTCAGGAACAAGTCACAAATGCTGTTTATGCACTCTAAAAAATGTGTTGGCTCAAAAAAAAAAAAAAAAAAAAAATATATATATATATATATATTACACAACAATTTGCATCAATTTTTATGAGTTATGACAACTTTGAGTAAATTTACGTTCAATCAGCAAGCTGCATTTACGTTAAAGGAACTTAATAATTTGTAGCATAAACACAAACTTTTAAGTTGATGACTCAAAAAAATTGTCACTCCAACTACCAGAGTTGTAGCCCTGGAACCAATTAATCTTATCTATTTCAGTTCAAATCTACAGCTATCATAGCACATGCTAACATAACTTATTAAACATGTATATTTAATGAACAAGTAAGATATTAGGATGAATTCACGTTGATTGGGACACTTATTTCAAGTCATCTCAATGGCAAAAAGTGTCCTACTTGTCACTGGCATTAGCGCAGTCGTTGCTTATAGAGTCAATAGTGTTTACCTTCATGTATCTACTCTTCAGCACAATGGAAACCACAAAAACTTCAACATTATAAAAACTTTTTTTAAAAGTCAAACAAATACTGTAACCACATTAAACACTAACAGGTCTTTCCCTCCACTAAAAACAAATAAATGAACACTTAATTTCAACATTTATTCTCCTTATACAGTCCTATGCAAAGCATGCTGGGAACTAGAAATCCACTGCCTAATTTCTGAAGTTATCAAGACAATTTCATTAAGTTACTACAACCTAATTGAAAAAAAAAAAGCCAATTAACGCAGAAATTTGAGTTTAAATTAGAGACGATGTTAAATTGATGTAATTATTATGTCAACAGAACTCAGCAAAATAATGTTTGCAACTTAAAAGGTTTAATTGAAACAATAAATTAGAATTTTTAACTTGCAACCTTGCATCTATTTAAGTAGTGGTAACCCTGAATTACTTTTTAGAGTGCTTAAGTTGTGTTTTATCTAAAATATATGCCTTCACCAGGGAACTCTCCAGTGAAAGTAAGTAGAATGCAAATTTGAGAATAGGGAATGCAGTCTTGGCACTTTTCACTATTGTGAAAACAGCTCATCCAGTATACGCTCCCATATTTTTAGGTCAAATATTTGTTATTTCTTAGGCAAAGTGGAAAACACGCAGTGCAGCGAAGTTGAGTGCAACTGTGAGAAGCATTCATTGCTGCACCTCAAGCTCTGCTGTGTTATAAATAACTGCAGCACAATAAACAGGGCCCTGATAATTGGGCCATCAATCATGTTGAGCGCTTGGGTGGGTCTCGGCCCAGTGCCGTGAGCTTGCTAACCTCCCCTCTCCACCTACCACCACCACCACCACCACCTCCTCCTCCTCCAGCGCTCTCTGGTTTCATGAGCAGTGATAACAGCTGGAGAGGAAATTAGGAAGTGAGCTTCTATAGAGCACTGTCTCCTTTAGTGTCATGGAGTGATTCCTGTGTGGTCATGGCTCAATGTGATTTGAGTGCCAGAATCCCTCCTCCGCTCTCCTTGTCTTTTGGCTATAAAGCAAAAGCCTGGTCCCAGGATTGTAGACCTCTCTTTGTCTGTTTGTCATTCCCCCAGTCTGTCTTTTCAGTGCTTAGTCTGGGATGGAAGTAGTGCTCCAGAAATAAGGTTGCAGTCGTCTGGCTGAAGCTGATGTTTGAAGCTCTGGAGGGTGTTTGTGGGGGTCTCTTGAGCGGACGTCTATCCTGTCTATGCTTTTGTCTCCATCTCTAGCCCCATAATCCTCAATAACGCCTCTCAGCTGGTGGCCCTCAGCGATCTGTAATGGCCCAGAGCAGTAGCCGTGACTGCGATGATGTTTTCCTGTGGGAGTGTGGGATACCGTTGCCATAGGTGTTAGTTTGTTGGTGTTAATGTGCAGTCAGCCTCATTAAACTGCACTGATGAGTTATCTGAAGTGGTCATTTATTGATTGCTGTTAGATACAGGTACTGATGCAATATATTATGATTATCTCCAATGGTGCAAATTTAAGGTCATTATAATTTCATTATAATGGGCTATTTTCCCAGGTCATAATTACATTATAACGAACCAAAATTTTGTGTCAAGCCAAAAAAAATCAATTTCAACATTGTCAATAGCGTAGAGATTAGGGTTGTCAAAAGTACCGGTACTTTGGTACCAAGTCGATAGTGGTGAACTTCTTCGCCCGATCACATGGATTCCTATCAGAATGACTGGATTTCACTCGCCAAATTTCGCAGAGCAACAATAAATGGGGTTCTTGATTATGATTTCACTTTTTTAACTTTAGTTAGTGTGTAATGTTGCTGTTTGAGCATAAACAACATCTGCAAAGTTACGACACTCAAAGTTCAATGCAAAGGGAGATTCTTCTTTTACAGAAATCAACAAACGGCTGGTAGGGACAAAAACGAGCTTCTTTCCGGGTTAGTGACATCACAAACACCAACATTTGCATAAACCCTGCCCCCGAGAACATGCAACAAAGGGGGTGAGGCCATGTTGGGCTACTTTAGGAAAGCGGAAGAGTTGTTATAGTAGAGTGTTGTTACCATTTTACGCCAGACTGCTTCACAAACGAGGGTCAATTCAACCCTGGATTTGCACAAAAGATTAACATGACGGCACATGCTGGTGGATGAGTTGAATCAACTCCACAGCAACTACATAAATTAAACCACTAACCATTCAGAAATGTCCAGTTTCATTCTAAAAGATGTAACTTCTTCCTGTGTCTCTCCATCAGTGTCCGACTCCAGTTTGAACAGTGTAAGGCTGAACACCATTGCTGACAATCGTCCGTAAAGAATCTCCAGCTTTGTTGTTGTTGAGCAACCAAAGCACAAGCTGTTAAAGCTCCGCCCTCTTCTGGAAAGCGAGCCGGGAGCAGCAGCTCATTTGCATTTAAAGGGACACACAAAAATGGCGTGTTTTTGCTTACACCCAAATAGGGGCAAATTTTACAAGCCATAATAAATCATCTCTGGGGTATTTTGAGCTGAAACTTCAGACACATTCTGGGGACATTCTCATATCTTGTGAAAAGGGGCATGATAGGTCCCCTTTAATGCTTCAATTCATGCATGCATGTTGGCATTATGAATAAATGACAGTTGAAGTATTATATGCATATGTATTTCACCATTATTGTTACTCTTGGCTGCTTTAGACTGTCCTCCCATTTTCCCGGTACTTTCCCGCTGAGTAAAGGGAAGCCAGTCTGCCTCATTTGTGTTCGTGTGTGCTGGAAGTGCAAAGAGAACATTGCATGAGCAGACGTTCAAGAGTGACGCAATGCTAGGGCTCTGACCCAGACTGGATTGTGTGCTTTTGACTACAAAAACACATTTGCTCTGTTCCAAAAGCTAGTTAGTTGCCTACAGAGAGTAGCATCACAGACCTGAAGTCTGTTCCAGAAGGTAGGCAACTTAATTATACTGCTTTCTAAGAGATCCTTTCACCAAGAAGGCAATGAATAGTTATTATTTTTAATTGCACTACTATTCAAAAGTGTAGGGTCAGTGCATTATTTGTGAGTCTCCCGCACAGAGCGCAGTTTTTGTGTTTTGTGGATTTGCTCACCATGTTGAGAAGTCCAAATCAGTCACTTATAAGGCTCTGTGATTGTTAGGATGTTGCAAAAGAAGGAAGTAGACAGCGAGTCATCTCAGTTAAACTTTTAGCTTGAATCCTGTTTAGTGAAGTATATTTGCAGGTTTTTGTCGTTGCAACTAATCTGACATTTGTGTTGGTTGCGGTCGATAGTTCTCGGTCTGGATCATTTCGCCACTGAATTAAACATAAGCGTCAGTGTTTTGCATGGAAAAGGCACCATGTGGGTATAGCGTCCAGGGCTAATAAAGCTCACCTGTGTGAGTGCGCCTGCGTCTGCCCTCGCTGAAACCCAAGAGATCTTCATACTCGACATCCTGTGCTCCAATTAAAATTAACTCTCACCGCCTCTCCCTCCCTCACTCCCCCTGTGTCTCTGTCATAGTTTCCAGCAGCAATAGGAGGGGGAGGATTGGGGTGACATAAAGTGTAACAGGACCACAGCAATCCACACAGCCAATGGAGTTCTGAGGGATTGCTTCCGCGCTCGTTTTTTCCTCCTCCTTTTCCTCCTCTGTGGCCTTTTCTTTTTGTTTGACGGCCATTTGGCCCTCCCCCGTGACCCTCCTGAAGAGGCCCCTGTTCCTCGTCTGCCGTGGCCCGGGCTGTTTTCATGGAGTGTGTGTGTGTGTGGGTTGGGGGTAGGGTGGCTTACTGGTAGGTGGGTGGGAGAGGGGCAGTTTTTGGCAGTTCCTTTGATCAGTAAAGCATAAACAAGAGGGAGCTTAGAGAAGAGGGGGTGGTGAAGTGCTGAGTCAGTCTCTCTCTTTCTCTCTCTTCTCTTTTTGTTATTCTTGCTCCCTCCCTTTCTCATAAGACAGTGATGGCGGAATAGTGACTAATTAGTGGCGAAGAGAAAGTGACGGCAGGAAAAAATGGTAACAGGACTGTGTTTATGATGGGAAGGGGTCTTGCCAATTTTGTATTGCAAACAAAACCGGTCGGAAAGTTGCAAAATTCATTTATCCACAAGGTCAAACTCTGAAGTTTTTGTTTTTCTCTCGCTTCCAGTAGACTAGTGGTCGGCCGTCAATCTATCAAGACTATTGGCCAAACAATATGGGTTTTTCAAAAGCTGATGCCAGATCAGTAGGTTAGGGTAGCTGATGGTCAGTATAATGGCAATTTGTAATATTTCACTGTAAAAAAGAATTGTTGGTTTAACTTACAAAAGTAAGTTACCTGGTTGCCTTAAAATTGAGTTCATTGAAATTAAAAAGTTGAGTTAATACAATGAAGGTAATTAGTTTAATCAACAGAAACTCAAATTATTGTTATCTGAACCACATTTAATTATCCAAGTTGATTTGACAAAAGAAAAGATGTTGTGATAACAAATCATGAAAATAATTTTTTTGCAGTGTGTAAATATATTAATGTCAGTATATTATAAATATATTGATGCCTATGTTTTATAAATATATATTACTTTTCAAAGGTTTGGGATCAGAATGTTTTTTAAAAAAAAAAAAATTAAGGCTTTAATGTTCAAAAGTAACAGTAAAGACATTTATAATGTTACAATAGATTTCTATTTCAAATAAATGCAGTTTTTTTTAAAAATAATTTTGAAATGTGTCACAACAATGTTAAGATGCTAAATAATTTAAATTACTGATTGATGACTATATTATAATTATATAATTCAGTTATGTCAATGAGGTGTACATAAATTTCCTTAAAATTAAATGCATTTTTTTTTCATAATGTTTATGTAAAATTAACTTTTTTTTAATTAAGTTTGTTTTTTCATTTATTGACAAGGCTGTCAATAGATTTAGTAGGCAGCAAAACTTGTTTATTGGCCAATCAAACATGTTTATCGGTCCATGCCAATAGTATTGAAATAAATGTATTGGTCTATCACTAGTCAGATACCCAAGGATAAGTTCAATGCATGCAAATCTCACGTTTTCAGTGACAAAACCTGTCTTAAATAGGCAAAGAGAGCAGAGGAACAAGTGAATAGCATTTAGGGTTTTGGGTCGAAGCTTGGTCTGAGCTTTTGTCCAGCAGGTGAAAGCTTTGTAAAACTGGCGCCAGATTGTTAAAGAGCCTGACACTTCAGTGTGTTGGAACAGGCAGCGAGAGAAAGAAACCTCCTGGGAGGAGACCCATGACTGACCCTGCCTGAATGTACAGGCCCTCGCCTGAGAGAGAGGGAGAGAGAGGCCTTTTCCTGTGTTAGCTCTACATCTTAATCGAGCAGCAAGCCCCAACAAAGCCATCATTAGAAATGCCTCAAACTGTTGCAGCCCTTGTTCATTAGCGTTTCACAACCACCTGATGTTGCATAAAACAGCTTCTTTCAGTAGTGTTTTCTTACAGCAATATTTTGAGTTAAAACTTAAGCATATAATCCGCACTGGCTGTAGTTTCATAGACTTGACAGAACTTGCGTCGCCTCCAAGCGTAGGTTTTTGAACCGCCTACTCCATCCCAAACACTGCTCGTAAATCGCGTGCGTGTGCCTTCAGGACACCAAAACCATTTTCTTGGAAGACTTCATTTGTTTAAAAGAAAATGTAAAGATTAGCAGCTACTTTTAAGGAAGGAAAAGGGTTGTCAGGTTTGATCTCAAGGAAGCTGTGAGATTAGATCATGTGAAATGTACTGATAGTGACCTAGAAAACATACCAGTGTTGGATACTGAGTATAAGTTCACTTCAGAATTAAAATTTCCAGATCATTTCCTCACCCCCATGTCATCCAAGATGTTTGTCTTTCTTTCTTCAGTTGAAAAGAAATTGTTTTTTTTTTTTTTTTTTTTTTTTTTTTTTTTTAGGAAAATATTCCAGGATTTTCTCCATATAGTGGACTTCACTGGAGTTCAACAGGATGAAGGTCCAAATTGCAGTTTCAATGCAGCTTCAAAGGGCTCTATGCGATCCCAGACGAGGAATAAGGGTCTTATCTAGCGAAACGATCTAAAAAAAATAAATGAAAATGTATTATATACTTTTTAACCACAAAAATCCACGTCCCTCGTCTGGGACCGTGTAGAGCCCTTTGAAGCTGCACTAAAACTGCAATTTGGACCTTCAACCCGTTGAACCCTATTGAAGTCCACTATATGGAGAAAAATCCTGGAATGTTTTCCTCAAAAATCTTAATTTCTTTTTGACTGAAGAAAGAAAGACATAAACATCTTGGATGACATGGGGGTGAGTAAATTATCATTTTTAATTCTGAAGAAGAGAACTAATCCTTTTAAAATTATCTGTTTCTTTTGGTTGTTTCAATGAGTATTCAAGTTGAGATTGAGGCCAAAAAAGCCCTCTGTTTTCCAACATGGACTGCTTAACCTTTAAGTGATAAACTGCAGTGAAAGAGAAAGCAACACTGTGTCAAGCAGCACTGCTCTCCCTGCCACCCTGCTGTCTGAAGATCTGAATAAACACAAGGGTGTAGGTTTAGATTCAGTGAGTCTCTCCTTTTAGGCTTGTTGATTTGTTTTCCAGTAACCGTGTTATTCATCACTGACCTTACACGGTAATCAGTGACTTCATGCACTGATGACACCGGTTCAGTCCACTGCAAGCAGGCAAATCACATGTAAACGGGGTCAAAGTTTACTCAGCATCCTACAGTTATCCACACCCCCTCCTCCACAGCAATACATCAGCAGATCTGACACGAGTGGGTGGCAATTTTAAAGTTTACAAAATGGACTTTCATAAGAGCCTTTTTTTAGTTAACAGCGCAGACTAAATGATTGGGAATTTCATTGCTAACAGGACAGACCATCATTTACACTTGCTTGCAGGAGGCTTTGGAGATGTTTGGGTCTTGCTTGCTTTTGCTTATACAGATTAAAGGGCTGATATTCTGTCCAAAGGGATCGGTGTTCATGTGTTTACAAAAATCTTGTAAAAGTTCCACTTCCCGGGAGTTTTATCTGAGCACTCATATTGGATCAAATAAACAAATGTGGAATATACAACAGTTGTTTAATTGGTAGTACACTGCCCTTGCCTTTTATTCTCTTAGATCTATGCATTGTTTAGACATAGACTGTATTTTAAAACCTAGGGTGCTGCCTACCTAGACTACATTTTTGGAAATCATTGAGTTGAATGTTCTGATGTGCCAGTGCACTAAAAATATTCAGTTTTTCATAGAAAGCAATGGAAAAAACAATGCATTTTTTCAAATTTTATGTATCCCAAATTTAAAATTGGCAGTTTTGTTTTGGCCTAATGTGTCCATCCAAGCAGGCAGCTCGGTAGGATTCAGAACACCGCCACAATAGTTGTTTAATAGTCCTTTTTATGTATGTCTGTCTCCTTATAGCCATCATGACCAGACGACCACCTGGCAGGACCCACGTAAGGCCCTCCTTCAGATGAACCAGGCCGCCCCGGCCAGCCCAGTGCCTGTGCAGCAACAGAACATCATGAACCCTGCCTCAGGTCAGCAGCTCCAGACACTCATTTCATATTAAAAACTACACTCTCGGTCCCAGCATTCTCATGCTAATTCTACGGGTGTAGCTGTTCTCTGTTTACATCCCACCCAACCCCGCCTCTACCTCAGCAAACGTAGAAACCTTATCAGGGCAGACAAATGCAAATGAGTGCATGTGAATGGCAGTTGACGATAAGGTAGACATGCTTGGTTGGAGTGACAATAGTGACCAGGGTGTTCAGACCTGGAGTCAGCTTATGGGAGGTTGGTAGCACTTTATTTTACAGTCCTGTTCTTCATGTACATACTATGTACTTACTATAGTAATTACAATATCTGGGTAATAACTAGGTACTAACCCTGAACCTACCCCTAAACCTAACCTTAACCCATGTAGTTACCTTATATTTCCCAGTACTTTCTTAGGTAAGTACACTGTAAGTGCATGTAGTGTAAAATAAAGTGCAACCGAGAGGTTCAACAGGTGTTTTAAGACATTCCCCTCAGATTTTAATGTCATTCTTTGGATTACAAACTACGATACACTGTTTGGTCCTGAAAACTATAGAGTACAACATTGCTTGTCCATTTTTTTTAATCAGCCTTGGTTCTGAAAGTATTTTTCCCATTCATTTTTTTGAAAGGGAAATAAGCCAGCTATGAGGTGAATTGCAACAGTATAAACTTTGATTTGAAGATTACTTGAAAATCAAATTGCTTGTTGCAGTCTTATGATTCTTTGCAGTATCATAGTTTAAACATGATTATTTAAAAAAAACGAATTTGAAATAATGCGGACTGATGGATTCAACAAAAGCATATACAGTTAACAACCTCGTAGCTCACACTTGAAAATTAATTCCCCTGTGAAGAAAATTAATGAATGGGATTTTTACTTCCTTACTTCCGTCTGCTGCACTACATGGTAGTCTTATAATTTCCTTATCTGTCATGCTTATATGTAACCCCTTCGGTTCTACTCACACCGCTCCGACTGGGATTCAAACCTGTAGGGATGCTCCGATCAGGATTTTTGCAGCCGATACCGACTCCCGATTTCTTGTCATCATGATCGGCCAATACTGATCATTCAAGCTTTATATAGGCTTAGTGATATGTAAGCTCTCTGTTGACTGTCACTGTTAACTTTTTTTCAGATAAAGTAACACCACAGAAGTTGCCTTGGTTATATTATTTACAGTAATGTTGTAATTGTTGTTTTAATTGAGAATCAAATAAGTAAGGACTTTGTACGTGCAGGTCGCACATGCGCATTTAATTTTTTTTGCAGTAATTAGTTTATCCACAAGGTGGCAACCATGCCCTGGGGGCGTCGATTCACAGGCTAGTCGAACAAAACCTGTTTAAACAGAACAGAGCAGAACACATGCAAGCTACAGTGACAGTGGAGGCCCATGTAGACAACAGATTGTGCAAAGAGGTTAGAAAGTACCCTCATTTGTACAGCTCTATCATGAAAGAACACAAATATATTTACGGGAGTTGTAACTCGTGGCAAGAGATTGCTTTAAAACTGCATTCGTTGAACGCCTGTGTACATGTACGAGTCAAGTGAAGTATACTTTGCAAGGCTGTGCATTCAACTGTGCACATACGCTAGCGAACACATTAAAAAAAAAAGTATACTTTGGCTTATTAAAGAGCCTACTTTAAAACTGAACAAAATTTCAGGCTGTCAGTCAGTGCAGTTACATTGTTACGCCAGCAGGTGGCGGCAAGGGACGGTCTTTTATCGTTAAACCGTTCATTCAACTAATACCCACTGGTGCCACTTTACAAGGCTCAATCGATGAGCAACTCGTCAACTGGGTAACACTAGAACTGATGTTTCACTTCATAGAGATCAATGACATTGACAATGCACTGAACAGCGCTGATGTCAGTCATGGGAAATCCCCTTAAACATTGAAAGGATACTACGACAAAGATAACGCTTTCATCTTCTGACAACTGATGGCATTTTTTCACAAATTTATGACTTGACCTGAAGAAGGACAGACGCAGGTAATCACACACGCTCTTTTTCCCTGTCGCTGTCTGCTCTATATATGTGTGTGACGTGTGTGACGTGTGTGACGTGTGTGTGTGGAGGAGCTGCCTGAGCCCCGCCTCAGACACAGAGAGCAGATGACAGAGATGAGAGGCAGCGGATCAGGTTCGTTGTATTAAATCCTTCAGCCAATGTTCCTCCACGTGATATTTCTTTAGAACATGACAGGTGACTGCGGCGCTAAAGTTTGACGTCATCACGTGTTTTACGTCATCAAGTTGGGATCGGTTCGTGAGATCGGCCAAAATTAGTCACTACCGATCGGAGCATCCTTAGTTTCCTGCATGGGAGGCGGGCGCGCTAACAAGGACGCTAAAGGGGAGTGAGGTTTACTCACACAGCTCTAACTAGCTGGCCTCCGTTACATATAGATAAATATGAATCTCCACCCACAAAAAGCTCAGAAGATTTATGCAAATTCGAGCACCTGCTATTCATAAAATTCTGCTATTGGAAACTGAAACCACCAAATCAGGCAGATAAGGGATGTGCAATCAAAGTCCAGGCAAGTCAGTTCACTCAGCAGCCATCTTGGCAATATATTTCCTATGTAGGCAGTAGCTCATGTACTATTTACTTGAATGAAGAACGTTAATACTGGGGAAAATGTGGAATGAAAAATGTGGATTGTGGCCAAGCAAATTACTAACAAACGAATTTCAGTTAGTACTGGATAATTGACTGTACACCCTGACTGTTCTCTCTCAGGACCTCTTCCTGAAGGCTGGGAGCAAGCTATTACCTCAGAAGGAGAGATCTACTACATCAATCACAAAAACAAAACCACCTCTTGGCTGGACCCACGACTCGACCCGCGTTACGGTGAGCTTTAAATCCTAAAATTTATAATAATCAAAATAATCAATTGTGCTTTTGATTGAACATTGGTCTCTTATCATGCCGCTCTTGTCGCCATTTTATAAAAGAATAAGCCACCTGAGTAGTGATGCTTTGAGATTTCAGTAACCGAAAATAATCGGCTTAAACAGCAAAAATTAGCACTTCCTTAATGACATGTTGTGCAAACAACATAGATAAGCTACAACAGAAAAACACGTCAGCAGTGTGGGACGAACGTGACCAAAAATGAAACTAGAACAGCAAAATGTCAAATTTGTTTAGCTAAAATATCAAGAGGCAGCTTGTTGCAGAAGAACTTTACTATTACAGTTTTATCACCTGTAAACAAATACCCTGAGCATCATGCTGAGTTCATTCACCCAATTACATAAAATTAATTACTGAAACATTATTTTTAGTTTCGGTTTTCGGTTCAGTGACAACAAAATAAGATAAGGAGTGTTAGGCGTTCAAAGTCCTGTGGTGAAATCTCTGTAACTTATTGCTCTATTATTATGCTGATTACAGACCGAGCGTAGATGACTACTCTCTGACAATGTGTGTGTATGAAAGTGAGTGAGAGTGTGTATGTGTTTTTGTGACACACTATTCACAGAGTATTCCTGCTTCCTGTGACTCATACTGAGGTTAGCCAAAACTGCTCCACACTCAGGAGTCTGCTATGTGATCCCTTTTACTCACACACAAACACACACACTCACAAACTAGTTCAAACTGCATCTGATTATGTCGTTCCCTAAACCCCCCGTTCAGATACGCATCCATAATCCATACGCAGAGACGATGACACACATCGAAGCAGTGGAATAGTCACATTAATCTAATCATCTGTTTTTGCTGTCAAGATAAATGGTTCACCGAAAGGTTGTCAGACTAAGATGTTTGTCCTTTTTCTACCCCTTTCAGTCCCTCTCTTTAATCTCTTTCTATGAGCACGGAAGGGTCACAAAGAGATGAAGGCTTCTACTTATGTCACTTTGAGTTACTCACGCTTGAGGTGCTTTCGCTTCATCCCAAAGGAGTTTTCCCCTGGGATACTATCTCACTTTGTCCTTCATGTATGAACAAGGATGTTTTTGCTTCATTTTTGACCAAAATCCTCAGCTACAAAACAGGTTTTTGTGTTCAAACGTACACCAAACATGTAAGTGGTCATGGGTAAAGTGGTAAAAAGTCTGTGAAGGGTTGGGTCAGGCAGGAGAGAGAGAGAGAGAGAGAGAGAGAGAGAGGGAGAGCAAGAACCAAAGACAAAAAGGGAGGGGGGGTCGGCTCTGGTGGGTGAAGCCCTTTGAAGATTTATAAGTGTTCAGCGGACAAGCCTGGTGGGCCCCTGAATTACAGACGTAATGTGAGGGGGAGAACGGCGAGAGGGGTAGACATGGTTAACTCATTCCTTGCCGCAAGTTTAGAATGTTTGGGCGTTCCCGTGCGGTTTTCATATAGCTGCTTGCGTCTGCAAATTTTTATAACCTTTGTGTTTGTGTTTTCATCCCTCGACGACTCTCATTGAGGTCGCTGAACTGCAGGCGTTTGGACGAGCGTTTTCCTACCGGCTCCAAAAGGGCGATTTTGAGTTAGAAGAACGTTGGCTTCTTCTTGCACCAGTTGAACCTCAAATAACGATTAAATATGTTGCTAACTTGACATGTCCCGTCTGGGTCTCCGCTCGCCATTGGAGACACTTGGGTAATTCGAGCAGGGAGTAGAGTTGGATTGTACTCCTTTAACGGAGAACTAAAGTCTGGCCATTCTCTCTTTCTGTCTAACCCCCCTTCCCACCCCGCGTGAGGCCCAGCGCAGGCAGAACTGTTCTCAGCTGCACATCTAGATGGACTTGAGACGGTGCCAGGCCTCTCGATGCTGCAGCTCTGCTCCTAATCTGTTCCAGACCTTTTCAGTCAAAGAGACCCAATGTTAGAGAGAGAGAGAATGAGGAAGGGGGCAGGCCCTGAGAGAGGGAAAAGAAAGGGAGGAATAGGAGAAAAAGACCACAGGATAAACTTGTGCCTCCTTCCTAAGAGGTCTGGTCTGAGAGTCTAACGTGGGACTTTATGATGTATTTCACGCTTCATCTGGACTGTAAACTCAAAAACACCACCGATTTTGTGGTGGTGTAGTTTTTGAGCACAAAGACAAACCGGAGCCTTCAGTTATCGGTCATGTGCTGCGGGCCGCTTGGATTATCATAGTACTTCAGTGCAGGAGTTGGCACCTTGTTGGCAAGTGCAGAGTGATGTCACATCTTGTGAAGCACTCATCTTTTCCAGAGCTTTGAGCTGACACACACACTCGTGCACGGTTGCATAAACACTTCACGACTCCCAAGGCGCTCGCCTTATTGGGAAACGGGATGACGAATGTGCTATCAGTGGTTCATGTTTAAAGATGACAGTCTCTGGAGTTGTTGTTTTTTTTTTTCTGAAATAAATGTGAGTGGTGCTTCCCTTGCAAAACTTACTGTCACACTGCTTAGAGATGTTGCTAGCATGTTCTGGGTTGTTGTTTGCTACCCCAAGCCAATATAGTCCAGTCCCAAGTATCTATTGCCCCCTTTACACCTGACATTCATTCAGATAGTATCTTGATATGTTTACACCTCTGCCATGATGTAATCATTGTAATTACTAGATGACAACACTGGACATTCTACTCTGAGCTGTTCACATCCTCTGACTCGAAGTTGTGTTTCTGTGGTAACACTATAAACAGCAAAATGTATTTCAGTTGATTAAAGGGGTTCTTGATTATGATTTTATTTTTTACCTTTAGTTAGTGTGTAATGTTGCTGTTAGAACACCGACGCTCAAAGTTCAATGCAAAAGGAGATATTTTCTTTTACAGAAATCGCTAGAACAAACGGCTGGTAGGGACTACAACAAACTTCTTCCCGGGTTAGTGACATCACAAACCCCAGCATTTACATGAACCTTGCCCCCGAGAACACGCAACAAAGGGGGTGAGGCCATGTTGGGCTGCTTTAGAGAAGAGGAAGAGTTGTTGTAGTAGAGTGTTGTTACCATGCTGCCATTTTACGCCGGACTGTTTCACAAACGAGGGTCAATTCAACGCTGGATTTGCACAAAAGATTAACATGACGGCACATGCTAGTCGATGAGTTGAATCAACTCCACAGCAACTACATAAATTTATCCACTAACCATTCAGAAACGTCCAGTTTCATTCTAAAAGTTGTAACTTCTTCCTGAGTCTCTCCATCAGTGTTCGACTCCGGTTTGAACAATGTAAGGCTGAACACCGTTACTGACAATCCTCATTTTGGCTGCGTGAGATTCTCCAGCTTTGTTGTTGTTGAGCAACTGAAGCGTGAGCTGTGAAAGCTCCTCCCTCTTCTGGAAAGGGGGCCAGGAGCAGCAGCTCATTTGCATTTAAAGTGACACACACATATTTTTGCTCACACCCAAATGGGGCAAATTTGACAAGCTAATGATCTGTAGGGTATTTTGAGCTGAAACTTCAGACACAATTCTGGGGACACCAGAGACTTATATTACATATTTATATTAATAAAAGGGGCATTATAGGTCCTTTAATCAAAGCACATAATACAGCAAGTAACAGTCATTATGCAAATACATTATTATTAAACTTATATAGCAGGAGATTAGTTAGTTATTCATCTCTGTGCTAGATACAATAAACTCTTATTATATGCTTTTTATTATTTTAAGATTAGTCTTGCATTATAAAGGATACTGTGTTATCGGAATTATGAAATGTTACAGAATTACTGCATTTTAGTGTTGAAGTCATTGCCATTTTGAGAATTTCCACATCATGTTGCAGTGGTCAGGTGGTACAAGTCAGAGCTTTCATAAAATTTTATAGTTTTAATTAAGAGTTCTACGAGGACATAAAAGCTTTTTACAAGTCGGAATCTCATAATTACGGTAATTCCAACATGGCATGAACGCATTTTTTGTCTCCAGTGTGATCTAAGTTTTAAAGTGCTCTTTCTAGAGAAAGAAATGAGAGAAAAGGGATTCCAAGTGTGATCTAGAGAAATAATTGAATAAATGATCAGGATCGAGTTGAGTGAGCGTATTACAACAATGCAGAGAACCTGCAAGACGGCACTCAGTCCGACTCAATTATTTGCAGCATAACTGCATTGCGTATTACTTACATAGCTTAGTGTGAATAACGGAAACACATTTGCATTTCTGACTGCCCTAATCACTAATAATAACTGTGAAAGTCTCCAAGCCTTGATGTATAAATATACCACCTGCTGTTTCCACTTGTAAGTGATACGGCTGCCATCTTGCTTTCAACTGGTTTCCTACTACACACAGCTGAATTTCCTCACGCTGGCTTCCGGCAGCTCACAGCTTGCTTTTGTGTGGCCCGCTGAGGTTTGTGTATGATAGGATATAGAGAGGCTTTTCTTCTGGACACAGATTGACTCTTTCCTTTTTCTCATCAGCCTACGCACTTATCTCTTAACTCAAAACGCAACTTGAGCATGGCTTTTATACAACAAACCTGTTAAATCAACAGCCAGCAAATATTTACAGAGGCTTCAAAGGTCGTGCCGCTGCGTTTCCTGACGTTTCCCAACACCCCTACAGTCTCACCTGGAAAGGACAGGGGAGCTGCTATTGGCTCAGCTTTGCGAGACGGCCTGATAAAGACTGTTGTTGCTGGATGATCGTGTTTCAGAGCCAGCGTGGAAAAGACGGGCAAACTACGTCAATCTGAGCTTTTATCTCTTTTTATTTGAGTTCCACTGGCACGTTTCCTCCTCCTGTTAGTTCAGAAGAGAACACGTCCATGGCACGAACCTGCAAATCTGCTGTGCTTATGCAACACTGAGTCATTCTGCCACATGGATAAGACTTGTTTGTGTGTTCTTGTCAACTTCATGCTGTGGTATGGAGTTTCCCAAGCGAGATACCCACAGAAACAAGTACGGACTAGTCAGGGAAATCCAGACCTGAGAATCAAGAGGGGTTTTTTTTGTTGTTGTTGTGTTCCCATTCGCAGACGCAACAGATCTGGCTGCCACATATCAGCCTGTATTAACTAGTCACTCTTGCCCTGAGATCAGCCATTACTTCTCCACCAGAGCCATCATTCGGCTTCAATAGACCCCTATCTATGCGAGATAAGAGTCTTAAAAGAGAAACAAACACACACACACATACACACTCCCCCACTAGCACTCATACACATTCCCACACACTCTTCCACGCCTCAGGCAGTGTGGGGGATGGTGGTTGCGGTGTGTGAGAGGCGTGGTGAGTCTCTGATCTGATTCCCATGGTGCGAGGAGAGTGGAGACTCATTCAGGCCTGAGGTAGTGTAAACACACTCTGATTGAATGGTGATGAGGATAAGCGGGGAAGACGGGGCTCCCTTGCGCATAACAACGCCAGCACCATCACGGCTTTGTTGTCACTGGTGGCCCCAGTGCATAAGTAAACAGCCATTTTCATTGGTCCAATTACTGTAACACCCCACCTCCTATGGTCCAAAACATTTGTTTCTGTGTTTGCGTCTGTGGCGATACGTATTGCTCTATTCGCTTACATTGATGGGCCTTTTTTTATGCCCTGTATCGTATACATTTTTTTTTTTTTCTTAATATACAATGCGTATGAATGGCCAAAATGGAAATTATTAAATGAAATCTGAATATTTATTTATTTATATAGTCATACTTAGATATAGTCGGATTTATAATGATGATATAAATATATAATGACTATAATTTCAAATATTTAGTTATGTATAAATATATAAATCTGAATATGTATAAATGTAAGTTGTAAATATATAGATTTTAATCTGAATATATGGTCATTAGTCTGAAAATGATAAATAACTCACTAAATGATTTCAGATTTATAACTGCATGTTTAGATTTATAAATAAATATTCAGATTTACATTTACAAATTGAGAATTATAACTATATTTAACATTCTACATTCAGTTTTTATATAAATATTTCCTGTTTTGCCCTTCATGAGTGTGTATACACACATGATGAAAGTCCTGGATGCTAATTCGTCAATAATATGGCGTTTCAGTAGTCCTTATATACGCAATATAGTAACACTATAATGCCATAAATGGCAATTTTATTGACATGCTGTGGACTATATTTTCTAGTGAAAAATTAAGTCATCATTTACTCACCCTGGTGTTGTCTAATGCCGTATGCCCTTCTTTCTTTTCCATAAAAGTCGAAATCTAAAAAAAAAGTCCCGCTTGTCCATATAATGGCAGTGAATAGCGACCAGCATCAAGCTTTTTTTTTAAACAAAAATGAGACGCAAGTATCACAATGTGAAAAAACAAACCAAAATTTGTGTTATTTAACAAAAATTGGACTTCTGTGTATTCATGCATCTTTTAGCATCACCCTTCAATCCGACTTGCTCAGAAAAGACACACAAGTTGTGAGAAAACAAGATTAATAAAAATCACCAAAAAGTATCTGTGTACTTTCTTCAAGGAGTTGAATAGACCAGAACAGATGGACGTGCTTTGTTTTTGCGACAACCAGAACACATCAAATATATTCACCCTAGAAAAAAAAAGTACATTTACTGTATTTAATGTCTTAAAGTTTTGATTTCTCACAACGTGTGCTGTTTTTGAGCGAGTCGGAATGAACCGCGGCACTAATAGTGTCTCATGAACGTGTAGCCGTGCACAGAAGACCAACGGCCAAGGTCAGGATTTTCACTAAATATGGTATTAGAACAACACCAGGGCGAGAAAATGATGACTTGATGTTTATTTTAGGGTGAACTATCCCTTTAATGCTTACTTTTTATTGCCAATAACAGAACGAACAAAGTCTCTTAAAATAATTAATTTTGTGTCCTCAGCCATGAACCAGCAGCGAATTTCCCAGAGTGCACCAGTGAAGCAAGGCTCCCAGTTGCCCTCCAGCCCGCAAAGTGGAGTAATGGGTGGAAACAACCAGATCAGGCTGCAGCAGATCCAGATGGAGAAAGAGAGACTGAGGATCAAACAAGAGCTCCTTCGCCAGAGACCCCAGGTCAGACGCACACCTGTCAGAACATTCTGTCCTCACATGCTAGACGGGCACGTGGTGTTCTGCTGCCGAAATGGGCCTGAGCTGTACCGTGTGTACCCACCGTTTATGTTGCTTATTTTTGTTTGTAATGTACCGTGTCGTTTAATTGTGCTGGTTGTTTTGACAGACCTTGACTATTGGCATAATTTACAACTCATTCATGCATCTGATAAACATGTAAAACAACCCGTCACACTTTGTTTCTGTACATATAGTGTAGGTGTGTGAATCTGAAGTCGCTGTATAGATGGCATGTACGTTCTTGAGCGAGTAAATGAGCGGTTGGAGAGGAGGACGAGGAGGTTTTGCTTAGCTGCCCCTGCTTTGGAATGTAAACACGGTGTTGACTCAGTGCTGCAGACCCCCCTGCTGGAAAACTAAATAAACAGAGATCTTCAGGGATGATCTTACAGGCTATGGCTAGAAGCAGCTCACTTTAAAGACTAATAAAGATAGGCCTCCAAATACACTTAAAGGCACTGATGTTATTGCTGGAAATAATGAATCGCTCACCCATGATATTGCATGTTTTTGAAATGAAAGTCTGTTTTTCTTCTAAAATATAACATGTTTCCTGTTAAAAAGATATTCAACAAGATAAAATATAACATTTTAGTTTTTAAAAACAATTATGAAATAAAAATTTAAAAAATTATAAAAAAAATTTTTTTAATTAATATTATAAATTATATTATAAAATAATTATAAAATTATATTATAGTTCTAAAAATAAAAAATAAAAATAAATGAAAATACAAAAATAAATAAAAATACAAAAAAAATCCTCAAATTAATTTTAGATTTACAGAATGCTTTGTAATTGTTTCAAATTGTATAACCCACCTGCATTGATTTTTAAAATCGCTATTTAAATGATAGCAGTTAACGCATTAAAAAGTAAAAATAAATAATACAAAATAAATAAATAAAAAAATATACACTAAAATAAGCAATGAAATTAACTAAAAACTGAATTATAAAAGTAAAATTATAAATTTATATTATAAAATAAAATTTTAATTAATTAATATTATAAATTATATTATAAAATAATTATAAAATTATATTATAGTTATAAAAATAAAAAATAAAAATATCCTCAAATTAATTTTAGATTTACAGAATGCTTTGTAATGGTTTCAAATTTTATAACCCACCTGCATTGATTTTTAATATCACTATTTAAATGATAGCAGTTAACGCATTAAAAAAATATTAAAACTAAAAATAAATAATCATTAATAAATAATAGTAATAAATAAATAAATTGAAAAATACACTTAACAGATGAAATTAACTAAAAACTCAATAAAATAAAATGAATAAAAACTCAATTTAAAACTATAATAAAGTCAGTGAAAAAAGAAAGCCATTTCTTTTGAATAATGTGATAAATGAATCTTTCTCAATAAGATGAGAAGTCAATAGAGTCATGTTGACCTTTCTGTGGTGACGGCTTGTTGAGTTATCCTTTAATCAGCAAAAGTTGTGAAAGTATTTAAGTTTCAATTAGTCATAGGAAGTCTGTAATAAAACACAAACATCTGACCCTTCAACCGTACCCTAAATGATGTGCAATAAACCCATACCTTCGTGTGAGTCTCTGCAAATCACCCGTTTGAGCTGAGGCTGTTAAAAAAAAAAAAAAAACGAGGATGTTGACAGACAATCTTGCGCAATCCATTGACAAATGATAACCAGATTTGTAACTCATGACTTGTTGGATGGGAAAGGCTATTATTTAACACAAGAGGGTGATACAGGAAACTAAGTGAAACTTGTAGGTTAAGTTTGTTGAGTTTTTTTTCCTTTCCCACACCTCACTCACTGTTTTGAAAGCAAAAAACCAGTATAGTTTGTTCTGTTCTTTTTCTTCGGTTGAAAAATGCATCCGCTCTCATCTCTGTACTTGGAGTAATTCCAAAGCAAATGGTTAATATCGTCTTCCGTTAAGCTTCCGTTCCTGCAAACCCAGCCTGCTCACTTTGTGAATTTCGTACTCTGACACATATTCCTTTTTTTTTTTTTTTTGCATGCGTACAGGAGCTTGCCCTAAGAAACCAGCTTCCAACCAGCATGGAGCAGGATGGCGGCACTCAAAACCCTGTGTCCTCACCCGGCATGGGCCAAGACGCCCGTAACATGACCACCAACAGCTCTGACCCTTTCTTGAACAGGTAATGCATGCAGAACACATGAACGCAAGAGAAACTCACTTTTGAGTCTGCACATGGTTGTAGTTACCAGTTAAAAGGCACATAAATCCTATCCCACAAAAGCTGCTTTTTTTGCTTGAATGACACTCATTGGTGACCCCTAATGGAGAAGCTGTTGAAAGCAGACGATATTAAGCTGCTTTTGCAGAAAATTACGCCCTCCAGTGGTGGTTACAACACATTAATCTCTCCTCCTACATGATAAGGGATTGATGTGAATAGCAAGGCGGCCCGTGAGAACATGTGGTCTCTGTCTTGGACAAGGCCGCCCCCCCCCCCCCCCTCCCACTTCTGCTGTGCTCACAAAGAGCTCATTCATCCAGCAACTCTCATGCACTGAAGCCACATTTCATTCTCTTAATTAGGAGAAACTTGCTGTATTTTCCTTCACTGTTGCATGTCCTCTGCCCTCTTTATTTGAGGACTCTGTGCTGAACTGCTATTTATAGAGAGCTTTTCTCAGACCACCAGCAAAACAACACCTTTTACAATGACTCTCGACGGCAGTTCAAAGCAGGCCACTGCGAGTAATACAAGCAGAAACTCTTGCAGCAATTAGTAGCAGAATGAGCAGTCATTATTAGCAATTATTCTGGATAAATGTGCAGAAGTTAAGAGGCAATGGCTACAAAAGCTTTGTAAATCAGGAATATTTATATACTTTTTATATACTACTAATGAAAGTAGATTAAACAGATCTTGTGTTTTAGCTTATGCAAAGTCTCCACTTGCTCTGCACACTCTCGTTCTCTCAATAATATTGCGATTTTCTGTCTACTGAGATTCAAAAAACTTCTGCACTGTTATATTCTTAGCTTGTTCTGAGTTTGTGGTCAGATAGAAATAGTTAAGTGTGTGCTGATCTAATGCTACAGTATATTTGGCTTTTTGTAGACTTGTTCTTTTTGGTGGTCAGATTATTTTCCCCCCAAAATGTAAACATGAAAAATGTGACAAAAATATTGTTTCTTGCCGTGAGAGTATTTATACAGGTGCAAGGCAAAATACCATAAATAATAATAATAAAACTTTTTATATATGTGCAATAGAAATCATGAAAAATTATTTAAAACTGTTTGGGGTTGGTAAGATTTTGTTGTTGTTGTTTTTGAAAGTTTCTTTTTTTTTTTATCAGAAATTCAATAAAAAGTAATATACTGAAATATTATTAAAATTTATTTAAAATAATTTTCTATTTTCATATTTTTTTTTAATGTAATTTATTCCTGTGATCAAAGCTGTGATCAGCATCATTACTCCAGTCTTCAGTGTCACATGATCCTTTAGAAATGTATTGTGGAAACTACAGAGCCCCGCACATGACAAAGGAAAAAAATAGTAGGATAAATCATGCGCTCGATGTACTATTTCCTTCCCTCGATTTGCTAAATCGTGCACATGATATACCATTTCCTTCACTTGATTTGCTCAATCGTGCGCACAATTTACTATTTCTTTCCCTTGGTTTGCTCAATGGTGCACACGATTCACTATATAGTTACCTCGATTTGCTAAATCGTGCGCACGATATACTATTTCCTTCCCTCGATTTGCTAAATCGTGTGCACGATTTACTATTTCTTTCCCTCGATTTGCTCAGTGGTGCACACGATTCACTATATAGTTACCTCGATTTGCTAAATCATGCACACGATTTACTATTTCCTTCCCTCGATTTGCCAAATCGTGCGCACAATATACTATTTCCTTCGCTCGATTTGCTAAATCATGCTCACGATTTACTAATTCTTTCCCTCGATTTGCTCAATGGTGCACACGATTCACTATATAGTTACCTCGATTTGCTAAATCATGCACACGATTTACTATTTCCTTCCCTCGATTTGCTAAATCGTGCGCACAATATTCTATTTCCTTCGCTCGATTTGCTAAATCATGCACACGATTTACTAATTCTTTCCCTTGATTTGCTCAATGGTGCACACGATTCACTATATAGTTACCTCGATTTGCTAAATCATGCGCACGATTTACTATTTCCTTCCCTCGATTTGCTAAATCATGCGCACGATATAACTATTTCCTTCCCTCGATTTGCTAAATCATGCGCACGATTTACTATTTCCTTCCCTCGATTTGCTAAATCATGCGCACGATTTACTATTTCCTTCCCTCGATTTGCTGAATCGTGCGCACAATTTACTATTTCTTTCCCTCGATTTGCTCGATGGTGCACGCAATTTATTATATAGTTACCTCGATTTGCTAAATCGTGCGCACGATATACTATTTCCTTCCCTCGATTTGCTAAATCATGCGCACGATATACTATTTCCTTCCCTCGATTTGCTAAATCATGCGCACGATTTACTATTTCCTTCCCTCGATTTGCTAAATCATGCGCACGATTTACTATTTCTTTCCCTCGATTTGCTCAATGGTGCCTGCAATTTACTATATAGTTACCTCGATTTGCTAAATAGTGCGCACGATTTACTATTTCCTTCCCTCGATTTGCTCAGTGGTGCGCACGATATACTATTTCCTTCGCTCGATTTGCTAAATCATGCGCACAATTTACTATTTCTTTCCCTCGATTTGCTCAGTGGTGCACACGATTTACTATATAGTTACCTTGATTTGCTAAATCGTGCACACGATTTACTATTTCCTTCCCTCGACTTGCTAAATCATGCTCACGATTTACTATTTCTTTCCCTCGATTTGCTCAATGGTGCACACGATTTACTATATAGTTACCTCGATTTGCTAAATCGTGCGCACGATTTACTATTTCCTTCCCTCGATTTGCTAAATCATGCTCGCGATTTACTATTTCTTTCCCTCGATTTGCTCAATGGTGCACACGATTTACTATTTCCTTCCCTCGATTTGCTAAATCGTGCTCATGATTTACTATTTCTTTCCCTCGATTTGCTCAATGGTGCACGCAATTTACTATATAGTTACCTCGATTTGCTAAATAGTGCGCACGATTTACTATTTCCTTCCCTCGATTTGCTGAATCTTGCGCACGATATACTATTTCCTTCGCTCGATTTGCTAAATCATGCGCACGATTTACTATTTCTTTCCCTCGATTTGCTCAATGGTGCACACGATTTACTATATAGTTACCTTGATTTGCTAAATCATGCGCACGATTTACTATTTCCTTCCCTCGACTTGCTAAATCATGCTCACGGTTTACTATTTCTTTCCCTCGATTTGCTCAATGGTGCACACGATTTACTATATAGTTACCTCGATTTGCTAAATCGTGCGCACAAAATCTTTTGTAGCATTATAAATGTCTTTAATGCATCTTTGCTGAATAAACATTAACTTCTTTCAAAATAAAACTTTTGGGCGGTAATGTAACTGTACAGTTTACATATGTATATGATTTATATTTGTCTAAGCTATATTTGTCTTTTAGATCTGGTGTGCCCTGTCATTAATGGTGTTTTTCTGTGCAGTGGGACATATCACTCCAGAGACGAGAGCACGGACAGCGGCCTGAGCATGAGCAGTTACAGCGTCCCCCGCACTCCAGACGACTTCCTCAACAGTGTGGACGAGATGGAGACAGGTACATCACAAGAAGAATAATCAGAATGAAACCAAACACATGATATCGTCAGATTTTTAAGTCAAATGTCTCGCTCTCAGGCGATACCCTCGGCCCCAGTTCCATGGCCACACAGCCCAGCCGTTTCCCCGACTACCTAGACGCCATCCCGGGCACAGATGTGGACCTGGGCACCCTGGAGGGGGAGAGCATGGCGGTGGAGGGCGAGGAGCTGATGCCCAGCCTGCAGGAAGCCCTGAGCTCTGACATACTCAACGACATGGAGTCCGTGCTGGCAGCTACCAAGATCGACAAGGAGAACTTTCTAACCTGGCTATAGAGCGCCTGAATCCAGCACTACTCCTTCTCTTCCAACATGCTGAACTGCTGCCTAATCCAATCTGTGAAGGATGTGTAGATGCTTTGAGTTGAGAAAAGAAAAGACATTTCACCCTCCTGGACATGAAACTTATCTTATCTTCCATTCACTACGTTTGGCCGAATTGGTTTTAAAAGCTGAGGTATTTTAACCTTTGGTCCTTTTGTGCTTCTTTTATGTCTTTTTTCCATGTCTGCATCCTCAAGGCTGGCCCATGAACAGACAAGTATTCACAAGTACCCAATTCTCTTTCACGGCTGTCCTATGTGACAGCCCATCAGCGTTAAAGTATGTGAATTTGTGTGCGCAAAGTGAACTCCTCGCTAGGCGAACGGGCCCAATGGGCTCAGGTGTTCCCCGAGAGTGAGCGATAAAGACAGATGAACCCCTAAATCAACCTCCTGTGACTGCAGCTTCTGTCTCAGAACATCCCTGATCTCAGCTCAGCGACAATTGACTGTTTTTCCCTCATACAGTAATGAGCCTGAGAAACCAAAAACGCGACGAGGAGGTCGTCTGTACGTGTTTTTTGATGGGATTGGGATTGAAAGGTTAAAAAAATGGAAAGGTTTCAACGTGTGGTTTTGGTTAAACAAACCCTGCTGCTTGGCTGTGCCAGCATATCACACTAGAAACTGTGTAATCAAGTGCCTTCGGACAAAAAAAAAATCCTGTCGTTTTTACACTAGAGATCATAGATCAAATTTGAAAACATTTGCTTTTACTTACTCGCTTCATTAATCAAAGTATATTTCTTTCAAAGGTTTTATAAAAAATATTATGTTGGGAATTAGGGTTTGATTTTTTTTTTTTTCTTTCCTCTAAAGAACCCTAGCCTCTTTGTGTGTTAGTTTTATTTAAGCCTGATTTTGTTTCTTGACGTTTATGGCATTCATTTGTGATCAAAGAACAAATCTGATCTGTTTTTGCTCTCGTTTTAACGGATTTATACAGAACAACAACTGAAATGATTCACAGATAACACTGACTAGATGGACGCTGTCGTTCATAATCAATCTGAGGGGGGATCGTTTGGTTTTGTTACCGATATCTATTTTTATCTTACGATTTTAGTATCTCAGTTGATATGTTCCTGCTTGCTTGCTTGTTTTAGTGAAAATATCTCATCCAAAAGCAAGGAAGAAAATATCAAGGGCACTTTGATCAATAGACAGACATCTCTGATATGAGCTCCAGTAGAGTCTGTGCCAGTTATGTTGATGCTGTTTGGTGCTGAGATGGATATCGGGCCAGAAGTGGAAGGTTCGGATACGTTTAGATGGCTAGATGAGCATGTCTTGAGGGTTAGTGCTGTAGATTAGCTGTTAGCTTGGATTTGACTTGGTAAATGTGGATATGAATGATAGAGTAGACTGTAATGGAAACAATCAGTTATCGTTTCTGTCAGGATTTCTTCGACGAGGCTTCCAAAGACTTTTTTATTTTTGGTAATTCTTTTCTCTTAATGGACGACAAAAAATAATTTATCATACTTTTATGTACACGCAAAACATAAGCTAATGGTCTAATTGATTAGTGAGGAGATTTCTAATGAAGCAAGATTTGACAGGCCCTCAAATGCTGGTTGTGAAGTCAGTACTAAAGACACATTAGGCAGGTTACCTAGGTTTACATGATTTCACTATAGAAGAACACTACATTATAAATTTGATGCAGATGCTTTGCATTCAGTAATATACTCTGAATATGTCCTCTTGTTTACAATATGGTTATTTTTACACTACATAACTGTAGCTTAATAACTGGCCCAAACACTAAATGTGTTTTGTACTGAATTTTTTTTTTTTTTTTTTTTTTTTAAAGGCGACATTTTATGAGTATAATCTTCTGTTGTCTGTTTGGGTGACTGTACCGCTAAGGTCTGTAACTCAATTGCCTCAGTAAGCAAAAATTTTATGGTCAAATTTTATGATCAAAAACATGGTAATGAAAGTTAAGAGTTCTAGAGAAAATAAAAGTGGAGAGAAAAAAAGACAAGCTAAGAGAAATATCTATTTTTGCAAACATAGTATTGATGGCAGACTCTAGTGTGGTAAAACAGTGTTGGAGAGAGCAATGCAACAAAATGTTTTATGAATTGTGGGTACAGTTATGGTATTGCACGTTTATAGAACATTGACTAAAATGTGTATGTCACTTAAACATGATTTTATGCTTGCTTAGTGTGCAACTGTTCAGAATATATAGTAACTGTTTACTTTTTTTGTAGTGGTAGTACTAATCACACAAGTTAATGGATTGGTATTTAGATTTCTTTAAATGCACCCAGAATGAATTTATATCCATTTATTATGATCTAATGTTTTTTTTTTTTTTTGTCTTTTTTTTTTTTTTTTTTTAATCAATGTATGTGCATGTACCTTAGAACCTTAAGTTCTGTTACATTATATCTTCTTTACATATTACTTTAAAATTGGCCTGGAATAAAGTATATACTTTGGTAGATACTGTCTTTTATCGGATACTTGTGACGTTTCATGCATTATGAGCAAACAATATTATTAGACATTTATTGTGAAAATGTACAACATGCAGCCCACAGCATTAGACTACACCACTTTATTGGATCATTTTTCACTACCGTACATGAAACTATCAATACATTTCAAAAATACTATAGGAAAACCAACTTTTATACAAAAATACCATAAACGTTCTTTTTTTTTTTTTTAATTCCCTGAACACTAACTAAAAATAATTTCTCTCATATCTCTTTAAAAAGACTTTAACAGGTTCATATTTTACACACTAGTATAGATAGTCTAGTTTAAGTACAAATACTAAATTAGACAAGACAGAAAAATCACAAATACATCAGAGTTCAAATATTCACTAATAAAATGTAAAAACGGCTGCTAAAAGAGGACAACCTATTTAAGATTAAAATATAAAACACATCATACATTGTTTCATATGCATATTAACCATGAAAATGGTTAAAGGTGAAAACTTTCTCTTCAGATGATGTGTTTTGGTCTTTATTTCCTTAAGGATGATGGCATCATGTTCCTCAATGAATGACCTGAAATATGTATTTGCAAGGTTATATTATTACGAACATATGAACATATATAAAACATGGCTTGTGTAATACATAATTAAGAAGTAGTAAGTACATGATTTATAAACTCATCACATCATATATCTGGATATCCGTTTTTTTTTTAAACAAGCAATTATGTAAATGTAAAAACAAAAAACAAAAGGTGTGTTCGACTTCGGCTGTGTGTCTATCAGAGATGAAGCAGAATAGATGCAATATTTGTCAAATACACAGATATTACGGGCGTTTTTATGTAGCAGCAGAAAATACAGCGCCTGTATGTACAAGAATAAAGTTCAACATACTATTTAAATACCAATAAAGTGGGATCTATTTTTTTTTTTATTAAATCAGTTTTATTTTCGATAAACATGATAATATAACATTATACGAATACATTTAAAATAGCATTTACTGTTATATAGCATGTTTTATGAGGCTATGCAGAGTTGTAGACAGACGTCAGTCTCAGAGGACCACAAACAAACCGCAGCCAACTTTACAGCTCCTCCCCAACCAAAACAACGAGCTTATGCTGCGTTCACGCCATGTCAGAACCGTGATTACAAATAGCAACCTCGTGAAGTTCTACCCGCTCCGGTTCACGTCCTCAGACTCGGATTTATGCGTTTCTAGCTTATGTCAACACTATCAACGCCAACGTGAATTCGTAGCAGTCTGTAAGAGTAAGTTGTTTACGTTCATTATTTTAATGTTATGTGCTTTGAGACATGAGGTAGTGTAAACAATAGCTAGCAAAGGCTAGCAATAGCAAGCTAGCTTTGAAAGCACGAGATCGCACCTTCCCTTCAGAGTAGGGGTTGATCGATATGTCGATATGCCGATACCTATTATTACAGATCAAGTAGACCGCTAACCGATATTTTAATATTAATAATAACATTAAAAGTGCAGGAAGCACCCAGCAGCATTCTGTAAACATTTTGTAAAACTTACAGAAGTGAACAACAACAAGCAACAAATGAGTAAATTAAATTTTATTGGCAAATCGATTTTGAAAATGATACCGATAACCATAAAAATGCTTAATATCGGCGCAGATAAACGGACAACTCCTACTTCAGAGCTCTCTCTCCGAAGCCACACCTCCTCCAAAACACACAAACGTGCACAGAGCAGTCTGCAAAGCGTCACGAGATGAGAGACTGCGTTAAATTACCTCATATCTCAAAAGCACATAATATTACAAAAATAAATGAATGTAAACAGCTTACAGAGCTTCGACTTGTACCACCCGACTGCTGCAGATTAATTTCGGCGTTGACAGTGTTGGTATAAAACCGCAAAAATCCGAGTCTGAGGATGTGAACAGCTTCCGGTAGAACGTCACTGGTTGCCATCTCGTAATTATGGTTACGATGTGGCGTGAACGCAGCATAAGCTCATTGTTTTGGTTCAGGAGGAACTGTAAAAGGCGGCTGCTGTTTGTGGTGCTCTGTGACTGACGTCTGTCTACAACTCTGCATAGCCTTACAGAACGCACTGATGACGTGTGATGTCTGCGTGAGCAGGGTGTGCGGAGGTATGGAAATACATATGTTGACAGGCAGGTAGTAGGACATCCTATCATTGAATTTGGACAGTCAAACACACCTCAAGAAAGTGCTCTGATGATACTCACATGGCTCTGTAACGCACCTCCTCCTGAGAGCAGGCCAACCTGTAGCCCAGAGTGACGGCTAGAATGATGATAAAGGCTAGCATCATACCGCCAATGAAACTACCCGCATGGAACCGAGGACCTGCTGTTGGGATACTAGGAGGAACGCCTGTTAAATATGTTTTAATTTGTAAAATGTAAACTTGACTCTTTAATAAAGGAAACCACATGTGATGAAAAAGTATAACAAATCAATGTAGGAAGTCAGACTGTACATGTAGATGCAGAAATCAGGTGTTTGCTCTTTGTTGTGATGAGCTCAGTGTTCACAGATGGTTTAGTTGGGGTGATTGGTTCAGATTTAGTTAGACATAGTTAGACATGTTTGATCCACTGGACATCTCTCATGTCTGCATATGGTAAATGTAATGGGTCTGAATGGCGATCAACATACAGATCAGCATTTTATTTGTTCTTATTGAAATAAAAGCCACTAACAGAGTACTTTTATAGTGTTGTGTAAGATTTTGCTGCAATAGCACACATCTGGTCCACAACTATGTGAATTTTGCAATCTTTGTTTTCATAGAAAACTTGAGTAAGATGGTGTGATTTAAGAGATTCATATGGTGTACTACTTCGAGAATAACTAATAGTCGGTTGTTGACAGGCAAATTGTCTTTAACCATAGTGAGCTGTCTACCTAGAACAGCAGTCCTCAACCGGGGGTCCTCCAGATAACTTGAAATGAATTAAAATTAAGATGAACTAATCATTTCTGTTTCCCGGACAGAACCTCTAGGATGGGGATGTTGCGCATGCGCGGTCAACACAAAATGAACAAACTCTCTGAGACAACTCGTTAATCCCGAATCATTTTAAAGGTTAATTAAAAATTAACTGATCAATTCATGATCGACCCATCACTAATATGAGTGTCAGGTTGTCCCACCCTCGTTCCAGTAGAGAAAAGGGAGGGGAAGTTATTTTGATTAAAGATTTGATTAACTGCACCATGAATCGTCTGTAATAATTACTGCAACATTCTAAAAAAAAAAAAAAGAATTGAAAATTATGATTTTATTGTGATTAAAGGTTAGATAAACAATAAAAGATGTGATGAGATATGGCTGGGGCATGTTGCTATACGGTTGCGGGTCTTGTGGCTTATTGCTAGGGCGTTGTTAGGCAGTAACTAAGTTATTTCTCTACGTATTCCATCTCTGACCCTTTTAAAAGCCATATAGATATTTTAAAGCAATATCTGAGGGAAATGCCCGGAAGAATAATAAGGAGCAACAGTATCTTTGCGAATACAACAACAAAAAATCCTGACAGATTCACTTTAAGCCCTGCATAATATTTCGGAGTCTGCTGTCTAGGTAGGCATCTCATTCAGTTTTGAGACAGAACCAAAATGTTCTGTGTACACGTATACACAATGGAAGCTTTCGCAATTTCCGTTATATAGCGCGGTTTTCTTATGCAAGTTCTTATAAACAAAATAAACAACTGAAACACTTACCCGACGACAAAACCAGACAGGATTTAATGAGGATTAAACACAAACAGAGATTCATTTTCTTTACCAATACACTAAAATCCTGCAATCTCTCTCCACACGAGTCATAACGAGAGAGAAAAAAAAAAACAAAACACATTCTCGTTGACGTCTTTCAGAGAAAGGCGTTATATGTGATTCATAATTTATGTTGGACTTTAATATCCAACGACTGAAACTGTCAACTAGGTGGTGTTTTCTGGAGGTTTGGTCTGCATATGTGTCGCTGTTCGTGCTCTAAAACAGCCCACCGCTGCTGGATATCTCAGGATTGTTGTCAAGCTGATGCTTGTTTGAAAGTTCTTAAAGTAATAATGTGCAAGCGAGAATGACAGTGATTTGAAAATCTTTTTATTTCTGCAAACCATCAAGAAAAATAAAATAAAATAATACAATACCAAAAATAAGTGAAATTCCATGAATGATAAATTCTTACCCACTTCATTTTGAAACTTTTTTTTTTACCTCAGAAAGCAAGACTTCTTTTTTAAAATCATTTTTTAAATATTTTAAATCATTTTGCTTTTCAAGTAAATGTATCTTGATTTAAGAATGTTTAGACATTTAAAAATCAAGACAAAAACATGGGAGTGAACAGAGAAAGATGCTAGCTGTTTTCTAGCACGTCTTCCTCCAACAATCACTGTTTGCGTCTAGTCTAGTGTCCAACATTTCTACTTTTAACTCTGCATTGATTTGTTGAAATAGGGTAGCTACTGGCATTCATATAAAACCAATCACTTCATGTGGACCAAAAACAAGTTATCAAGATTTTAGGGCTGTACTACAGTGTTTTTCAGTGCAACATGTCCCATAATGCATATTAAGGCAGTTTCAGAAGAAAGACAATTTGGGCATATGTCTGCAGGATGTCCAAAACTGGTTCACTGATTTATTTGAAACATACAGAGCTTTTGCTAAACACAGAATTCCATAAAAACAAGGCTTTTCTGTTAAATGTGAATTTGACATGCATCAAAAAGCTTACATGCCAATTTTCGCAAAAAAAAAAAAAAAAAAGGCAAGAATTCTTGTCACATTTCTGTAATTTACACTGAAAATACAGAACCATGGAAAACTGATGCCACAGAATTCTATATTATACAACTCATTTGTGAGCTAATCGCTAAAGTGCCTAGGAATGAAGGGCCGAGACCCTTTTAAATACAGTCAAGACGATGTGAATGTCGTAGGCTGCAGAAAAAGGAGGAATGAGACATTTATACGATACAGTGTGTACAGAATTGCAAAATCGTGAAGAACTTTTTCTATTGTGGTTAGTTGGTTTAGTTTGAAGTAAAATGATTCGGCCTGGCCTCAAATTAGCTGCAGAACTTTGGAATTCAATAACGAACATTCAACATGCAAGCGAACGCTTTTAGAGCTCAACTAGATTTTTTTTTACTCTGACCTCGACTGATGTTCTCAATTTTACCTTACTAGTTACTTCCAGTCGCCAGGGCACAGATGCGTTTAAGATCATTTCTGGAGTTTGCCTGCAGGAAATTAAAGTAGAATTTTCACTGATCTCTTCCAGACCAGCATAAAACAAAATGATCTGCATTGACGACAGAAAACCTTCAACTGCAGCAATGTCTCACTGCATGGAGTCAAATGACTTGAAGAAAGAGGATCTTTCTTCAGATGCTTCTGACTGCTCATCAAGCGAGTCTTACATCTCATCCAAACCATAGTCCTCTTCAGGGAAGTCTCCCACAGTTACTGAAAGCGGCTTCACGAAGGCACCATATTTTGGCTCACATTGAAAGTAGCTTTTCCCACTGACGCTAAATCAAGATAAACATGAAGCATCAGTTAGACTTTCTCATAAGGTTCAAGTAAGGGTCACATTAATCATTTTCTGAGACATGCTGGTCTTTTTTATAAACATAAATAACTTGTGCGAGCACCAACCTGCCGTCATGCTTCCCAAGCGGCTCATCATATTTCACACCAATCCAGTGGCCTGGCTTGAAATCTACCGTACCTGAAAACAAGAAAAACATTGCAATAAACAGGCATGTGATCAGCTAAAGACAAAATAGAAGGAAAACCTGCTTTTATCACCATTCAATAGGACTATACAACAATTATTACTACTACTACTACTACTATTACTACTTTTGTTATTCAAAATATCTTTTATTTATTAATTAAATGATAAAAGTGAATCAAACCAATAGAGAAATGCATAACTATCACCATACCACTATTGTAGTGTAAAATATGCTATTATGTTATTTTATTTAATACAATTTTTTTTAAATAATTGCTTTCAAACATTAAACCACAGCTCTTTTATTTTGGCGGAAAACCGCTCACTATGAAATCAAAACGGATATATTTATTTATTTATTTTTAATTCATGTGCCTTCATAATCTTTAAACAAAATAACTTCCCCTCCCTCTCGCAGAGACATCTCTCTTCTGATGATGCGTTTCCTGGCGTGAGGGTGGGACAACCTGTCACTCACATGAGATCAACCAATAGCAAACCACAACCATCCAATCAGTTTCTGATGGATAAAATCAAGTCATACCCTACATTTTTTCTTGTTTCACTCAGATATATACGTCACAATGGGGAAGAACAGACCATCGCAACTTTCGTTTTATGCCAACTTAAAAGTTTTTCTTTCAAAATTTTATACACTTCTCCAAGACACTGAAAACACTGGTTCATGACTCAAACGCACAGCTAATCAGACTGTATATTTATTTAAGTGGACCTATGCCCCTTTTCACAAGATGTAATATAAGCCTCTGGTGTCCCTAGAATGTGTCTGTGAAGTTTCAGCTCAAAATACCCCACAGATCATTTATTATAGCTTGTCAAATTTGCCCCTATTTAGATGTGAGCAAAAACACAACGTTTTTGTGTGTGTCCCTTTAAATGCAAATGAGCTGCTGCTCCCTTTACCAGCTTTCGCTTCGGTTGCTCAACAACAACAAAGCTGGAGAATCTCACACAACCAAAATGAGGATTGTCAGTAACTTCAGCCTTACACTGCTCAAACCGGAGTCGGACACTGATGGAGAGACTCGGGAAGAAGTTACAACTTTTAGAATGAAACTGAATGTTTCTGAATGGTTAGTGGATAAATTTATGTAGTTGCTGTAAATTTGATTCAACTCATCGACTAGCATGTGCCGTCATGTTAATCTTTTGTGCAAATCCAGCGTTGAATTGACCCTCATTTGTGAAACCGTCCGACGTAAAATGACGGCATGGAAACAACACTCTACTACAACAACTCTTCCTCTTCTCTAAAGCAGCCCAACATGGCCTCACCCCCTTTGTTGCGTGTTCTCGGGGGCAGGGTTTATGTACATTTTAGGGACGGTGATGTCACTAACCCGGGAAGAAGCTTATTGTAGTTCCTACCAGCCGTTTGTTGTAGTCCTTTATAAGCGAATTCTTTAAAAGGAAATATCTCCCTTTGCATTGAGCGTCGTAACTTTGCAGATGTTGTTTATGTTCAAACAGCAACATTACACACTAACTAAAGTTAAAAAAGTGAAATCATAATCAACCACCCCTTTAATAAATATTAACCCCATCACTGGGCTCTATTACATGTAACAATTACGTGGTAAATCAGAGCAGTAGGTGGGATTAAATCAGGTTATGATTTAATAACCCACCGGGCTTGTAGGAAAACATCCTTAGCGTTGAGCCCTGGTCTGAGAAGTGTGATATGAAAATGATGATAAGCTTACCTACAAACATGACAGTGCCAATCTTGGTGGGTTGCCCAGGAACCTCAACTTTACAGCGGTTTCCAACAGCGATGGCTTCAGCCGCTGCCTTCTCTTCCTCTTCTTTCTTAGCAAGAGCCTCTTCTTGTTTGGCCCTGTTTTCCTCATTAAAACGACCTAACTTCATATTCTTCTTGAAGCTCCGTATCGAATCTGACATGTATGAAAACTGAAAAGTTAGATATTTGCTTTTCTAATATTTTAGAGAACAGACATTACATTAAGGGTAAAGGCACTTAAAGTGTGTGATCCACATTTCTCAATGGTTTTAGGCTACTTAATTTTATTGGAAATCTATATTTAATATGTTAAAGTAATGAAACATTCGATAACAAAATATGCAATCGAAAATATTTCAGAATTACATCACACATATATGTTAGAAACTTTTAAAGGCAACTAGCCTAAAAGCATGTTATTGAGGTAATTGTGAATGATTCCTCCATCCATTTTTTTTTTGACCTCATTATAAAACTTCTTGATCTTCTGGTGAAACAACAGACTCTTTGCTGACACATACAGAACTTCTCCAATCATTATGTCTGCTTAAACCTGCCCCTTTCTTACAATCGACTGCAGTCTCACATTTAGTCGATCTGCTTCAATCCAATCAGAAAGGCACCAGACTACATGTTTCACTGAGATGTATGTTACAATGCGGAAAAAATATGTGACTACATTATGACTGAATATTTGAGCAGTCGTTATAAGTTGTTATACATTTAAATCACTCATTAAAGGTGTCACAGGCAGAACTTTGATGTCATGTTTAGATTACCTGCCCTTTTTTCATAGGCATCATCAGAGATTTCAAATTTCTCCACCTTCGACAAATCAGTGAACTCTCCGCTCTTCGCACCACTGTGGTCTGTCACCTGCACATAGTAGAAGAATTCCATCTTTATTAATGCCATCAAAATAGTTTCAAAAGGTCCAGAACAGGGCAGTTCTGAAGCTTTAAGGATCATCATCTCGCATCACTTCTACACATTCTGATTTTGTCACTCGCTTCCTGTGTAGATGGGGTGTCAGAAAGGAGTCGATACTCACATGTATTCTGCAGTCATCATCCACATGATAGGAGCCGAGCAGGGCTTCGTTGTTGTCTAGCTTCTGTAAGAACTTGTCTGAAGTGCTGAATAGATCAAGATCCATACAGGCAGCTGGGGTGCCCACAATCAGCTCCAGTTTACTCTGTAAAACAAATACACATGTTAAAGGGGTGGTTGATTATGATTTCACTTTTTTAACTTTAGTTAGTGTGTAATGTTGCTTTTTGAGCATAAACACCATCTACAAAGTTATGACGCTCAAAGTTCAATGCAAAGGGAGATATTTTCTTTTACAGATATTGCTTTTTAAGGACTACAACAAACAGCTGGTAGGGATTACATCAAGCTTCTTCCCGGGTTTTGACACAAAACAAGTTTGGTTAGAATACATTAAAGCGTATATATTAAAGATATAGCCTCACGTCCATTTTGGCATGCTCTTTGGCGAGCGACAAAATTAGAATGTGTAGAAATGATGCAGGATGATGATTCTTAAAGCTTTGTTTTTTTTGCTTGTTATTCAAGAACGGTTTAAAAATCTTGTCCATTTTGGTGCGTTGTTCGTAGAATTTGTTCTCACGTTAAAAGAGAATGGTTTGACGAATTGATTTGAATTCCATGTTGTTGTTTTGTCAGCATGGTCTTAGGATGATCCGATTCAATTACCGTGAAAATCGGAGCAACCGTTTAGGAGGACTTATAAAAAGTAGGTTTTTAAAGAAAATCAAAATGGCGGACAAGGTGGTCAGCCAACTATGGAAAAATTGGTATCTATGTTCTCAGCATGACCCAAGCAATCTATTAAGGTTTATTTCTATTATCTATTAGCATTTTTTAAAATTTCATTATAATTATTGACCACAAGGTGACGCAGACCTGAAACCTTTTGAGTACCTTCAGGACATGGTGCCGATGACACTAACCGAGTTTCGTAACGATACGCCAGAGACCTTTTTTGGGGCCAAACAGTTCGGAAGTTATAAGGAAATATAGCCATTTTTCACATCTCCTGACCACTAGGTGGCACTGTGCCAAAACTGTGAAAGTACCCTCAGGTCATGGCTGTCATAACACAAACCAAGTTTGGTTAGAATACACTAAAGTGTTGCAGAGATATAGCCTCATGTCCATTTTGGCGTGATCTTTGTCAAATTTGTTTGCGCGTTATTCAAGAACGTTTTTTTTGTTGCCATGGTCTGAAGATGATCTGAGCCAAAAATTGGACAAACCTTGTAGGAAAAAGTTTTCTTTTTCTTTTTACAGAAAAATCAAAATGGCGGAAAAATTTTTATGATTGAAAATTGCGTAATGTAGCGGTTCTCAATCCTTTTCTAACAAGCTGATGGCGTGATCTTCGTCAAATTTGTTTGCGCGTTATTCAAGAACGGTTTGATGAATCAACTTGATTTCCATGTTTTTTTGTTGCCATGGTCTGAAGATGATCTGAGCCAAAAATTGGACGAACCTTGTAGGAAAACGTTTTTTTTTTTTTTTTTTTTTTTTTTACAAAAAAATCAAAATAGCGGGGGATTGAGAACCACTGACATAGGGTGGCATAATCGAATTGTCTTGAGCCAAGGAATCAGAGAAAAAAAGCCCTTATGGTTCAGACGTTATTAGCATAAATGTAAGTGAAAATTTAGACAGTAGGTGGCGCTAGAGGGGTTGAGTTAGAGACTCCAAAATTGCTATGGTTAATGCTAGGACTGTCCTCTATCTGTGTGCCAAATTTTACCATACGGGTCTATGGGCTGCCTAAGACTTGAAGAAGAAGAAGAAGAAGAACTACAATAGGTGCCTACGCACATTCGCTGCTTGGCCCCTAAATATCACACTCAATCGCATGTTATACTGAATATTAGAAATCAAGCAAAAAAAGTCTGATATTAAATGGCTGTGATTTGACAATAGTCACATAACATCCATAGCTTTAGAAAACACGTACTAAATCTGTTTTGATATTTTAAATGAGTCTCTATACCACGGATAAGTTAACCCAAATAGACATTTTAGAGAAAGCAAAGCTTCACAGGTACAACATCCTGTATTCTGCAATAGGCTATTTCAGATGTGATGTCTGACATATTTCTACCTGGTAATAATAAGATTAATAAGTATCACACATGATATGACGCATGATCTGCACTGCCGCACCTTGAACTCTGCGATCGTGATGCCGCGGTTGAATCTCCGGTTGACCTCGAAGGAGCTAACGGTGCTGGTCACCCGCACGGACACGGTCGGGTTGGTGATGACTGTCACACTCCCGTCCATCTTCAAAGTCTCTGATGCTGCTAGTGTGATCGAGCTGAAAATCAAATGCTGTGTTTAGTATTCATGCAGCAAAATACAGATGTCTGGACAGAACAGTTATCTTGTCATGGCTCCACTGAAAGTTTAATGTCTACTATCATGCTGGTTGCTGTGGCTAGCCAGTATTTACATTCACTCACGTGACAAGATCTTCGCTTTATTCACTGCTTCAGTCAGCTTCAGATATCATCAGTTACACGCGAGCCAATATTTTAAGGCCTGTATTCAGAATTCAAACCCCAAAAACGAATATCTACTTTGTTTTAGCTCTAATGAAAATATCTTCCGTCACAGACCACACCACAAGATGATTCTGGAAGATTCTGCCCACCCATATTTACCTTTGAGCCAATAAAAAATCGACGATTGGGCGGGATCTTGAATTCAACCAATAGTAATCTGTTATGAGTCTTTCAGTGGGAGGGGCAAACGTACTCTGTCGAATCGGGCTGCTCAGTGATTATCCAATCACTGTCTGTTTTGTTGAAGCAGACCGCTCCCAAAACTGCCCAAATAATACATACGCCTGCAGTACCAATGTGTTCCACACGATGCCGCTAGATTTTCAGAAACGCCTCAAAAGGACGACATCCGTCAGCGAATCCATCCCAGCCATATTACAGATTTTATAACATAAGACAAATAAAATGCTTTTTGTAACTGGTAAAATAAATGCTAGGCTACTAGTTTGGGATATATAGCTACTAGTTAGAAACTAGTGCCTTATAAATATGTTCGACTAAAACTGTACTAGCCTAACTATTGTAATAGTTTCTATTAACGAAGAAATAAGTACTGGTACCAAATAAAAGCTACTAGTATTACTAAATTAGGTACTAGGAACCACTAGAATGCATATTAGTCAGCAATGAACAGTTCATGTGCGCTGCAGATGGTTCAATGGCAACACATTTCAGTATATTCTATAGCAAAAATGCAAAAATATTCTATATTTTATACAAGTAACAATAAAATAGTTACTTTTCAAAACTGGGATTGTCACTACAATGCAATAAGTACTGTCAAATTTAAACTTTCATTAAAACTTGTTAACATTAGTTAACATAACTTAACATGAACTTTAAAATGTATTGATCTTAGTTAATGTTATCTTGGTATGTGATCTTAGTAAATATTATTTAGTGGACCTCAGCTAACATGAACTAACCATGAACATGTATTTTTATTAACTAACATTAACAAAGATTTATAAATACTGGAACAAATATATTTCTCATTGCTAGTTAATGCATAACTAATGTTAGCTAACCGGACCTTCCATTTAAAAAAAACAAACAACAACAACAACAAAACTTTCAGAGCTGATAAACAAAAGTTGTATACAATTGTGTTTATTCAAATATATAAGACATGATACCCTGAAAACCAAGGCAAATTTTTAATTGTATCTCCGCAGTGCAAATAAAGTGATTCGAAAAAACTACTACTTATTTGCAGAGGTCTTTACTGCAAAACATGACTACGTTGAAAGGCAAGTGTGCACAGGCAGAAGATCAAAGGGTAAGGGGTTCTGGGCTGAGAGGATAGAAAGTTGTAGGATGGGGGTGACAGACTACAGCCTGATCTCCCGCCTTCCTGAAAACAAAGTTTACATTCTTGCTAAGGGATGATATGGAGGCACAGAGCTGTGCTTCATCTCATTCTGTCTTTCTGCTTCCAGGTGTGCGTGTCCTGTTTCACATTTAAACCCTTACTCTCCCTGTCCATCCGGCATGCAAAGTTTCAAAGCACACACACAAACACACATTTGTTTCACTTGAGGACACTGCATAGACTTATATTTAACTATATAAGTAAGGACATTTGACCCTAACAAGTATAGCTAAACCTGTACACACACAACATTCCACTGACATAATGATTTTTATACTATACAAATGGTATATTTTCCCTAAACCTCAACCTACCCATACAGAAAACTTTCTGCATATTTACATTTTCAAAAAAAGCATCACTTAGTGTGATTTATAAGCTGTTTTCCTGATGGAGACCAAAAAATGTATCCACAAGGACAAGGATTTCAGATATTGCCATCTTTGTGGGGACATTTTCCCCACACTGTA